>OY757022.1:51739698-52204533 GCA_963580285.1 Lucinisca nassula
GTGAAATTATTTCAAAATCAGTCTACCTATTTAGTAGTACATCACGTGAACAAGTCACGTGAAATGAAGACCCCTCTAAACCCCACTTCTTATAAAGAACACTGGGGTTACGGGGTGGGGGAGTATACATTATTTTTTATATTTCTGCTCAAAGAATAGGTTGTGGGTACTCGTTAGAACCGCCTCATTAAGGCGACTCTAACGAGCACCCACAATTTATGTTTTGATCATTCTCAAGAAAAATATCACGGATTTGCATCAGAAAAGTAGCCATTTTGGGGATGTTAAAAATGCATTATTTCGCATGGGTGTGTTATCGTAATGAGAAGTAAGTTAAAAGTTTGTTTATGGCTTCGTTTGATGGCTTTTATGTTCAGTGGAGCGAAACTATTTTGAGCAACTTTGTCAGAGGGTCACCCATGGAACATTCATTCCAAATTATTTTCTTTCTGCATGAGGATGATGTCTTTTCAATCTTTTCAAAGTTCCTTTCTAAAGAGCTGACTTATATGTTACTGTCTGGACATTTTCCGGACATTGAGGGTCATGTCCTAGTGCATGGAGATGAATTTTGCTCAGAATCACGTGAACAGGTCCGAAAAATGACCCCCCCCCAACCCCACTTTATATGGAGAAAACTGAGGTTTACGAGGGTATACATTGTTTTTCTTATTTCTGCTCCAAGACATAGGTTGTGGGTACTCGTTAGAACGCGGTTCTAACGAGCACCCTCAACCTATGTTTTGAACATTTATATAAAAAAATATCAAAGCTGTTCATCAGTAAACTAGCCGTTTTGGAGATGTGAAAAATGCTCTATGTCACAAGGGTGACTTATCGTAATGGTCTAACTTACAATGCCTCGCTGTGACAATTGGCGGGGGTTAGGAGGGGAAGGGGGGAGGGGGGGGGGCGTGGGGCCAAGAATTGTCATAAAATTCTAGACAAATGAGTCATTGGTTCCCTTTGACAAAACACAGCTAACTTGTATGTCACTATCTGGACATATTGTGGACATTGAGGGTCAGGTCCTAGTGCAACAGAGGGAAATGAAGAGGCTCAGTTTTACTAATACTGTCACATGGTGACAAAGGGGGTGGTGGTGGGGAGTATGTGTCAGTGGTTCCCTTTGACAACACAGAGCTGACTTGTATATCACTGTCTAGGCACCTTGTGGACATTGAGGGTCAGGTCTTAGTGCAGCAGAAGGAGATGAACCGGCTCAGCCTTAACCCTATATAAAACCAGTGCAGGGCAGGTCCAGTTTTGACTAGATCGGGTTATAATTTGGACAATCTTGGAAGAGGGCAACTAGAGGAAGTTTTATTCCAAATATCAAAGACTTGGACCTTCTGGTTTCAGATGAGAAGGTATTTAAAGGTTTCAGTACGTAAGTCTATGTGAAACTAGTGGGCCCTGAGGCGGGGCCATTTTTGACTCCAGGACTTTGATTTGAATAATCTTGGTAGCGGTCACCCGCATGAAACTTATAGCAAAATGTCAAAGACCTGGGCCTTGGGTTTTTTAGAAGAACATTTTAAAGGTTTTCCATGTATGGCTATGTAAAGCCGGTGGGGCCTGAGGCGGCGCAACCTTTGACCCCAGGGCTATAATTTACACAGCATAGTAGAGGACAACCAGATGAAGCAGCATACCAAATATCAAAGACCTGGGCCTTCTGGACTCAGACAAGAAGCTTTTTAAAGGTTTTCCATATATAAGTCAAAATAAAACCAGTGGACCCCAGGGCAGGGCCATTTTGACACAAGGGCCATAATTTGAACAATCCTGGTAGAGGTCTGCTAGATGAATCTTCACACCAAATATGAAAGACTTGGGCCTTGCATTTTCAGGGAAGTTTTTTAAGATTTTCCCTATCCCAATGTAAGACCAAAGGCACCCACGGGTAGGGGGGGGGGGGGGATGCAATTTTGGCACAAGGACTATAATTTGAAAATCTTGATTTTGGTCCACAAGACGAAGCTACATACATAATATCACACCGTCCATGCTAATAAACCCTATTGGTTTCATTGGGCGACAGGGCTTGAGAAGTCATTTCATCTCAATGTCAGGTAAAAGTCCCACAAAATTGGAAGCAACGTCTCCAAAATGACCTTTACAGTGTTGACGGGGACGTTACACCTCAAATCAAACAAACAAACAAACATGCCAAATATCAAATATCTGGGATCTGAGGCTTATGGTTTCAGACAAGAAGATTTGTGAAGATTTTCCCGCGAGATGTCTATAAAAAACCAGTGGGCTACAGGGCGGGGGCATTTTTGGTCACAGGGCTATAATTCTAACAATCTGGATAGAGTTCCACTAGACGCAGCTTCATATCAAATACCTCAGCCTATTGGTTTCTGACAAGAAGATTTTCAAAGGGTTTCCCTATATAAGTCAATGTAAAACCAAAGGGCCCCGGGGAGGGGGCATTTTTGGCCCCAGGGCTATAATTTGAAGTCGGAAAGCCCATTGGTCTCATAGTGTGGCAAGGCTTTAAATGCCATTTCATCACAATGTTAGGTAAGCGTCCAATGAAATTCGAAGCCCGTCTATACAGTTTTGTTTATTTGTTTGATATGATGTTTAACGAACCGTCAACACTTTATAGATCATTTTGAAGACGTCGCTTTCAATTTTGTCGGACCCGACATTGAGATAAAATGGTAACTCAACCTCTGCCGCACAATGCAACCGATAGAGTTTATATGCATGGATGGTCCAACTCGCACTACTTTTCCTGGGCAGGCTTAGAATCGGAACCTTTAAGCTGTCTACCTGTACTCATGTTCGGTCGCTTTCAGCTCTGCGTGGAAGCATCATGTAGCCCATTCTGATTCCTCAAGCCCAGGTGGGCGGGGCCGTTATACAGTATTGACGGGGGCGTTAAACGTCAAATCAAACAAATCGAATACACCTCAGTAAAAAAAGGGGAAATATTCAGATACAGAAGAAGAGGAAACAAAATCTGATATTTTCTGACCTCGGCTCCAAAAAAAAAAAAAAAAAAAAAAAAAAAAACAAGCACCCACCGCCCGGAATAATTATGTATTACCCCGTACTATAAACGTTAAGATTAAGGAGTTCAAGTTATAAAGTCGTATTTTCTTGATGGCTCACAGAAATATATATCCATGCAACAGTGAATCGGTCCCCGCCTATCGGGGCTTGAAGAAATATATGGGCTGCATGGTGCTTCAACGCGAGCTGACTCCGACCCGCACACGAGTATTGGTAAACCACTTAGAGGATCTAAGCCTGCCCAGGCAAAGCGCACGAGTCGGACCGTCCATGCTTATAAACCCTATTGGTTTCATTGGGCGAAAGGGCTGGAGATGTCATTCCATCTCAATGTCGGGTAAAAGTCCCACGAAATTGGAAGCAACGTCTCCAAAATGACCTTTACAGTGTTGGCGGGGGCGTTAAACCTCAAATCAAACAAATGAAAAAATGAAGGTAACTTCGCTCTATCCGCTCCCGCCCGTGGGGGCTTGAAGAAACATACGGGCTGCATGATGCTTCCACGCAGAGCTGAATCCGGCCCGCACACTAGTACTGGTAAACCGCTTGGAGGATCTAAGCCTGTCCAGGAACTGCGGTGCGAGGCCGACCGTCCATGCTATTAAACCCTATTGGTTTCATTGGGCGACAGGGCTTGAGATGTCATTTCATCTCAATGTCAGGTAAAAGTCCCACAAAATTGGAATTAACGTCTCCAAAATGACTTTTACAGTGCTGAGGGGGACGTTAAACCTTAAACCAAACCAACCAACAAACAAAACTTCGCTCTATCTGTAGTATAGCAAGTCGTAGTATTCCATTCATACTGTCAACTCATTCATTGAATTATTAATCCGCGATCTAGAGTTTGAGCGAGTTCAGTTGACGTACTAGAGTTAACAAGAGTTTACTTGCTCCAAAACGCGCCGTGTAGAGTTATCTTTGTATGAGAGTTGGAAGCCTTGCCTAGTAACAACGAATACGTTGGAAGGTGGAAAATTGTAGCTTAAATGCAATCCGAAAATCGATTATTTCCAACTTTTTGAAATTTCGGCCACGTGTTGGAAAAATCACGTCCAACTTGAAAACATTTTTATACTTTCGATTTACTCGAGGGCAAACGATGACATTTTTTTTGACGTCAGCAGAGTTCTGAATCTGCATATGAATCGTTACTGGTGACGCATCAAATGATATTTGGTGCTTCTTGTCGCTTCTAATTGGGGGATCGTGAAGTAGGGCGGTGGGTTGGGGGGATAAAGTCATTGTACAACTTTCTTCAAGAGTAAGCCTACTGTCTCCCCTACTTTTCTTGAGTTAACTTTATATATATATAGTTGGTCAACTGAACTCGCTCACAGCAAACTAGGTCATGACAAAGCTGCGAATCGAGACCAATTTGAACCATAGGGTTAATTTCATGAAACTACGTAGTATGACCCATTTTATGTCTTATGAATGTTTTCATTGCTCTTAAAGGAACTCATTTTTGATTTTTATTTGCCTTCACTGCAGCTGGTGTTGTGCCGTGTGGCGGCCGTCAAACGTCTCCCCGTACATCAACCATAGTGCAGTTTATATTTTACTTTTGGTCCTTTGAGATCAGCGTGAATATTCTGAGAAATTAGAAATAAATTATTGGTTTAGACTCCTCTTCTAGACAGGCTTTTAATTATTTTACCCCATTTTGATTTATATCAGTCTTTGTATCGACTGCCTATTCGAAATTCGCAAAATTGCAGTATGTTTCCTCTGGCTTTCTTTGCCGGATCATTACAGGGTCACTGATGAGGCTTTATTAGCCGAAACTACGTAGTATGACCCATTTTATGTCTTATGAATGTTTTCATTGCTCTTAAAGGAACTCATTTTTGATTTTTATTTGCCTTCACTGCAGCTGGTGTTGTGCCGTGTGGCGGCCGTCAAACGTCTCCCCGTACATCAACCATAGTGCAGTTTATATTTTACTTTTGGTCCTTTGAGATCAGCGTGAATATTCTGAGAAATTAGAAATAAATTATTGGTTTAGACTCCTCTTCTAGACAGGCTTTTAATTATTTTACCCCATTTTGATTTATATCAGTCTTTGTATCGACTGCCTATTCGAAATTCGCAAAATTGCAGTATGTTTCCTCTGGCTTTCTTTGCCGGATCATTACAGGGTCACTGATGAGGCTTTATTAGCCGAAACTACGTAGTATGACCCATTTTATGTCTTATGAATGTTTTCATTGCTCTTAAAGGAACTCATTTTTGATTTTTATTTATGGCATTTTACTCTGAAGTTAGTTGTTTGTGTAATTGGCTTCCTCGGTTTGACAATCTGCATATCATTTTCACTTATCAAATGATACATGCGCGTCTGTTGATAAATATATGGAGGCTTATTTTTCTTGAAGCATAGGAGCGATTCGTCGTCGAGGGGCTTCAGTGTCGATTGGCATAAGAAGGTGAGACCTGAAAGGTCATCACCTAATAAATTTACATTCATTTCTTAATTAACCTATGATTATTCCCCTGTCGTCGTGTTTTTTTGTTCATGCTAGACAGAACTCCCAACTCCTAAAGCAAGCTTGACTGAACTCAAGTTAACTCTAGTAACGCGGCATGAGCCATAACCCGCGTGTTTTGGTGTAACTATAGTTAACTCTAGAAATTCAACCGAACTCGCTCTTAATAACTAGGCCAGGTCAGCTGCGAAACGAGACCGATTTCAAATCTAGATCAATTTTATGACATTTAACACTGAAGTTCATTGTTTGTGTATTTTGCATCCACAGTTTATTTTTCAATCTGCATATCATTTTCACATATCAAATGATACAGGCGCGTCTCTTCACTGATTTTTGAGGACCTATTTTTCTTGAAACAGAGGAGTGATGCGGTATCAAGGGAATTCTCTGAGTGTTGCCATAAGAAGGTGATCACCTTCTAAAAAATTAAGTATAACCCTCTAAACGCCAGTTTTACTGTGTGAAAGTGAGTTTAAGGGGGTCAAATTATATAGACGTGTTTTCGTGATATCATTAAAATGTACTATTTTATACATGCAAATGTAATTTGATTTCCATGAGTTCAACGGTTCTCTTTTCTATATATAATGGAGACTGCTATGTCGTATTGCATGTCTCCTTGTTCATTTGACATCCGATGTCTTATCGCATTTTAAACTAATACTCCTCACGAAAATAAAATGTTTTCACGCGCGTTTGTGCATGGGTAAAACAAAATTGTGGCAACTGGAGAGCAATTGAAACATTTGAAATATGTAAGCACTGAATTTTAAATGCGTACATGTGCTTACATGTAACTGGCTTTGCAAAGTTCTGAAATCACGTTAACAAAGTAGAAGTAAAACAAGTCCGTATTATACATTACCTTGTAAAGCCCACTTCAGACAATTAAAACTGGGTTTTACAAAGATAGCTATCATTTGTCCTATGTTTGCTAAAAACGCAGCTCTGGGTTCTCGTTACAGTGTTGACGGGGACGTTCAACCTCAAATCAAACAAATCAAACAAAACCTCCGCAATCAGGCGATTCTAACGAATACCAACAGTTAATATTTTAGCTGATATAAGAAATATAAGGAAAATGGCATTCTTAGGACATGGTAGAAAAGGGTATTCGCTAACAAACAATGAGTAAACTCCGATTATAATAATATTACGGAAACATGTTGAAACATGTGAATATGACTGTTATCAAAATAATCGCAAACCTTTGCAAAAGATTGGGTAACATTTGCAATCGTTTGTTGTCCAACTATTAGAAAATAAATGGGTAAAATGCACAATGATTTAGTCACACAAATGCGTGGTGAATTCACAGATATACCTCCGATTTATGATATTACGGACACACATCTTAAACATGTTCATTTGCCAGCTAACACAAGAACTGCAAAGATATGCAAAGGTGTGAGTTATATTTGCAAATCTTTGTTGATTTTGTGAACGGCATGTAAACATTTCCAAAACATTTACATACATTTCAACTAGCCCCCGCCCAAAGGGGCTTGAAGAAATATATGGGCTGCATGATGCTTCCACGCAGAGCTGAATCCGGCCCGCACACTAGTACTGGTAAACCGCTTAAAGGATCTTAGCCTGTCCAGGAACCGCGGTGCGAGGCGGACCGTCCATGCTAATAAACCCTATTGGTTTCATTGGGCGACAGGGCTTGAGATGTCTTTTCATCTCAACGTCGGGTAAAAGTCCCACAAAACTGGAAGCAACGTCTCCAAAATGACCTTTACAGTGTTGACGGGGAAGTTAAACCTCAAATCAAACAAACAAACATACATTTCAACAAGTAATGTTACTTATTAAATTGCGGCAGGAATGGATATTTGCATGTTTATGAAAAAAAAAAGTCAAAATAAAGTTTTTTTAAATAAAATTCTAGGGACGCAAAGTCACATCAAATATATGATATATTTGAAAATACCATTCGTAATATAGCAAATATATACAAATAAATGGGATACATTTGCTAATTTTTGACCAGTATGATAACATGTGGCAAAGAGATGCGGCATTTCCATTGTTGCCTGTAGGTCAGTAAATGTTTCGCGCATATAACAGGTGGCATGCCACTTAAATTTGCATATATGCGCAAATGATCTTAAATCGAGGTTTTCATGCAGTGCATGTAATTACGGTGGGGTTTTTTAACCTGCACATGGGATGGTTCTCCCTGCACAGGCGGCCTCCAGTTAACGTCCAGATCCGAAGGACGATGCACTTAATGACATTCATACCTGCAAATGATGCCAATGGAGCGTGTTCGGACACCGAAATTTTGTCACCGCTGCTGGGGATCGAACCTGGGACCTTTAGCATCTAAGGCAAATGGACTAACCACTGAGCTAGGTGGCTTAATTAAGGAAGGCATGGATGAGCCGCAGTTATTTCCATACCCGATTCAGAAAAAGAAATGTATTTTTTTTGTTGAAATCGTGGACATTTGTGTTATTTTCATAACAGTTTCTCTCATGCTTGTGCAGACAGAAATAAAAAAATATCCAGCCTGTTAAAATGCCACCAAAACGTAAATGTTTAAAAGGATGCAGCATGGAAACAATTTGTTCCCTATTGCAACATATTCCTTTTTTTGTTTTGAAATTTTGATCCTGGGTCGCGAATGGTCAGTAAATGCCAATACGTACTATTCAGGGTCGGGACCTTTAGGTCCTTTTCCAACAGGGATTTAAGGGAACAGAACCCCTACAGTGCAGCACACACATGCTCTCTCATACGCGAGTTTCTGAAGTGGACGCTTCTATTTATGAATTCTGTCGAATCCATTGATATCAACCTTGAGGGTTTTTTTTTGGGGGGGGGGGGGGGGGCTCGTTTTACTGCCCTTTCGAGATCATTTCACTCATATCGAGCAGATCGTTAATCACATGTGGTCGAAGAACGTAGTATCTGGAGAAAAACCACCTGACCATCCGTTGCAGAACTCGGCTCGAACCTTCAACGGTGAGACACCTATTATTTATGAATCAGTGCTCTTATCTACTACGCCACGGAGGCCCGTCTCAACCTTGAGATAATAGTGTCCTGAACCACGACCTGAAGAGGTTTAGTTTTGTTACCTCAATTTAAGACGGCCACGCCCAACAGGGCAATAAGAAATAGATGGACAATATGATGTTTCCACGCAGAGCTGAAACCGAACGAACACGTGTACTGGTAAACCGCTTAGAGGGTCTAAGCCTACTCAGGAAATGTGCACGAGAAAACATCCCCAATCTTACGAGATGAAAAGTAGAAGTAAAACAAAGATCAGGAATCGATACAATTAACTTACTCCACCCATCAAAGACACCAAAGGGAAAGAAATACAAACATTAAGCGACCAGACCATAATGGAAACCTAAACAAAGGAAGGCCATAAGGACAGTTACTTTCCCACAAAATGGCCATATTGCCATCCAAAATTAAAAGACACAAGTGATACACACAGTAAGTAACAAACAACAACATAAATAAACCGCCACAGAAGAACCGCCTTGGAACGGTCAGTGGAAAGATTTCCACTCGGGGGCTTAAATCGATTTTACGTGGCCACAATCCTCGCCCTTACTTCCGCCGCGATTTAGACAAATAATTTGTTCAGTCCGCATGAAGGCCTCCTAACTCATCAGTGCAACATCTCCGGGAACACAAATAATCAAAGAACCACAGAGGTGAGACAACGGTGAGGACTCGACAGCAAGAAACCACTGAAATGCTGGAGCAAAAGAAAACCAACAGTTAGACTCCGATGGGCCCAACCAGAGATAGAGCATCAGGCACCAACCAACATTACCTTGAATTAGATCTCTCTAATTCTCAATAAGCCTTTACGTTGGTACCGTCATAGAATCTGAGGCCTGACCCACCGGCGTGCAATTAAAGAGGGAAGCAAAGTTGCCAACCGTGATTGGGTTAACTACCATGCATGCAGTCTGTCGTATAATATCCATATGAAAGCCGTAACAAAGGAAAGAAGCATAGCCTGAAAAAATCCCCGCTTATAGTGGGATTCGAACCCGGGCCACTCGGGTGATAGTCAAGTGCTCTAACCGCTGAGCCAAAGAGTCGAGTCTCTGACGCAGTTGTCAGAGAGTGGTGATAAACATAGCTATGCGCGTAGATCAGTGAAGGGGGGCAATGCGGTTCATAACACGCCCCCTCTTCAAGGAAGTCATCATTTATGATGACGTGAAGCCAACTTCGGCACGAAACCATTTTCGGCGAAATAAATATGTTCTATAAAAGGGTTATCCTTTGGAAGCAAGGAATACATCACAGAACTGGAAAATATGAAGTGTACATGTTTTCTGGGCCAGACTAGCTAGTTTCGGCCAATTAGGCCTCATCAGTGACCCTCAAATATTTTCAAATTCCACATTGGAATCAATGATCACAAAGGACAGGAAAATATAAACTACACTATGATGTAGGGCAGGGAGACTTTTTACGGCCGCCACACATTCCCAGACACCAGCTGTAGTGACGTTAAATATGTTCTGTAAAAGAGTTATCCTTTGGAAGTCTGATCCCGGACGAGCCCCCATCTTACGACATGAAAGCCGTCACAAAGGAAAGAAGCATAGCCTGAAAAAAAAAACCCGCCTATAGTGGGATTCGAAGCCGGGCTGCTCGGGTGATAGTCCAGTGTTCTAACCGCTGAGCCAAAGAGTCGACTGACGCAGTTGTCAAAGAGTGGTGATAAACCTATATGCTATGCGTGTAGATAAGTGAAGGGAGGCAATGCGGTCCATAACACTAGAAGCTGAGAGAATTTCTCCAGGTAATTTGAAATATTGTAACATTTTATTGCTTATAACAAGCATATATGTTGGGCCCTACGGAATCCAGATCCAGTTTGAATCTACCATGGTTGATGAAACGACGATGATAAGGCAATTAAACTTTCGCTGTAATTTTGTTGAGGTCTATTTCTGCACAGGGCCTAATTCTACCTCTCGAACTTTCCGATCCGAAGACCCAAGTAACGTGAGGCCTTCGTCTCGGACTTCGTCTCGGCCTTTGATGCACATGCCATGGCAGCCATGGAGGGACTTCAGAAGTTGGGAGACGGGAGCTAGAGGGTGATTGTCGGGACTTAGTAAGTGGAAGTACGAAGCCGGGCGTTAGAAGTCTGAAGAAAGAAGTCGGGAGTAATAAGTAGGAAATTGAAATTTATAAGTCGAAAGTTGGAAGTCGAAGGTTGTAAGTTGAAAATCATAGAAGATATGAAGTTAGAAGTCCCATCAGGACTTCTTTATTTCAGTGGCTTGAAGCAACATTATGTTAAAATGAAGTTTCCATCAAATACAATTATTATAGATGAATATTGCAGGATGTAAGAAATTGGAAGTCCGATGCCAGAAGGAGAAAGTCTGAAATCAGAAATTAGGAGTTTGAAGTCAGACGTTCGAAATTAGAAGTTATAAGTTGGAAGTTAGAAATAAGAAACCAGAACTGAGAAGTGATGAAGTAAGCAGTCCCGTTTACGTAATCGAAACTTCTTGAGGTGGGGATATTGCAGGTGCAAATATCTGCTTTGTTTTCTGTTTTGTTTTGTTTTTATTTTTGTTTGTTTTTTGTTTCATGTCGAAGGGGTCAAATCAATTAAAGACGAAATAAGGTCACCTTAATTTAGCATAATGTCGAATGCTAAACTTGGTTTTGGCATAGTACTAGCGAAATGAAATTACCAGGCTTTCAATTTGGTTTGCCTGAAGTTCTGAACGCATACATTTAGTAGATTGCTAGGCCTAGAGGTATCTCCGCAAAGTGAGATACCGAACTTAGAGCATGGGTGCCGCCCCTTTTGTCATACCAAGAAAGGGGGAGGAGAAGTAACTGTTTTCCTTTTTGTTTCTTGTGCTTTCTTAGTATCTGTAATAAAAAGTTATTTTCATGAAATGCATAGCTGTTTGGTTGGGTCAGGCTTTCATTGGAATATCGGTCACCCATTTACACAGTGTCTGTCTGCCTGTCCCTCTTTCCGTCCAACCGTCTGTCTGTTTGTCTGTCTGTCAGACCAGTTAGTAAGTCAGCCAGTAAGTCAGTGATGGTCTTTCTGACTGGCTGACTTATTGACTGGTGAATTACTGTCTGCTATCATTGTATCCAGAAAGCAAGGTGCAGCGAAGACAGCGAAGGGTTGTGCAACCCTTTACTAATAGCTTTTTGCAGGTATGGTTCGGACAACCATACCTGCAAAAAGCTATTAGTAAAGGGTTGCACAACATCTACTACATTGTGTGTCCCTAGCAGGACATTCTCTGACAGAATACATGTTTTGGAAAAACTAAAACTTGCTTCAAGAATGGGGACTCAAACTGCACACTGGAGCAGGCACACTGAGCAAACTGCAAATGATTTGTTTGTTTGATTGATTTGAGGTTTAACGTCCCCGTCAACACTGTAAATATCATTTTAGAGACGTTGCTTCCAATTTTGTGGGACTTTTACCTTGTCGCCCAATGAAACCAATAGGGTTTATTAGCATGGACGGTTCCTAGAAAGGCTTAGATCCTCTAAGCGGTTTACCAGTACTAGTGTGCGGGCCGGATTCAGCTCTGCGTGAAAGCATCATGCAGCCCATATATTTCTTCAAGCCCCTATGGGCGGGGGCTTGTAAAAACTGCAAAGGAAGAGATGGCATTTGATAGAGCGAAACAGCCGTTAAGCTACACACTTGGGAAAGGCAAAATGGTTGCCAAAGAAAGGAGCAATCGTAACAAACGTTAATTTGAACAAGCAAAGTGGTCTTTTAATATATGCAGTGACAAGTCATTCTGGCTAGAAAGCGAGAGGTTGTGGGGCTAACCCTGCTACTACCAAATGACTGTACAAACAGATCTGAAAATGCTAGCTGTTTCATGAAATTGTTTCCTAAATTAATGACTTCATATAGGGAATTATTCTGCACAAGTTCATAGGGCAAAGGATGCACAAGGTGTTCAAACCATCAAAGTTTTATTATATGTAGCAGGACTCAATTTCAAAATTTAGGGATTTTAATTCATTCTTGGACCTGCATTGATTGCCAGTGACCCATTTTTTACAGTTTCCAATAGAAACAGGTTAAAGACAGAAACTTGTTCTATGAGCAAATTCTTTCCTTTAACAGTGATCTCTATAATAAGGGACACAAAATATTAACCCTATAAGAGCCAAAAATTGTTTAGAACAGATGGTAATTTTATTGTTTAGATTATCAGCAGGTAATTCACATATATTGTCAAGCCTTATTTTCTCCGACAAATAAGAGAGGACCATTTGAATATGATGTCTGCAAATGTCGTGATTGACAGTTTAAGTGTTTGTTTGTTTTGGAGTTTAACAGCCCAGTCAACACTATTTTAGGTCATTTTGGAGCTGGCCAGTTTACCTATCCATACATTTCCTGGGCAGGCTTATATGTAAGCGGTTAACCAGTACAGTGCACATTCTTTTGCCAGAAACTGACAACTGCCCTTCTTGAATCAGCGGAAGGGTGAGAATGATACAGTTTAAGTGTTAAGTGTGTGTTTGTTTGTATTGGAGTTTAACAGCCCGGTCAACACTATTTAGGCATCTTTGAGCCAGCCAGTTTACCTATCCACACTTTTATTATCCACAGGCTTAATGTTAGCTGTTAACCAGTACAGAGCACATTCTTTCGCCAGAAACTGACAACTTCCCTTCTTGAATCAGTGGGAGGGAGAGAGTGACCGTAGAAAAGATTTCATGATCAATCTCCATGAAAGAATGTTGCTGATCCCCGTATCGAACACGCGTCCTCCTGATAATCAGTCAGACGTACATCTGACTGAGCTACCGAGGCCGGCTGAAGTGACCGTTCATTACCTACATTTATCATATGACGTCGGGTCTGAGAGTGCAGTAGCGCCATGTAATAAATTCGATAATCCACTAGTGGATTAAATATGCAAATAATTTAGATACGCCCCGTAACGTTACATGTGCGACGTCCTTAACGACGTCGCATTTACTAATGGCAGAATATTGACATTCATGAATAAATTGCATTTTAAATGTCATATGATAAACAGAATCTTGCATTCAGTTGAGGTCTCTGGGGTGGGTGAGCAATTTTTGATGCAAGACATTAGGTACCATTGCCCAATATTTTGTATATTTAAATTTAAGAGACAAATTATTAAACCGTTTACCCGGCAAATTTGGCTGTACGAAAGCGGTAACTATGACGATCTTCGTCAGGAAGTATCCGACTTCGATTGGACTTCTATTTGTAATGAAAATGTGAACGTTTATGCAACAAATTTTACTCAAAAGCTGCTCAGCTTAGTTGCTAATCGTATCCCATCAAAAACTATAACTGTTAGACCCCGTGATTTACCATGGATGAATAATATCATACGTAAACAGATGCGTAAAAGAAATAGATTATACAAAAAATATAAACGAGATAATAATATAGATACCTACAATAATTTTAAGATACTTAGAAATGAGGTAATTTGTCTTCTCCGAAAGTCTAAACAAAATGATATCGACTCACTTGCCTTGAAACTAAAATCTAATACCTTAACAAGTAAGGACTATTGGAAAACCTTAAAATCTTTTATCAAACCGACCCAAAGTTCTACAATCCCTCCTCTGTATCATAATTCCACATATATTTCGGATAGTGTGGAGAAAGCGGATCTACTTAATAACTATTTCGCTAAACAATCTTTACTGGATGATCGATATTTTTATTCTTCCAGACCCCACGGATCGATATGGACCTTCTCTGCATAACATACAATTTACCCCAAGTGAGGTCCAAGGCATCCTTAAAAGCTTAGAATTAGGTAAATCCACAGGACCAGACAATGTAAATAATAAGATTTTGAGAGAACTAGCTACTCCCTTATCTAAACCGCTCTGCGACCTGTTTAATTCTTCTATGTCCAATGGCATCTTTCCAGACCTTTGGAAAGAGGCGAATGTTACGCCCCTGCATAAGAAGGACGACCCTTCCATGGTTTCTAACTACAGGTCCATTTCATTGTTAAGTACAGTAGGCAAAATAATGGAAAAAATTTGTCCATAAGCATATGTTTAATTTCTTTCTTGACCAAGAGGCAATAACTTCGCTACAATCTGGTTTTGTTCCTGGTGACTCCACCGTAAACCAACTAGTTGATATTTACAACACCTTTTGTAAGGCTTTGGATGATGGAAAAGAAGTAAGGGCAATTTTCTGTGACGTAAGCAAGGCTTTCGACCGGGTATGGCACAGGGGCCTTCTTTATAAACTTAAACAAGCAGGGATAGATACAACACTTTTACAATGGTTGGTAAGTTATTTATTGAATAGGAAACAAAGGGTAGTTATCCCGGGTGCTTGTTCCGATTGGGTCTCTATAGAAGCTGGTGTACCTCAAGGCTCAATTTTGGGGCCTCTCTTGTTCTTGATATATATTAATGACATAGTTCTAGAGATTAATTCTAATGTTCGTCTTTTTGCTGATGACACCAGCTTATATTTGATAGTGAACGACCCTAATGAGGCCGCTAGGCAACTAAACTTTGATTTGGAAGCCATCCATCGATGGGCGGAACAATGGTTAGTCAAATTCAATCCGTCCAAGTCAGAAGCTCTCCTCATTTCAAGGAAAACTAACAGACCAATTCATCCCCAACTTATTATGAATAACGAACCAATTAATGAAGTAAACAGCCACAAACATTTAAGTATATTTCTTTCTAACAATGGAACATGGCATGAACATATAGATTATATAACCTCTAAGGCCTGGGCTAGAATTTATATCATTCGGAAATTGAAATTTATTCTTGATAGTCGATCCTTAGAAACTGTTTACGTATCTTTTATACGGCCTGTCTTGGAATACGCCGATGTAGTGTGGGATAATTGTGCACAATACGAAAAAATTGCCCTTGAAAAAGTCCAACTTGAAGCCGCAAGAATTGTTACAGGAACTACCAAATTAGTATCGGTGGAATTATTGTATAAGGAAACTGGATGGGAAACTTTAGAAGAGCGACGGCAAAATCATAAGCTTTGTTTATTTTATAAAATGTCAACTGGTCTGTCCCCTAACTATTTAAGCTCACTAATTCCTCCCATTTTTGACGATACAACACCCTATAATCTACGGGACTCCCATAATATAAGGCCCGCCATGGCCAGAACGCAGCTATATTACAATTCTTTTATTCCAGCAACTATAAGATTGTGGAATGATACATCTTCTGACGTCAGAGAATCGACATCAGTTTCAAGCCTGAAATCAAATCTCAGTAAAAATAAAACTAAACCGCCAAAGTATTACCACACGGGCCAAAGGGGTTTACAAATACAGCATACTAGACTCAGAACGAAATGTAGCATTTTAAAATATCATCTTTTTTCAAAAAATATTATTGATGACCTACATTGCATATGCGGAGCCATCGAAACAACCAAACATTTTTTCTTGGAATGCCAACGGTTTGATATTGAAAGAATTGTTTTATTGAATAGTCTAAGTCCAATTTGTACTCCCAACCTAAAATCTATTCTTTTCGGTGATAATAGTTTAGACAATCATGCCAATACCCAAATATTCCTAGCAGTTCAGAAGTATATACTTGAGAGTAAACGTTTCAAAACATGAAGATACATACGAAGTCTTTCTCTTTCCATCTTTCTCCCTCTCTCTCTCTCTCTCTCTCTCTCTCTCTCTCTCTCTCTCTCTCTCTCTCTCTCTCTCTCTCTCTCTCTCTCTCTCTCTCTCTCTCTGATATTGTTAAGTCAATGTACTATCACATTGTGCATATCTACATACTTGATTTAAACTGATGTTATCTTAATGTATGTTCTCACCGGTTGATTGCAATGGTTATGTAATTTCCGGGAAACAGATTCATATAAGTCGATCGACTTCTTTCTGGATCCCTTCATATACCGTATATTGTAATGAACATTAATACATATTGTATGTTTGTATTATGCATGTATTATGAATAAATATGTTTAAACCAATCTTGCATTGGTGCTCATGTATTATTGAATTTATTAAACTCGTTGAGGAAAAGGGATAAAATGCTCGGCAAAGCCTCGCATTTTATCCCTTTTCCTCAATTCGTTTAATTTAAATAATACATGAACACGTGTATTCAAGTGTTGTCCTTAAAAAAGACGCTTTATCGACACTACTTAACGAAATCTGTCTTCAATGCCTTATTTTGTTTGTTTGATTTGAGGTTTAACGCCCACGTCAAAACTGTAAAGATCATTTTGGAGACGTTGCTTCCAACTTTGTGGGACTTTTACCCGTCATTGATATGAAATGACACCTCAAGCCCTGTCGACCAATGAAACCAATAGGGTTTAAAAGCATGGACGGTCCGACTCGCACCGCTTTGCCTTGGTATGCTTAGATCCTCTAAGCGGTTTACCAGTACTCGTGTGAGTCGGCTTCAGCTCTGCGTGGAAGCAACATGCAGCCCATTTATTTCTTCAAGCCCCGATGGGCGGGGGCCGAAAAAAAACTATTTGCAAAGACTGCACAAATATACAGAAATAAATAAGTGATAAACCACATTCACACAAATGTAACACAACAAACAAGAAATATCTTTAAAAAAGATAAACGGCGTAAGAGATTTTGGAATATGAATATTGAAACTATTTTGCGGTTCAATATGAAAAGGACAAATGTTTTGAAATATGAACTTTATTACGAATTCAAAAACAGTATAAAAAGTATTTGAAAAATCCATGCCAATCAGGTACTTTTTTGATAAAGAGTACAAAGGGAAACACTGTGCACCCCAATCTATTTCTTCAACATTATTTAGCTCAACAGAATTGTTTTAACAATATTTGAAGACCTACTATTGAATAAACATTCCTAAAAAAAAAAAAAAAAACACACACACACACACAAGTTGCCCTCATAGAGGAGATTTTGCAAGATTTTTTTGCAACAAATGTAACATAAGCACAAGCAGGCTAATACTGGTATACGGCATGATCAATTTGTGTACTAAGTTCCAACTTTGAAGCACATAAAGTTCCTGAGAAAATTGCGACACATAATTTCAATGGGTAAAATGGGGCGTCCAACTTACAGTTGGCTTACAGTTGGACAAGGCTACAATCAACCACCATTCCGTTTGTGACTTAGATTGTTGTCGGTACTGTATTTATCTTTATTAAGAGACACTGTATCAGAGTGTATCTTATAAAAGAAGGTTAAAGGTTAAAGAAGACTGCTCACGATTGGCTTCTAGTGATGGCCAATCCAGCTAATCAAGCATATCACCAACACTACTTTTGTTCCGCCATATCCTGCAGGTTCATCGAGCAGCCGTCCTACCTTGGGGATGCCAAATAGATGGACTTTTACCCGACATTAATATGAAATGACATCTCAAGCCCTGTCGCCCAATGAAAACAGAAAGCTTATATGCATCGGACTATATGACTCACGCCCATTTGCCTGGACAGGCTTAGTCCTACTAAGCGGTTTACAGTTAACATGTGTGGTAAGATTCAGCACCATGCAGCCCAAACTATCTCTACAAGCCCCGATTGGTGGGGGCGAAAACAACAGTCGATATCATAGGTATCAGGCATATAGTGATGCACTGAAGAATTCCTTCTTTCCCGGACCTATTCCTCAGTGGAAAAGTCTTCCCTCCTCAGTGGAAAATGCCAAAACTGCAGAAGAGTTCAAAACCCGCAAGGTATAAATTGGGACTCAGAGGAAAACGTTTCAGTACACCTACGTAATAGATTGTAAATACTTTAAAAACCTTATCCCTTGATTTTATTTTGCTAAATTTAGCGAACCACCTAACTGAGGTAATGGTCAAATGTAACAGCCTCAGTATCTGATAGGCTCCTGGGAACTATATTGTGTTTTGGGAGCTACCGCGATGATGTGGGAGCTACTCCGCTTGAAAATTTGCGGCATTACCACATCACTGTACATGGATTGATCATTTTTACGTCTAAATGATGCATGAGTGCTGACATACCCGGAATAAGTGCCAAAGGATCTCGCTCAAAGCGAAAACTTAGCCGTCATTGATATGCCTGATGCTCTGTCTCTGGCTGGGCCCATCGGAGTCTAACTGTTGGTTTTCTTTTGCTCCAGCATTTCAGTGGTTTCTTGCTGTCGAGTCCTCACTGTTGTCTCACCTCTGTGGTTCTTTGATTATTTGTGTTCACGGAGATGTTGCACTGATGAGTTAGGAGGCCTTCATGCGGACTGAACCATAGTATTTGTCTAAATCGCGACGGAAGTAAGGGCGAGGATTTTGGCCACGTAAAATCGATTTAAGCCCCCCAGTGGAAATCTTTCCACTGACCGTTCCAAGGCGGTTCTTCTGTGGCGATTTATTTATGTTGTTATTAGTTACTTACTGTGTGTATCACTTGTGTCTTTTAATTTTGGATGGCCAAATGGCCATTTTGTGGGAAAGTAACTCTCCTTATGGCCTTCCTTTGTTTAGGTTTCCATTATGGTCTGGTCGCTTAATGTTTGTGTTTCTTTCCCTTTGGTGTCTTTGATGGATGGAGTAAGTTAATTGTATCGATTCTTGATCTTTGTTTTACTTCTACTTTACAAAACACTTGCATCATTCATTCGTGTTGACATAAAACTATGGTCAGATTACTCCGTTTTCGATTTCGTTACGGTCAACTACTTTCAGCAACGATTTTTTTTTTTCAATATTTTTTTCGGCCGGCTTAGAAAGATAAATCATTTTAACATTGCTTAGCATCGCCGAAATTTCATATTATTCTCTCGTTCTTCCACAATAAATCAAAACGCACAAGGGTACTTACCTTTGTTTGCCTTTCCCAGGTCCTAGGAAGTATCGCGAGTGTTCCCGGATGTGTCTTTGGAGCAAAATTACGTTGACGCGATTTCGCGATAGCTCCCCTGATGTCCACCCGTGCAAAACGGATTTATATGCTTGGACGGTCCGACTTGCTCTGATTTTGCCTGGGCAGGCTTAGACCTTCTAAGCGGTCAAAAGGTATTCGTGTGCATAGTCGATTTCAGCTCTGCGTGGAAGCACTGTGCAGCCCAATACATTTTTCCAAGCTCCGATGGGTGGGACGGATAACGTGTGGTTGGCAAAGTTTACAAGGGTTTTCGTCATATGAATTTGTTAACGTGTCTCGGTCCCCGCACACCAGGGCTTGGAGAAATAGGTTGGGCAACGTGATGCTTCCACGCAGAGCTGAAACTGACCGCACATGAGTTCTGCTTATCCGCTTAGACGTCCTAAGCCTGCCTAAGAAAAGTGGTGCGAGTCAGACCGTCCAGTGCATGTTTCATTGGGCGACAGGGCTTGAAATGTCATTTCTTCTCAATGTCGGATAAAAGTCTCACAAAATTAGAAGTAACGGGAACGTTAAACTTCAAATCAAACAAATTGTTAACGTGTCTTGTTTTTAAAGAAAATCTTCTGCCTATAGTAGCAGGAGACATTTTTAGAAGGTGATGACCTTTCAGGTCTCACCTTCTTATGGCAACACTCAGAGAATTCCCTTGATACCGCATCACTCCTCTAGGTCCTCATAAATCAGCGAAGAGATGCGCCTGTATCATTTGATATGTGAAAATAATATGCCGATTGAAAAAAACTGTGGATGCAAAATACACAAATAATGAACTTCGGAGTTAAATGTCATAAAATTGATCTAGATTTGAAATTGGTCTCGTTTCGCAGCTGACCTGGCCTAGTTATTAAGAGCGAGTTCGGTTGACGTTCTAGAGTTAACTATAGTTACACCAAAACACGCGGGTTATGGCTCGTGCTGCACTACTAGAGTTAACTTGAGTTCAATCAAGCTTGCTTTGGGAGTTGGGAGTTCTGTCTAGCAAGAACAAAAACACGACGGCAGGGGGATAATCGTAGGTTAATTAAGAAATAATATAAACTTATTAGAAGGTGATGACCTTTCAGGTCTCACCTTCTTATGTCAATCGACACTGGAGCCCCCTCGATGACGAATAACTCCTATGCCTCAAGAAAAATAAGTCTCCATATATTTATCAATAGACGCGCATGAATCATTTGATAAGTGAAAATGATTTGCTGATTGTCAAACCGAGGAAGCCAATTACATCAAACAACTAACTTCAGAGTAAAATGCCATAAAATTAACCCTGTGGTTCAAATTGGTCCCGATTCGCAGCTTTGTCATGACCTAGTTTGCTTTGAGCGAGTTCAGTTGACCAACTAAAGTTAACTCAAGAAAAGTAGGGGAGACAGTAGGCTTACTCTTGTACAAAGTTGTACAATGACTTTATCCCTCCCCCCCCCCCCCACCCCCCTCCCCCCCCCCCCCCACTTCACGATCCCACAATTAGAAGCGACAGGAAGCATCAAATGTCATTTGATGCGTCACCAGTAACGATTCAGATTCAGAACTCTACTGACGTCAAGAAAATGTCATCGTTTGCCCTCGAGTAAATCGAAAGTATAAAAATGTTTTCAAGTTGGACGTGATTTTTACAACACGTGGCCAAAATTTCAAAGAGTTGGAAATAATCGATTTTCGGATTGCATTTAACTTTAACAATTTTCCACCTTCCACCGTATTCTCAGTGGTTAGCTCAGTGGTTAGTGCACTTGCCTCTGATGCTAGAGGTCTCGGGTTCGATCCCCGGCAGCGGCGATAAAATTTCGGTGTCCGAACACGCTCCATTGGCATCATTTGCAGGGATGAATGTCATAAAGTGCACCGTCCTTCGGATCGGGACGTTAACTGGATGCCCCCTGTGCAGGGAGAACCATCCCCTGTGCAGATTAAAGATCCCTACCGTAATTACATGATCACTGTGTAGGCTTTCATCCTGCAAAACCTGGAGTGTATGTCATATACACCTGCGGTAATTGTCAAATTTGACCGACGCAGTATCAGAAGATAGATAGATAGATAGTATTCGTTGTTACTAGGCAAGGCTTCCACCTCTCATACCAAGCTAACTCTAGCAGTCGCAATATTCCTACATGGCGCGTTTTGGAGCAAGTCAACTCTTGTTAACTCTAGTACGTCAACTGAACTCGCTCAAAATCTAGATCGCGGATTAATAATTTAATGAATGAGTTGACAGTATGAATGGAATACTACGACTTGATATACGACTGTAACAGATAGAGCAAAGTTTTGTTTGTTTGTTTGTTTGTTTGATTTGATTTGAGGTTTAACTTCCCCGTCAACACTGTAAAGGTCATTTTGGAGAGGTTGCTTCCAATTTTGTAGGACTTTTACCCGACATTGAGATGAAATGACTTCTCAAGCCCTCTCGCCCAATGAAACCAATAGGGTTTATTAGCATGGAGGGTCTGCCTCGCACCGCGGTTCCTGGACAGGCTTAGACCCTCTAAGCGGTTTACCAGTACTAGTGTGCGGGCTGGATTCAGCTCTGCTTGGAAGCATCATGCAGCCCATATATTTCTTCAAGCCCCAATGGGCGGGGGCGGATAGAGCGAAGTTAACTTCACTGTTGCATTTGTTTGATTTGAGGTTTAAAGTCCCCGTCAACACTGTAAAGGTCATTTTGGAGACGTTGCTTCCAATTTTGTGGGACTTTTACCCGACTTTGAGATGAAATGACATCTCCAGGCCTTTCGCCCAATGAAACCAATAGGGTTTATAAGCATGGACGGTCCGACTCGTGCACACCGCTTTGCCTGGGCAGGCTTAGATCCTCTAAGCGGTTTACAAGTACTCGTGTGTGGGTCTGATCCAGCCTTTTGTGGAAGCATCATGCAGTCCATATATTTCTTCAAGCCCCGATGGGAGGGGACCGATTCACTGTTGCATGGATTTATTTCTGTGAAACATCAGGAAAATATAACTTTATAACTTAAACTCCTTAATCTTAACGTTTATGGTACGGGATAATACATATTTATTCCGTGCGGTGGGTGCTTGTTTTTTTTTTTTTTTTTTTTTGAGCCGAGGTCAGAAAATATAAGATTTTGTTTCCTCTTTCGGAACCGGGAAGGGACATGATTTTTTTTTTATTTTCTTCTTCTGTATCTGAATATTTCCCTTTTTTACTGAGGTGTATTTGATTTGTTTGATTTGACGTTTAACGTCCACGTCAAGACTGTATAACGGCACCGCCCACCGGGGCTTGAGGAAACAGATTGGGCTGCATGATGCTTCCACGCAGAGCTGAAATCGACCGAACATGAGTACTAGGAGACAGCTTAAAGGTTCCGATTCTAAGGCTGCCCAGGAAAAGTGGTGCGAGTAGGACCATCCATGCATATAAACTCTATTGGTTGCATTGTGCGGCAGAGGCTGAGTTGCCATTTCATCTCAATGTCGGGTAAAAGTCCGACAAAATTGGAAGCGCGTCTCCAAAATGACCTATAAAGTGTTGACGGGGCGTTAATCCTCAAATCAAACAAATAAACAAACTGTATAGACGTGCTTCGAATTTCGTTGGACTCTTACCTAACATTGTGATAAAATGGCATTTAAAGCCTTGCCACACTATGAGTGAGACCAATGGAATTTCCGACTTCAAATCATAGCCCTGGGGCCAAAATGCCCCCGCCCCGGTGCCCTTTGGTTTTCCACTGACTTATATAGTGAAGCCCTTTGAAAATCTTCTTGTCAGAAACCAGGAGGCTGAGGTGTTTGATATGTGATATGAAGCTGCGTTTAGTTGACCCCTATCAAGATTGTTAGAATTATAGCCCTATGACCAAAAATGCCCCCGCCCTGTAGCCCACTGGTTTTACATAGACATCTCGCGGGAAAATCTTCAAAAATCTTCTTGTCTGAAACTATAAGCCTCAGATCTCAGATATTTGATATTTGTATGTAGCTTCGTCTTGTGAACCTATATCAAGATTTTTCAAATTATAGTACTTGTGCCAAAATTGCACCCCCCCCCCCCCCCCTTCCCATCCTTCTTACCTGAAACCAGAAGAACAGGTCTTTGATATTTGGTATGATGCTTCATCTGGTTGTCCTCTACTATGCTGTGAAATTATAGCCCTGGGACCAAAGGTTGCCCCGACTCAGGCCCCAGCGGTTTTACATAGCCATATATGGAAAACCTTCAAAATGTTCGTCTAAAAAACCCAAGGCCCAGGTCTTTGATATTTTGCTAGAAGTCTCATGCGGATTACCTCTACCAAGATTATTCAAATGAAAGCCCTGGAGACCACTGGTTTCACATAGACTTACGTACTGAAAACCTTTAAATACCTTCTCGTCTGAAACCAGGAGGTCCAAGTCTTTGATATTTGGAATGAAACTTCCTCTAGTTGCCCTCTGCCAAGATTGTCCAAACTATAACCCCAGCGGGTCAAAACTTGACCTACCTGGAGCCCACTGGTTTTATATAGGGTTAAGGCTGAGCCGGTTCATCTCCTTCTGCTGCACTAAGACCTGACCCTCAATGTCCACAAGGTGCCTAGACAGTGACATACAAGTCAGCTCTGTATTGTCAAAGGGAACCACTGACACATAAACATCCTCCCTTTGTTACCATGTGACAGTATTAGTAAAACTAATTCTTCACTTCCTTCTGTTGCACTAGGACCTGACTTTCAATGTCCACAATATGTCCAGATAGTGACATACAAATTAGCTATTGTCAAACGGAACCAATGACTGTCATTTAATGACAATTCTTGTCCCCATGCCCCCACCCCCGCCAATTGTCACAGCGAGACATTGTAAGTTAGACCATTACGATAACTCACCCGTGTGACATAGAGCATTTTTCACATCTCCAAAATGGCTAGTTTTCTGATGAAAAGCCTTGATATTTTTTATATAAATGTTCAAAACATAGGTTGAGGGTACTCGTTAGAACCGCCTCACCAAGGCGGTTCTAACGAGTACCCACAACCTATGTCTTTGAGCAGAAATAAGAAAAACAATGTATACCCTCGTAAATCCCAGTTTTCTCCCTTCAAAGGGGGGTCATTTTACGGACTTGTTCACGTGATGCTGAGCAAACTCATCTCCATGCACTAGGACATGACACTCAATGTCCGGAAAATGTCCAGATAGTAACATATAAGTCAGCTCTTTAGAAGGGAACTTTGAAAAGACTTCATCCTCATGCAGAAAGAAAATAATTTGGAAGGAATGTTCCATGGGTGACCCTCTGACAAAGTTGCTCAAAATAGTTTCGCTCCACTGAACATAAAAGCCACCAAACGAAACAATAGACTTCTCATTACGATAACACATCCATGCGAAATAGTGCATTTTTAACATACCCAAAATGGCTACTTTTCTGATGAAAATCCGTGATATTTTTCTTAACAATGATCAAAACATAGGTTGTGGGTGCTCGTTAGAACCGCCTTAATGAGGCGGTTCTAACGAGTACCCACAACCTATGTCTTTGAGCATAAATATGAAAAATAATGTATAAATGTATACCACCCCCCACACACACCCCGTAACCCCACTTTGCTCTATATGAAGTGGGGTTTAGAGGGGTCTTTATTTCACAAACTTGTTCACGCGATGTACTTCTAAATAGGTAGACTGATTTTGAAATAATTTCACAGAAATGTTCCTTTGGTCACTCTCAACCAAAATGGCTCAAACCACCCACTCCACATTCTGTTACCTACCACAGTAGGGTAAAAAGGGGGGGGGGCCAATCTAGTCCTCAGGACTAGATTCCACCCTCTGACGTCATATCCGGCGGCCATCTTGGATCACGTGACATCCGGTCAGCCATCTTGGATGACGTATTTCCGACCGCCATCTTGAACCGTCGTCACGTCCTGTCGGCCATCTTGGATGACGTCATAACGCGCCACTTGTATCGCGGTCGAATTTATTGGGGGGAAAAAACGCGCCATTTTTTTTTCGCGCGCTTTCGTGTGCTATATTGTCCATGCACCTTCTAAGCGCAACTTCGGTCATTACCCCTTATGATCCCCTGTCTGGGGTTTAAGCATTGGGCGGGGGGGGGTGGGGGGGAGGGGACCTTTTTTCGAGCCCTAGAGCGATACTGTATTAACTCCTATGACTGTCGGATACTATAGCCGTGTTGATTGTTTTAACACCATCGCCTCTAGAGGAGTTTGGGCTTGTTGTCCTTCGCCTCCTTAATACATCAATTACACGATTCAATAGTATCTGATTTCACATTGAAATGCCCCATCCTATTATACTTTTTTTTTTCATTGATAAGTTAACTAAGTACAAAGGTGTAGTAAATTATGTGACCTTGTAAAATTGTGAATTATTATAAAATGTGTATAGGCGACTTTTGTTAATACTTAAAATACACAAGTGAAGGTATTGAGCAGACGATATTCTGTCACTTGGGCACTGGGGATTCTGTTCAACAACTGCACATATAACAAATGTTTTAAAAAGTTAAAATAACACATAATGACTGTTCAAGAAGAAATTAAGGAGGCAAGGACGAACATAGAATATTGACCAGATATCGGAAAGAAATATCAAATAAGATGTAACATTGCTTTTTTTTCTTTATTGGGTTTTCCAAAAAATAGGAAAAAAAAAACACCATAGTACATGTACATATTTGACAATAAAAAAGTGACATATGTTATGTCGAGTCCAGGTTCACAGGTTTTTTTTTTTACACATTCTGTACAATTGTCCAGGGTGTTCGGCTTCTTTGTTTTTTCATCGTTTCTATCACAGCTGTGTCTTCCGGCGTAAAACCATCGAATCCACGTTTTCTGCCTTCGCGTAATAACTCATCCTTAGCTCTCAATGCGATCGCTTCCGATGGACTCACTAAGTTGACTTTTAATCTGTCACTTCCTCTACCTTCGTGTGAATTGTTATTTTCCGCTATATTTCCTTGTTTTTCGGATTTTCTATCATAATCCCTGGTGTCTGATACTTCTGGCGGGTCGTATTCTTTTAAGATTCTGTCAAACAAAAATTTGCGTTTGTTGATGGCAGATTTCCAAGCTTCCTCGGTGTCGTAATCGTCGTAAAGTTTCAAATCGGATACCGTATTTTTAACAGTAAGGTAAGTACGATCTTTTTTCATGGCTTCAAACCACAACATTTCGTTGACAAAAACGTTCGCCAGCACTTTTCTGTACGTGGGTAACATAATATCATACACTTTCTTCCTAGCTGCCTCTTGGTCTTTCCCTTTGTCCAGCATGTACTTGGCGACTCTTTCATTAAACTCTGACTGGCAACGCTCATACACCTCCTCAATCAATAAACGCCAAGCGTCATCTGAATCTGCTTCTTTACTGTCTTCTATTGTCTCCTCCTCCTCCTCCGCCTCCATTTCCTCCTCCTCATCCGTGTAATCCTGTAAACTCGTGTCATCGCCGCCATTTTTATCGTCGCCTTCTTCCAGTTCTAAGGTTTCTCGACTCTCACTATCATCTATCGTGTCATCATCTTTAAAGTCCCCATGAACGGTTTTAACGTGTCGACGCATGTTGTCTCCCCTTTTGAACTGTTTGGAACAAATTTGGCAAGCATACATGATACTTTTTCGTTAATTTTTGTGTTAAAAAGAAAATATATTAACTTGTCCTAAAATGCTACTCGATGTGGCCGCTTCGGAGATTTTCGCATAAATGAGGAGGAGGAGGAAGATACATAACATTTAATTGTATAAAAAAAAATCCGGATGAATCCTGCCCAAACCGGATCGAGACTGTTCTCAACCATTATGACTAGGTCGAAACATTGAGCTCCCACCTAGCACACACACATAGCCTCCATACACCCAGATATGGGAAGAGAAGAATGCGGGGGTACTGACTAAAGACGGTAAGAGGAGATAGTGAAGAGGAGGTAATAAGGTAGTGAGGAGGCAGTGAGGAGGTAGTGAGACAACCCGGGAGCCAGTGACTGTAACAAGCATGCTAAAACAATAGGCACAAATATAGCCATGGCGTCCGCCAAAGTGCCTTTGAAGAGATGAGGTAATGAGGAGGAATTGAGGAGTGAGTGAGGAGGCTGTGAGGAGGTAGTGAGGAGGTAGTGAGGAGGCGGTAAGGAGGCAGTGAGGGGTAACTGGGGACAGGTGAGGGTAACAGGCGTTAGCATAATGAGTGATTGTTGAAAATGTTTTAAAGAGACGATAAGGCAACACCGAACATGCCCAAACTCGTTCTCCATAGTAAGAAGCGATGAGGAGGTAGTGAGGAGGCGTTGAGGAGGTAGTGAGGAGGTGGTGAGAAGGTAATGAGGAGGTAGTGAGGAGGCATTGAGGAGGTAATGAGGAGGTGGTGAGGAGGCAATGAAGGTTACCAGTGCAAGTCAGTAACCTGGAGGCAGTGAGGGTAACCAGGACATGCGTGTTGAATGAATGTTGAAGATGTTTTAAAGGGTCCATAAGGGCAACACCGAACATGTCCAAACTCGTTCTCCGTAGTAAGAAGCGATGAGGAGGCAGTGAGAGGTAGTGAGGAGGTAATGAGGAGGCGGTGAGGAGGTAATGAGGAGGTAGTGAGGAGGCGATGAGGAGGTAATGAGGAGGCGGTGAGGAGGTAATGAGGAGGTAATGAGGAGGTAGTGAGGAGGCGGTGAGGAGGTAATGAGGTAGTGAGGAGGCGGTGAGGAGGAAGTAAGGAGACAATGAGGGCTACCAGTGCAAGCCGGTGGAGGCAGTGAGGGTAACCAGAGCATGCGTGTTGAATGACTGTTGAAGATGTTTTAAAGGGACAATAAGGCCAACGTCGAACAAGCCCAAACTAATTCACCGTAGTAAGAAGTGATGAGAAGGTAGTGAGGAGGCCGTGAGGAGGCAGTGGAGGAGGTAGAGAGGAGGTGTTGAGGAGGTAATGAGGGGCAGTGAGGAGGTAATGAGGAGGGAGTGAGGAGACGTCGAGGAGGAAGTAAGGAGGCGGTGAGGAGGCAGTGAGGGTTACCAGTGCAAGCCGGTAACCTGGAAGCAGTGAGGGTAACCAGGGCATGCGTGTTGAATGACTGTTGAAGATGTTTTAAAGGGACGATAAGGCCAACGTCGAACAAGCCCAAACTAATTCACCGTAGTAAGAAGCGATGAGAAGGTAGTGAGGAGGCCGTGAGGAGGCAGTGGAGGAGGTAGTGAGGAGGTGTTGAGGAGGTAATGAGGGGCAGTGAGGAGGTAGTGAGGAGACGTCGAGGAGGAAGTAAGGAGGCGGTGAGGAGGCAGTGAGGGTTACCAGTGCAAGCCGATAACCTGGAAGCAGTGAGGGTAACCAGGGCATGCGTGTTGAATGACTGTTGAAGATGTTTTAAAGGGTCTATAAGGTACCGAACATTCGTTTTCCGAAGTAAGAAGCGATGAGGAGGTAGTGAGGAGGCATTGAGGAGGCAGTGAGGAGGTAGTATTGAGGATAACCGGCAAGAGCGTGTTAAAACAATAAACGCGGTTATAGAGCGTATCCGGCAGTCATAGGAGTTAATACAGTATCGCTCTAGGGCTCGAAAAAAGGTCCCCCCCCCACCCCCCCCCCCGCCCAATGCTTAAACCCCAGACAGGGGATCATAAGGGGTAATGACCGAAGTTGCGCTTAGAAGGTGCATGGACAATATAGCACACGAAAGCGCGCGAAAAAAAAAATGGCGCGTTTTTTCCCCCCAATAAATTCGACCGCAATACAAGTGGCGCGTTATGACGTCATCCAAGATGGCCGACAGGACGTGACGACGGTTCAAGATGGCGGTCGGAAATACGTCATCCAAGATGGCTGACCGGATGTCACGTGATCCAAGATGGCCGCCGGATATGACGTCAGAGGGTGGAATCTAGTCCTGAGGACTAGATTGGCCCCCCCCCCCCCCCTTTTTACCCTACTTACCACTTCATCTGTACAATAAGGATTAGGTGAGCGTTCCAGGGCCATTATGGTCCTTTTGTTCAATCAAAGTTTCACTGGGTCGACGGACGTCTTTCAAACACTTGACAAAACATAGCAACCAACAAACTTTTATACTTGTGATCGAAGCCTCAGATAAAAACCAGCCAGTGTCCCGGAATATTGGTGTTAGAAAGCCATTTGCTAGCACGTACAGAGTGTTGAGTAAATTATCTTGTTTGCTGGGGTCTATGTATGTAATTGTCTCCAGAATTATTCTCATTGACACAAGAAGGGATTCACAACATGTAGCGTTCGATCCTCAATTTTGTTTTTGACATTCCATTTGTCTGCTCCTCGCGTTACTACAATCTTACAAAACCACTGACTGTTTTAAAAATTAAAAGAAAAATGTAATGAAATGAAATGGCCCAATGTAAAAACTAACAGTTTTCTACCATCACCTTCTAATAGTACTTTCAGTACTTTGATTTGTCGAGTATCAAGTATCAAGACAAAGATTCTGGTAAAGTTTCATGAAGATTGAAGCAAAACTGTGGTCTCTAGAGGATTAACGAGGTAAATGTTGTCCATTACGCAAACACGCCTATACAAATACATTGCCACCTTTATCGCCGAAAAAATGAAAATTTTACAATGAAAAATTGTGACATTTTTCTTATTTCTGCTCAAAATATAGATAGTGGGCACTCGTTAGAACCGCCTCATCGAGGCGGTTCTAACGAGTACCCACACTCTATATTTTAGAGCAGAAATAAGAAAAATAGGGTATACCCCCTGAAACCCCAGTTTTACTATATAAAAGTGGGGTTCAAGGGGTCCAAAATTATATAGGCTTGTTTTCGTGATGGACGCAAGTCGCACGTACGACGTTCTAAAGGTGATTACAAAAGCTCACCATAAAATTTTAACATTGTTCCCTAATTGCAACGTATTCGGCCCAAGAGATGTAGGGTGACTGCCATAGAATGCAGATCCACTGCATTGCTTGTCCAGACATGTACGTCAAAAGTATTTATTCATTTTCTCGGGCAACTGGCCCCCACTCATCGGGGCTTGAAGAAATATATGGGTTGCATGATGCTTCCACGCAGAGCTGAAACCGACCCGCACACGAGTACTGGTAAACAGCTTAGAGTATCTAAGCCATCCCATGCAAAGCGGTCCATGCTTAAAAATTCTATTGGTTTCATTGGGCGACAGGCCTTGAGATGTCATTTCATCTCAAGGTCGGGTAAAATTCCCACAAAATTGGAAGCAACGTCTCCAAAATGCCCTTTACAGTGTTGACGGGGACGTTAAACCTCAAATCAAACAAACAAATCATTTTGTCGGGAGCAGGCTCTTTGGATTTCAAAGCAAACTTTCTTATACGTGCCATTGACATCAGTTACAACTTTACTTGTACATACTGCAACATTGAGTACAGGTCGCACCCATCGGGGCTTGACGAAATAGATGGGCTGCATGATGCGTCCACACAGAACTAAAACCGACCCGCACAAGAGTACTGGTAAACCGCTTAGAGGATCTAAGTCAGCCCAGGCAATGCGGTGCGAGTCGGCCAGTCCATGCTTATAAACCCTATTGGTTTCATTGAATGTCGTATCGCTGTCGGGTAAAAGTCCCACAAAATTGGAAGCAGCGTCTCCAAAATGACCTTTACAGTGGGGATGGGGACGTTAAACTTCAAATCAAACAAACAAAAACATTGTGTAAGAAAACAGCAAACAGCTGAACAGTCTTTTTTGTATGTGTATCGATTGACTTAAATCGTCCCGTGCATTGGTCAGTGAGAAGATTTTGAGTTGACGAGTGAAGTATTCATTGATTGATCTGTTCATACCATTGGTCGATGGTCGCATGATTTTTTTTGTGTGATACATGTCTACTTGAACATGCATTTTTTCAATGTTTTGACAAGAAAGAAAACAATATATAAGTGATAGATAATTGATGTCTTGTAAGTTGACTTTTGTTTTTATCTGAGGCCAGTTTCATCAATAAACATCGCACGATTATTCTTAAATTGTTCGTATGCACTTTTTAAAGAACTGCGTACGTCAGTTTCATCATTCGGCCCCCGCCCATAGGGGCTTGAAGAAATATATGGGCTGCATGATGCTTTCCCGGCCCGCACACTAGTACTGGTAAACCGCTTAGAGGATCTAAGCCTGTCCAGGAACCGCGGTGCGAGGCGGACCGTCCATGCTAATAAACCCTATTGGTTTCATTGGGCGACAGGGCTTGAGATGTCATTTCATCTCAATGTCGGGCAAAAGTGCCACAAAATTGGAAGCAGCGTCTCTAAAATGACCTTTACAGTGTTGACGGGGACGTTAAACCTCAAATCAAACAAACAAAACGTCAGTTTCATCAAATCATCGCAAAGTGTTCGTAAACGACCTAAATTTGCGTCTCACTAAAATATGTCGCAATTTTGAATATGCTCTTAAACGTGCCGTCTTGAAATAGCCGTGCAAAGTGGATAACACATTTTAAAATTATTGTTCCAATGAATCTAGATGTATATTCAGTACAACGTTGAATCAACATTGATTCTACGTTGTTTCAAACTTGTGTTTCCATTTTATTATCGTAAGATACTAGACCCCTTTCCCACTGTACCACTGGTGAGTTGGTCTGTTTGTAGGACGTCGTGACGTAAGACTAGCGTTGATTTAACGTTGTCATAACGAACCTTGTCAGTAAATCCGGGGGTGGGGTGTGGGGGCGGTGTGTCTTCAGCATGAGTGCACGCGTTTTGTTTAGTTTATAATATTTGATTTTGTTTGTTTAAGGTTAAACGTTCCCGTCAACACTGTATAGGTCATTTTGGAGAGGTTCCTTCCAAGTGTGTGGGACTTTCACCCGACATTGAAATGGAATGACATCTTAAGCCCTGTCGCCCAATGAAACCAATAGCATTTATATGCATGGACGGTCGAACTCGCACCACTTTTCCTTGGCATGCTTAGAACCTCTAAGCGGTTTACCAGTACTCACGTGCGATTGGTTTCAGCTCTGTGTGGAAGCATCATGCAGGTCATCTATTATAATCAGGTCTAAGAAAGTGCTTTATTTAAAGACAGTCTATAAATTTAAGGACTGTCTGTAAATTTAAAGACTTTTTAGTCTGTAGAGTTAAAGACTAACACAAGGAAAATCATAAAAATGGTGTGACACGAAAAAATCGCATTCTCCTACGTAGCCTCAGTCTTCATATCAATGAAACAAATGCGTTGCTAAAGACTGCATGTATTTTATTGTCTGTAAATATCGTTTCAATAATAGAAATTAATGAAGAAATGAAATAAAACAACACAGTTCCTTCCCTTAGACCACAAATGCGGTAAAACTCCGCAGAAAGGGAGGAAATATCTGTCAGTGGTCGAACATAAAATGTGTTTCGTAGCGATGTCATTTCGTTTTCGGACATTTTACTGTTGAAGGCAGTCTGAAAGCATTCATTAATTTTAGTTGTTGGAAAACGTACCTGTCGAAGCAATTTGCCAGTATGTTGACTGAATGATAAAAGCGTCATACACGTTGGTTCCTAACCTCGTTTTACAGAATGAATCTTATTACAAACCTGTTTTCTGAGAACTCTTAAATTATGTTTGAAGGAATTTAAGTAAAAGCCAACTATAAAATTTGCAGTTACATATGATTAAATATTCTACAGATAACGATTAAATTACTATAAATAGCGAAGTGCGATTTTTCCGTTTTACACCAGTTTCAGGATTTTCTTTAGGTCAGTCTTTAAATTTACAGACTAAAAAGTCCTTAAATTTATAGACAGTCTTCAAATTCATGGACTGTCTTTAAATACAACAACTTTCTTAGACCTGATAATATTACTTCGCTGATCATTTTGTTAACTTTTCACGCCTGCCCCCGCCCATCGGGGCTTGAAGAAATATATGGGCTGCATGATGCTTCCACGCAGAGCTGAATACGACCCACACACGAGTACTGGTAAACCATTTAGAGGATCTAACCTTGCCATGGCAAAGCGGTGTGAGTGTCGGACCGTCCATGCTTATAAACCCTATTGTTTTTATTGGGCGACAGGGCTTGAGATGTCATTTCATCTCAGTGTCGGGTAAAAGTCCCACAAAATTGGAAGCGACGTCTCCAAAATGACCTTTACAGTGTTGACGGGGACGTTAGACCTCAAATCAAACAAGAGGGCCATGATGGCCCTGGATCGCTCACCTGATCCATAGTGTAACAAGTGGGCCCCAGAGAGGGCCATTATTGGCCCCAGGGTTTTAATGTGCATAATGTTGAGGGAGGTCTTAAAGGTGAAGCTTCATACCAAACATCAACAAAGGCTATAATTAGAACAATCTTGGCAAAGGTCCACTAGATAAAGCTACACATCAAATTTCAAAGACCTGGGCCTTGCAGTTTCAGAGAAGAAGATTTTTTTTAAAGATATTCCCTACATAAGCCTATGCAAAACCAAATGGCCCCAGGGCTATATAAATCTATGTAAAAACAAAGGGCCCCGGCCCGGGGTGGGGGCATTTGTGGCCCCAGGGCTATAATTTGAACAATCTTGGTAGAGGTCCACTAGATAAAGCTCCATACTAAATATCAAAGGCCTTGGCCTTGCAGTTTCAGAGAAGATTTTTAAAGATTTCCCTATATAAGTCTATGCAAAACCAAAGGGCCCCGGAGCGGGGACATTTTTGGTACCAGGGCAATAATTTGAATAATTTTGATAGAGGTCCACTAGATGCAGCTTCATACCAAATATCAAAGACCCAGGCCTTGTGGTTTCAGAGAAGAAGATTTTTGAAGATTTTCCCCGTGTAAGTCTATGTAAAACCATAGGGCCCCAGAGTGGGGGCATTTTTGGCCCCAGGGCTATAATTTTAACAATCTTGGTAGAGGTCCATTAGATGCAACTTCATACCAAATTTCAAAGTCCTGGGCCTTGTGGTTTCAGAGAAGATTTTTAAAGATTATCCCTATATAAGTCTATGTAAAACCAAAGGGCCCCGGGACGGGGCCACTTTTGGCCCCAGCACTATAATTTGAATCATCTTGGTAGGGGTCCTTTAGAAGAAGCTTCATACCAAATATAAAAGACCTAGGCCTTGTGGTTTCAGAGAAGAAGATTTTTAAAGATTTTCCCTATATAAGTCTATGTAAAACCAAAGGGCCCCTGAGCGGGGGCATTTTTGGCCCAAGGGCTATAATTTGAACAATCTTGGTAGGGGTCCACTAGATGAAGCTTCATACAAAATATCAAAGTCCTGGGCCTTGCGGTTTCAGAGAAGAAGATTTTTAAAGATTTTCCCTATATAAGGCCATGTAAAACCAAAGGGTCCCAGTCGGAGGCTTTTTTTGCCCCAGCACTATAATTTGAACAATCTTGGTAGGGGTCCACTAGATAAAGCTTATTTCCAAATATCAAAGTCCTGGGCCTTGCAGTTTCAGAGCAGAAGATTTTTAAAGATTTTCCCTATATAAGCCTATGTAAAACCAAAGGGCCCGGCGGCGGGGACATTTTTGGCCTCAGCACTATCATTTGAATAATCTTGTTAGGGGTCTTTTAGATGAAGCTTCATACCAAATATAAAAGACCTAGGCCTTGTGGTTTCAGAGAAAAGGATTTTTAAAGATTTTCCCTATATAAGTCTATGTAAAACTAGAGTGTTCACAAGTTTTTTCTTTAATTTGACCTACTGACCTACTTTTTGACCCGAAAAGACCTTTATTCAAACTTAGCCAAGATATTGTCACAATGACCATTCTGAGCAAGATTAATGATTTAACCAAACTTGTGGCCTCCTGAGTATTCACAAGGTTTTTCTATGATTTGACCTACTGACCTACTTTTCAACCGGACATGACCCATATTCAAACTTGACCGAGATATTGTCATGATGATCATTCTGAGCAAGTTTGATTATGATTGGACCAAAATTGTGGCCCCTAGGGTGTTCACAAGGTTTTTATATGATTTGACCCGCTGACCTACTTTTTAACCCGATATGACCCATATTCGAACTGGACTGAAATATTGTCACAATGGTCATTCTGAGCAAGTTTCATGATAATTGGACCAAAACAGTGGCCTTCAGAGTGTTCACAAGGTTTTTCTATGATTTGACCTACTGACCTACTTTTTGACCGGACATGACCCATATTCGAACTTGACCAAGATATTGTCATGATGATCATTCTGAGCAAGTTTGATTATGATTGGACCAAAATTGTGGCCTCTAGGGTGTTCACAAGGTTTTTCTATGATTTGACCCGCTGACCTACTTTTTAAGCCGACATGATCCATATTCAAACTTCACTAAAATATTGTCACAATGATCATTCTGAGCAAGTTTGATGATGATTGGACCAAAATTGTGGCCTCTCGAGTGTTCACAAGGTTTTTCTATGATTTGACCTACTGACCTACTTTTTTACCCGACATGACCCAAATTCGAACTTGACCGAGATATTGTCATGATTATCATTCTGAGCAAGTTTGATGATAATTGGACCAAAACTGTGGCCTCTAGTGTGTTCACAAGAAAAAGTTTACGCACGACGGACGACGGACGACGGACGACGCACGACGACGCCGGACATCTTACTGTCACAAAAGCTCACCATGACCTTCGGTCAGGTGAGCTAACAAAACAAAAATTAACTTTTCACGCTCAATTTAATAAATTCAGTGATGCAAGAGGATGCATACAAGATTCAGTTTATCGTATGAACACAGTTTATGCACGATTTTAACACAAACGGTTAATACATGACGTTGTTTAATAAGGAACCGCATATAATGTTACCTGACGTAGCCTCTGTAAGTGTTGTCAAATTTCAGCTCCGGTTTGCAAAGGTCTGTTTGTTTGTTGTTTGTTTGATTTGATTTGAGGTTTAACGTCCCCGTCAACACTGTATAGGTCATTTTGGAGACGTTGCTTCCAATTTTGTGGGACTTTTACCGGATACTGAGATGAAATGACATCTAAAGCCCTGTCGCCCAATGGAATCAATAGGGTTTATAAGCATGGACGGTCCGGCTCGCACCACTTAGCCTGGGCGGACTTAGATCCTCTAAGCGGTTTACCAGTACTTGTGTGCGGTCGGTTTCAGCGCTGCACGGAAGCATCATGTAGCCCATCTATTTCATCAAGCCCATATGGGCGGGGGCGTAGGCAATGGTCTGTAGCAAATATTTTTTCATTGATTGTTCGTCTGCCAGGCCGTCCAGCCTTTCAATGCAAAATAGATTCAGTTCATTTGCAACATAGATCTTACAGCATGATTGATTTTAACCCATTTAGTACCGAAACCCTAAAATGGATAATTGGCAAACAGTGCAGGCCCAGATCAGACGCCACAGAACGCGAAGTCTGATCAGTGCCTCCACTTTTTGCTAAAAGTTCAGTCCTTCTTCATTGACACAGCTTGACACGCCTAAATTTTGAAATGAACTCCTGGGCCCAGGATTACAATGCGTACTTAAATTTTAAGTACCTACTTAAACTAAGTATTTACTTAACTGTCGTATAAAGTGAACTACAAAGAATTTATTTCGTTTAAGTCGATACTTAACCAAAGAAAATACTTAAATATTTAAGGTAACCCAGGTAGGTACCTTAACTTTTAAGAGTTGACCTTGACACATGAATGTATATATCAACAACGGCAAACACGAGAGCTTTTATTTGTTCGAAATCACGAGTCATGCTCGGTAGCTCAGACAGTAAAGTGTTTGCATCATATACAAGAGGCCCTGGGTTCGGGTCCCGGTTGAACCACTTTTTTTTTTTCCTCCTTGTAGCGCAAGTCGACTTGGCGATGAGGTATAAAACAACTGGGATGTATTTCTCCCTTGGTGGGTCACAGTTTTCGACCGATAAAGCTGTATAAAAACTTCCCTTTACATAATACTGTATAATACTGGTAACAGGGCAACAATTTATTGTTTGGTGTAGGAAGGTTCTTACAAGCGAAAGGGGGTCTTAAACGACTTGGTTGTTTTTTGTCAGGGTAGGTGTGTGTATGTTTGATTGATTGATTTGATGTTGAACGTCCCCGTCAACTATATACAGGTCATTTTGGAGACGTTGCTCCTATTCTGTGGGACTTTTACCCGACATTGAGATGAAATGACTTCTGAAGCCTGTCGCCCAATGAAACCAATAGGGTTTATAAGCATGTGCGGTCCGACTCGCGCCGCTTTTCCTGGGCATGGCATAGGGGCTTGAATCATGAAAAGAAACAAGAAAAAAAAAAAAGATTCAAGCCCCTATGGGCAGGCTTAGATCCTCTAAGTGGGTAACCAGTACTCGTGTGCGGTCGGATTCAGCTCTGCGTGGAAGCGTCATGCAGCCAATTTATTTCTTCAAGCCCCGATGGGTGGGCGGGGCCGACAGGTTTGTGTGTCGTGGGGGGGGGGGGGGGAGGCTGACGCATATCACTTTTGTCTGTTATTTAAAAACTGATCCTGTGGCACAGCGGGTCCATGTTCCTACGCTTATGCATGTCCTGCTACTTTTACGCATACAATGTTCACAACCATCATATGCCGTCTTTATATTCAGTGTCATGAAATAGTATGACGCCGCGTGCATTTAAGAAATGACTTTTATTTTTCTGCTGTTCATGAAAGTATGAAAGAACAGGGTCGCCTGCAAAGTAAATGAACTGCGAAGGGGTTCATATAAACTTTGCTAGCGACCCGCTGTCGTTCATACCTTCATGAACATCGAAAAAATATTTCTTATATTTACATTCTTTTCTCCTCACTTATAGGGCAAACTGTTAAAGCTGAAAAACATTTACACGCAGTTTTCTATGAAGAGCGGAACGCCCAAATGAGATCATAGAGAACCATTGTTTAGACTGGCGTCACTTGACGTCATGGAAAATCATATGACTAGATGCGTTCATGGAAGTATGAACAGCATTGTTTTCTATAGGTTTACATTAGTCTTTACACTTGAAATATAAATAATTACTATTTTGGCGTGAACAACTGTAACGTTTGTCAGCGATGTACATTTGCTGGGCAAATGGTCATAGTAAAGGCAATAAAATCCAATTTAAAATCCAATTTGGAGGTCCGTTTCGTAACTTTCATATGAAAGGACCATTTGTGTAAGATTCGCGATGTCAAAATTTATTAAATACAAAGAAGTTTTCTTTTTTTTTTTTTTTTTTTTTTGGTTGATTTGAGATTCGTCCTCGCAACACTATTTAGGTTTGATTTTGGAAGTGTTGCTTTCAACTTAGTCGGACTTTTACCCGACATTGAGATGAAATTACATCTCAAACCCTGTCGCCCACTCAAACTCGTATATGCATGGACGGCCGGCCCGACTTGCACTACTTTGTCTGGGCAGGCTTAAGCCTTCTAAGTGGTTTACTGGAGGTCGCGTGTGGTCGGCTTGTCCTGGTTGGGTGAGGCAAGGTGACGTGTATCTTGCGTCACTGGGGTGTCCAACTGATATTGGTCACAACCAATCATATGCTTCTTCTCCTTGCCTTGAAATGCTAAATAAAAATAAGTTTGAGGCGTACCACCTCCCTTGTTTCTTTTGTTTGATTTGAGGTTTAACGTCCCCGTCAACACTGTAAAGGTCATTTGGAGACGTTGCTTCCAATTGTGTGGGACTTTTACCTGACATCGAGATGAAATGACATCTCAAGCCCTGCCGCCCAATGAAACCAACAGGGTTTATATTCTCGTACCGCTTTGCCTGGGCAGACTTAGATCCTCTAAATGGATTACCAGTACTCGTGTGCGGGTCGATTACAGCTCTGCGTGGAAGCATCAAGCAGCCCCTCTATTTCTGCAAGCTCCGATGGGCAGGGGCCGTCCACCTCCCTTGTAAGCTTGTGCATGTGAGTGATTGAGTTTGTTTGTGAGGTGAGCGAGTGAGCGCTTTATCATGCGCCTCATCAACTGCAAGGTAATTCGCAGATAAGGACCGCATTCATAAATAGACGGGGCAATCCGAGATGGAATGTACAGAGATTTTATATCGCATTTTTAGCTCACCTGTCACGTAGTGACAAGGTGAGCTTTTGGGATCACTTTTCGTCCGTCGTCCGTCGTCATTGCGTGCGTGCGTGTGTGTGTGTGTGTGTGTGTGTGTGTGTGCGTAAACTTTTTCTTCAAATGACATCTCCTCCTAAACCGCTGATCGGATTTTGACCAAACTTCACAGCAATGATCCTTAGGTGGTCCCCTTTCAAAATTGTTCAAATGGTTCCGGTCCATTGCACATCTGGGTCACAGGAGCTAAAAATAGATTTTTTAACATAAAACTTTAAAAATCTATGAAACCGCAAGGCCCAGGTCTTCGATATTTGGTATAAAGCTTCATCTAGTGGACCTCTACCAAGATTGTTCAAATTATAGGCCTGGGGGCCAAAATGCCCCCGCCCCGGGGGCCTTTGGTTTTACATAGGCTTATATAGGGAAAATCATTAAAAAATCTTCTTCTCTGAAACCACAAGGCCCAGGTCTTTAATATTTGGTGTGAAGCTTTACCTGGTGGACTTCTACTAAGATTGTTCAAATTATAGTCTTGGGGCCAAAAATGCCCCCGCCCCGGGGGCCTTTGGTTTTACACAGACTTATACAGGGAAAATCTTTAAAAATCTTCTTCTCTGAAACTGCAAGGCCCAAGTCTTTGATATTTGGTGTGAAGCTTCTTCTAGTGGACCTCTATCAAGATTGTTCAAATTATAGCCCTGGGGCCAAAAATGCCCCTGCCCCGAGGGCCTTTGTTTTACATAGGCTTATATAGGGAAAATCTTTAAAAATCTTCTTCTCTGAAACCACAAGGCCCAGGTCTTTGATATTTGGTATGAAGCTTCATCTAGTGGACCTCTACCAAGATTGTTCAAATTATAGCCCTAGGGCCAAAAATGCCCCCGCCCCTGGGCCCTTTGGTTTTACATAGGCTTATATAGGGAAAATATTTAAAAATCTTCTTCTCTGAAACCACAGGGCCCAGGTCTTTAATATTTGGTATGAAGCTTCATCTAGTGGACCTCTACCAAGATTGTTCAGATTATAGCCCTGGGGCCAAAAATGCCCCCGCCCCGGGGGCCTTTGGTTTTACATAGGCTTAAATAGGGAAAATCTTTAAAAATCTTCTTCTCTGAAACTGCAAGGCCCAAGTCTTTGATATTTGGTCTGAAGCTTCATCTAGTGGACCTCTATCAAGATTATTCAGATTATAGCCCTTGGGCCAAAAATGCCCCTGCCCCGAGGGCCTTTGGTTTTTCATATGCTTATATAGGGAAAATCTTTAAAAATCTTCTTCTCTGAAACCACAAGGCCCAGGTCTTTGATATTTGGTATGAAGCTTCATCTAGTGGACCTCTACCAAGATTGTTCAAATTATAGCCCCAGGACAAAAAATGACCCCGCTCGGGGGCCTTTGGTTTTACATAGGCTTACATAGGGAAACTTTTTAAAAATCTTCTTCTCTGAAACCACAAGGCCCAGGTCTTTGATATTTGGTATGAAGCTTCATCTAGTCGACCTCTACCAAGATTGTTCAAATTATAGCCCTGGGGCCAAAAATGCCCCGCCCCTGGGGCCTTTGGTTTTACTTAGGCTCATGTTGGGAAAATCTTTAAAAATCTTCTTCTCTGAAACCACAAGGCTCATGTCTTTGATATTTGGTGTGAAGCAACATCTAGTGGACTGCTATCAAGATTGTTCAAATTAAAGCCCTAGGGCCAAAAATGCCCCCGCCCCGGGCCCTTTGGTTTTACATGGGCTTATATAGGGAAAATCTTTAAAAATCTTCTATGAAACCCCAAGGCCCAGGTCTTCAATATTTACTAGAAAGCTACATCCAGCAGAATTCTACCAAGAGTGTTCAAATTTTTAGCCCTGGAGTCATAATTTGCCCTGCCCCCAGGCCCACATGATTTACATAGACTTACATAGGGAAACCTATAAAATCTTTTTCCCCGACTACCTAGGCCTAGGTGTTTGATATGAGGCTACATCTGGTGGACCTCTACTAAGATTGTTCAGATTATAGCCCTAATGGGAAGAAACTGGTCCTGCCCTGGGGCCCACATGTTTTACATAGACTTCTGTTAGAAATACCTTTAAAATTGTTCTCAGAAATCACAGGGCTCAGGTCTTTGATATTTGGTATGAAGCTTCATCTTGTGAACCTCTACCAAGGTTGTTCAAATTAAAGCCCAGGGGCTAAAATGGTCCTGCCTGAGGCCCACTTGTTACACTATGGATCAGGTGAGCGAACCCAGGGCCCTCTGGGCCCTCTTGTTTTCCCTTTGTTTTACTCCGACTGGAGCTACGGTTTTTCTCCGTGTTTGTCTGCACGATGTTTCATCTAGTCGTTAATGACTGTATCAACTACATACATATATGGGCCCCGTCAAGCGATTTTGGTACTTATCGCCTATGCGAGCAGCGAAGGTTCTTGCGAGCCTGCCCATCGGCGCAGTCTCGCCAGAACCTTCGCTGCTCTCTCATACAAGCAGTGAATCAAGAGGAACCTTCAGACAGAAAGCCACATCCCTGGCCCTTCTAAATGGCTGGGCATGCGCAGTTAAAATTTGTCATGACGGAATGCTCGAAGACACAAAATCGCTTGGCGGGGCTCATATAATAATGACATCCGAAAACAATATTGTAGCCGGGGTTAAGTTTGGGGTGGTTTCTGCGGGAGTCTTCCCTGTTATTCACCATAGTGCAGAATATATTTATTACTGTACCAGATTGTATTGAATATTATGCAATACGCCTAACGGCATGAGAAGGGTTGAATCATGGACAGACTCTATAAAACCGATTCCGCCCCACCCCTCGGGGCTCCAGATTTGGCTGCATGGTGCTTCCATGCACAGCTGAAACTGACCACAATGGCACGAGCACTGGTAAACAGCTTAAAAGGACTAAGCCTACCCAGGCAAAGTGATATGAGTCAGACCGTCCACTGCATATAAGCCTTTTGGTTTGCATATTCAAATATTGTATGATATCTTGTTTCTAAAGGGACCCCGTAGAAACACCGTTTTGAATATGGCGTGGTGCTACATTGTGACATGTGTTTGTCCGCACAAATCGTGATCGAGTGTGTTCCTTCAATGAAACACGTTTTATAGCGTATAAAACATTTTTCATGGTTTATGTAGTGAAGTAGAAACTAAACCATCATATTTTCTATTGTCTCCATTCAATCAAACAGAAGAAGTGATTTTTGACAGATCGCGGGAAAATTGTGGGCTGCCTACATCAATGTGTAATTGAAACTTTCGTGCTAATCGTCGTGAAAATTTCCGTCAAAATTACGACTTTATCCGAAGTTAAATACTTAGCTAAGTAATTGAAATAGGTGGCTTTCGAATGCACTTTTTAAGGAAATAATTTACTAAGATAAGAATTCCTCCTTAAATCGTTAAGTCGACCTTAACTTAAGTAACGATTGTAATCCTAGGCCCTGATATATATAAGGAGGAAGATTCCATTTGGTTCAAAAAGGGTTATATTACAAAGAACTTGGGCCCAGGATTACAATCGTTACTTAAGTTAAGGTCGACTTAACGATTTAAGGAGGAATTCTTATCTTAGTAAAGTATTTCCTTAAAAAGTGCATTCGAAAGCCGCCTATTTCATTTACTTAGCTAAGTATTTAACTTCGGATGAAATCGTAATTTTGACGGAAATTTTCCCGAAGATTAGCGCGTAAGTTTCAATTACACATTGATGTAGGCGGCCCACAAATTTCCCGCGATCTGTCAAAAATCATTTCATCTGCTTGATTGAATGGAGACAATAAGAAATATGATGCTTTAGTTGCCATTTAACTACATAAACCATGAAAAAAAATGTTTTATACACTATAAAACGTGTTTCATTGAAGGATCACACTCGATCTCGATTTGTGCGGACAAACATCACAATGAAGCGCCACGACATATTTAAAACGCTGTTTCTACGGGGTCTCTTTAGAAACAAGAAATCATACAATATTTGAATGCAAAACTCGGTTTTATGGAGTCTTTGTTTAATTGAGGTTTAACGTCCCTGTCAACATAATGTAGGTCATTTTGGAGACGTTGCTTCCAATTTTGTGGGACTTTTACCCGACACTGAGATGAAATGACGTCTCAAGCCCTGTCGTCCATTGAAACCAAAAGGCTTGTATGCAGGACTAAGCCTACCCAGGCAAAGTGGTGCGAGTCAGACCGACTCACACCACTTTGCCTGGGCAGGCTTAGTACTTTTAAGCTGTTTACCAGTACTCGTGCCAGTGTGGTCAGTTTCAGCTCTGCATGGAAGCACCATGCAGCCAAATCTGTTTCTTCAAGCCCCGAGGGGCGAGGGGCGGAATCGGTTTTATGGAGTCTGTCCATGATTCAATCCTTCTCATGCCGTTAGGCCAATTGCATAATATTCAAGTCGATAATTAAGAAAATAAATATATTCTGCGCTATGGTGAAGAACAGAGAAGACTCCCGCAGAAACCACCCCACTCTTAACCCCAGCTACAATATTGTTTTCGGATGCCATTATTATACATGTATGTAGTTTATATAGTCATTAAGGACTTGATCAAACATCGTGCAGACAAACACGGAGAAAACCGTAGCTCCAATCGGAGTAAAAAAATGGGATATAAAAATCTTATTTCCCCGTCTTTTTTATGAGTAAGGTCCTTATCTGCGTATAACCTTACAGTTGGTGAGACATAAAGCGCTCACTCACTCACCTCATAAACACGCTCAATCACTCACATGCCCGAGCTTACAAGGGAGGTGGTACGCCTCAAAATTATTTTTATTGAGCATTTCAAGGCAGGAAGAAGAAGCATATGATTGGTTGTGGCCAATATCAGTTGGATGCCCCAGTGACGCAAGGCACACGTCACCTTGCCTCAACCCACAAGCACCAGCCGACCATACGCGGCCTCCAGTAAACCACTTAGAAGGTCTAAGCCTGTCCAGGTAAAGTGGTGCAAGTCGGGCCGACCATGAAAATAAATCTTGTTGGTTTCATTGGCCGACAGAGCTTGAGATAAAATTTCGTCTCACGGGTAAAAGTCCGACAAAATTTGAAGCAGCGCTTCCAAAATCAAACCTAAATAGTGTTGCAAGGACGTTAGATCTCAAATCAATAAAAAAAAAACTTCTTTGTATTTCATAAATTTTGATATCGAGAATCTTACACAAATGAACCTTTCATATGAAAGTTACGAAACGCGCCATCGAATTGGATTTTAAATTTGATTTTATTGCCTTTACCATGACCATTTGCCCAGCAAAAGTACACCGTTGACATACGTTACAGTTGTTCACGCCAAAATAGTAATTATTTACATTTTAAGTGTAAAGCCTGATGTAAACCTATAGAAAACAATGCTATTCATACTTCTATGAACGCATCGAGCCACATGATTTTCAATGACGTCAAATGACGTCAGTCTATACCATGGTTCTCCATGATCTCATTGGGCGTTGACCACGACAGTGCTGTTCCGATTTCAATAGAAAAACAGCGTTTAAATGTTTTTCAGCTTTAACAGTTTGCCTTATAAGCATTTTTTCGCCCAGTGATGAGGACAAAAGAATATAAATATAAGAATTTTTTTTTCGATGTTCATGAAGGTATGAACGACAGCGGGTCGCTGGCTAAGTTTATATGAACCCCTTCGGAGTTCATTTACTTTGAAGCGACCCTGTTCGTTCATACTTTCATGAACAGCAAAAAAATAAAAGTCATTTTTAAATGCACGTGGCGCCATACTATTTCATGACACTGAATATAAAGACGGCATATGAACGTTGTGAACATTGTATGCGTAAAAGTAGCAGGACATGCATAAGCGTAAGAACATGGACCCGATGTGCCACAGGATCAGTTTTTAAATAACAGATAAAAGTGACATGCGCCAGCCTACCTCTACCCCCCCCCCCACCCCCCCACACACACACCTGTCGGTCCCCGCCCACCCATCAGGGCTTGAAGAAATAAATGGGCTTCATTACGCTTACACGCAGAGCACACGAGTACTGGTTACCCACTTACAGGATCTAAGCCTGTCCAGGAAAAGCTGAGCGAGTCGGACCGTCCATGCTTATAAACCCTATTGGTTTCATTGCGCGACGGGCTTGAGATGTCATTTCATCTCAATGTCGGGTAAAAGTCCCACAAAATAGGAGCAACGTCTCCAAAATGGCCTGCATAGAGTTGACGGGGACGTTAAACACCAAATCAATCAATCAATCAAACATACACACACCTACCTTGACAAAAACAAACAAGTCGTTTAAGACTCCCTTTCGCTTGTAAGAACCTCCCTACACCAAACAATAAATTGTTGCCCAGTCCCCAGTATTATACAGTACTGTGTAAAGGGAAGTTTTCATACAGCCCTATTCGTCGAAAACTTTGACACACCAAGGGAGAAATACATCCCAGTAGTAGAATAGAATAGAATAGAATAGAATATGTTTATTGAACCAATCATGGGCCATTTCTGGCATTCAGAATATACAAATCAATGAACAAAGCATAATAGTCATTAATAGTTAATTAACAAAGTGCATATTTATTGAACACATTCATTATGAACACACATTCCACACACACAATAACCATACTGATCCTATAGCTTGGGACATCAATTCAGACAAAATGACACTTAAGGTATAAACTCCACGGGCATACATAAACCTACCAACATTCGAGGGTTTGCATCACCTGCACATGCATTATTGTCCCAATTTTTATGATGTTGTGGAAAAAAAAAGAAAAAAGAAAGTGGCAGGAAAACCTTCGGTGATAACGTGTTTGCATTCATAATTCAGTGTCAGAAAAAACAAGTAGATGAATAAAATTATAATTTAACACTCATCCGCAAGTTAATTTGTTGATCATTGTACACAGTGCAAGTCACCTCCGAATGTGCATGATGAGGCCTGAGCCCAATGCACTGCACCCAACAAGAAATACAACCCATATCGGCTAAAGCAACCGAACAATCATAGCTTTGAGCCGACAACAGTTGCATCTCAAGGATAATTTATGCTCCGATACCCAGTCCTTGGACAGGCTCATCCATGCACTTACTTATTCGACTGACCTGGTACTGGAATTAAATGACTGGAGGTAGCGACCAGCCCTAGGCACAAAATGACATACGAATATTTGTGTATGTTTATGTTTTCTTTTTCCTCAGTTCAAAACAATCGTAAATATAAGATGAAAATATGGAAATGACATTTTCAGACTCGTTACTCATCAACCATATGAGCTGGCCATCTTGAGATAGAGTGGAAAAGTGTTTGCACAATCTTTCTATTTTCGCCATGAATGTCTGTCTTAATGAAGCGTAAGCTGAACAGCCGAAAAGGAAATGCCGCTCATCTTCCACTTCACCAGACATACAAACTTTACAAACTCTTTCTTTAGCTGGTAACGTTTTGTATCGACCTATTTCTATCTCAAGTTTAAGAGCACTTATGCGAAATGACATGAAACACTTGCGGATGTCCACCTTATCAATAATTGATAAATACTTTTCTCTTTGAAATACTGATTTAAATATTCCATATGTTCTTAATTTGTCTTGGTTTTTCTCTCTGCATTCCGCCAATGAACTTGTCCATTTAGTTTTAAAACGATGAATAAGTTTTGTTTTAACCATAGCTGAAAAGTTATGTTCATATAATCGACTGGAAGGCACACCAACCTCCTTTAATAAGAACTCCACACAAGAAACCCAACTCATTTTTTTTATCATCTGCAAGACTACAACTTTCATTAAATGCACATTTCAATAATTTTGAATCTGCTGTTGCTAATCTTTGAAAATACTTGCATGTATTAACTAGAACTTCAATGTACATAGGATATCTGCCAAATTCTCCCAAAACTGCGTCGTTTGAAGACTTCTTGTTCATTCTTGATATATACTTCAGAAATTTTATATGTAACTTGTCACATAGTAAATTATTTACCAAATCCTCGAAGACATAGTTTGCCTTTTTGATTTTGGATGATGAAATATTGACAGTTCCCCATATCTCACTTCCGTACAGTATGATTGGTTTTATTGTGTGATCAAAGAGATGTAATAAAGTATCTATTTTTGGACTTAAGCCAGAAAAACACTTAGAAAGCTTAAACTGTGCCTTTAGTGCACGTTTATACAAATCAGTCTGACAATATGAAAAGTGCCAGACGAAGAGAACACAATGCCTAAATATTTATATGAATTAAAATTTTCAATTAACATGCTACCATAATAAAATTTCTCACTGGACAGTTTACCGTTCTTACAAAATACTAAAATTTTAGTTTTTTTTAAGACTTATAGATAAACAATTCTCCTCACAGTATCTTTCAAGCTTATTCAAGCAATTTTGCAAACCTATTTGAGAGCTTGATAATAAAATAAGATCATCTGCATACAGCAATGAGCTAATGGAAACATTATTTAGTTGGACTGGATCGTCATTTTCACTAAAGATATCGGACAAGTCATTTATAAATATTTTAAAAAGATTAGGACTTAAATTATCTCCTTGTCTGACTCCAAGTTTTGCTGCTAACGGACGGGTTAATTTATCTTTCAGACGTATTTGAAGCTCACTGTCAAGATACATACTTCGTAAAATATTATGAAAAGGTCCTAAAATGTCCATTTTGGCTAATTTATAAAATAGGATTGAGTGTAAGACAGAATCAAAGGCCTTTTCAAAGTCAACAAAACACGCATATAATTTGGACTTTTTATTTGTATACTTCTCTATACTTCTAAGTACAAACATATGGATGCTGTTTTTGCCTTAGGCTGGAAACCAATTTGACTTGAATGTTTGATATTATTTGAATCTAAAAACTTTTGTAACCTGTTATTTAAAACACTATTGAATAATTTTGCTAAACAGGGCATTACCGTTATACCCGTATAATTCCCAGGGTTACTTGGACCATCACCTTTATACAAAGGCTTTATGTATCCCACCTTCCAGTTTTTCGGATAGGTACCTGATGACAACATAATATTAAAAAAATTGACAATACAAGGTAATACATGAGATTGGCTATATTTAAGCATTTCATTTTTTATTGCATCTATACTTGCAGATTTATTGTTTTTCAATTTGCTTATTGCAAATGAAACCTCTTTATCGGAAATTCGAACATCAAGTTCTGAAAAGGTGTGCAGGTCTGATAAAGCTTCTACTTTAGCACTAAACTGCTCTTGTTTTAATAAAAACTTTTGATTAATTTTGTATAAACTGGAAAAGTGTTTTAACCAGTTATCTGCCGCAACATTTTGAGCTGGGTCTTTTAAATTTGACTCTTCTTTTAACTCTTTTAGAAGTAGAATTAAAACAAAGATCAGGAATTGATACAATTAACTAGAAGCTTCCAGTATGATTCAGGATCATTCTCGTATATGTTATCTAATTGATTGATTAAATTTGATTTGAAATCCTTGCATTTTTCTTACAACAACGATTGTAAAGTTTTCGGTACTTAAAAAAGGAACCCCGAATGATAGGGTCATTTGGATATCTGGAATACATAGAACCTTTTCTTATCATTTCCTTACGCATTTTCGCCAAGTCATAGTCAAACCATTTCTTAGTTTTACACCTGTTGTCGTTACGTTTATTAGTTTTGGTATCTCTCTTTAGAGACTTAGAGCACGCGGTAAATATAATATCATTAAAATGCTCTAATGCCTTATCTACAGAAAATGATTGTGTTTCAGAAATAAATGATGATTCCATAAACTTATTGATTTTTTGTTTGACCTCAGGCGAAGCAAAAGCTTTCTGAAACATGAATGGAGAGTCTTTAAGCCATTTGTATGCAGGTGGCATGTCATAGAGAACATCGTATAATGTAGAAGAAACGTTTGGACTAAATGATGCTGAAAGTTTAACGGAAATTTTAGCATGGTCAGATAAGTGTGGTATATGATCATGAACATGAAAATACAAGACATTTTCAATAATATTTTCTGAGACAATACAATAGTCTACAACACTGTTTCCATTATACTGAAAGGAAGTAAACTTCCCAAAGACATCACCAAAGGTTTTCCCATTCAAAATATTCAAATTTGCCTCGATACAAATATCGAGCAAATCTTTTCCACGAGGACAACTATTGACATCTTGACTATTTCTTGCTTTAAAAAACCTACTCTTACATGTATCATTTGGAACTGGTATGTGCTTATCATCGTTGTCAATGAAGTCATTTATGGTGCCTGTTCTAGCATTGGTGTCACCCATAATAATAATGTTACCTGATTTACTATAATTCTTAATGTCGTTTTCCAACAATTCCATTATGTCCAAATTATTTCTTAACACATAAGATGAATTAGCTGGTGCTATATAAACGAAACATAAATAAGCATTGTCTTTAAATCCAAAGTATTGTTTTGAAAGTTTTAGCCAAATTATTTCACTTGAACTATTAGTAAGAATGGTGACACCTTCCTTAATGCTTTTATTTATCATCAGCATCATTCCCCCAGAAGTGGGGTATTTGTTTTCTTTTGGACGGCTGAAAAGATGAGTGGCATATGACTTATCTATGCTGACATTTTCATTACATTTAATCTCTTGTAGACAAAAGATGTCATATGACAGTATTTCATTGATAAATAGTTTGTCCTGTGTTTTATCAAGAACATTTGATTTTAAGTTATGTACGTTCCAGCAACCAACTTTCAGAAATTTCCTCATGAATACGCATAAACATCTAGACAAGTAATCAAAAGAACATGAAAAAACTAACGGCATTTATATATTTGGAACACCCAGCATGTTCCGTTGAAGAAAATTCGAAGAGACCAGTGAATATTATCATAACTAGACATCAGGAAAGCATGCCTACACGAATTTTATCCCTGAAACCCCACTCTCACTTAGTAACACTCGGGTTTGCAGTGGTATATATCCCTCCGGTCTCCGCCCGAAAACACCGACCAGTGATACCCATGAGAACAGCCTCGTCGAGGCGGCTCAAACAAGCTACCACAATCAATGTCCCACCACGAAAACACGCCCACACAAATACATAGCAAACCCCGCCGCGGAAACAACGGAAACTCCAAGATGATAAATTGTGATTTTCACTCCATTTCTACCCAATATACAGACCGCGGGTACCTGTTAGAACCGCCTCATCGAGGCGGCTCCAACGTGCACTCGCCGCCACAGCCCCAGAGCAGAAGCAAGAAAAAGAAGGCCAACCCCTGAAAACCCCAGTCTCATCACACAAAAATGGGATTCAAGTGTGTGTGTGTGTGTGGGAGGGGGGGGGGGGTCAATAATACACAGGCGCGTCACCGCGGTGCCAAGCAGAAACATGAATAGTATAAGAATTCATCATCCTGAAATCCCCAATCCCCGGCGGCAAAGTTCTCCACCCAACCGTATAGGCATGTTCCTGTAATGAAATGCTTAAATACTCAGTATAATGTTAATAACAAAAACATTATTCTTCCCATTTCCGGACAAAGACACAGACCCTGGTACCCGTTGGAACCGCCTCAGTGAGGCTGTTCCAACGAGCACCCACAACTCATGTTTGTTGCAGAAATAAAAAATATATATATATATCATGGCTTTTCCTCAGAAATGGAGACGTGAAAAGAAAAAAAAACTGCACTGTAGTACGAGTATGTCATCTTAATGCTGCACACACACTCGTGCTACAGTGCACCCCCTTCCCTTTCTTTATTTTTTTTTAATTGTTTTAATAATAGCACATGCACATTAAATATCTGGCCTCGATAGCTCAGTCAGGTGTGCGTCTGACTGGTGATCAGGAGGACGCGGGTTCGATACGTACCCGGGTCGGCAACATTCCCTCGTGGAGATTGACCAGGAAATCTTTTCTGTGGCCACTGCCCCCCCCCCACCCCCTCTCCGCCGACCCAAGAAGGGCAGTCGGCAGCCTCTGTCGAAATAACTGTGCACTGTACTTGTTAACCCGGCCCTGGAAAAGTGCGGGCAGGCAAACCGACTGGCTCAAAAATGACCTAAAACAGCGTTGACTGGGCCGTTAAACTCCAATACAAACTAACTCACATAAAATAGTGCGCAATAGACTGGCCTTTTTAGCAAACGTCCCTTCAGCATCACAAAAATCTATTACACATATATATTACGATTCGAAAATGACACGTGAATTACACAATGGCAAAGCGAAGCAAAGCAAACCCCACAATTAGTCGAAAAATAAATAAATAAAATAAAATCCCAGCCAGTAAAGAACGACGGACCAACGGCGGGCCGACAACGACACGACGCTGCACACTCGTATCGCTGTCGGCCCGACGTCGGGCCGCCGCTGGGTACCGACTGCCATGCCATTACTCTAAATAGCGCAACGGCGTCCCATACCTACGTTCCCGCAATGCACAACTTATGAAATTTGTTCTTGAGAGGGGGCCGCTTTACTCCATATTCGCCAATGCCATCACGAAAACACGCCTATATAATCTTGAACCTCATAGGGGCATACATTATTTCTCTCATTCTCGCCCAGAACACAGACCGCGTTACCCGTTAGAGCTGTCTCGCCAAGGCGGCTCCAAACAGGCTCCACAATCCATGCCGCCAGCATAAACAAGAAAAATATCAGAATTTCTAACTGAAAATTTTCTTTTTTTTTTTTTTTTTTTTTGTAAAACGTTGAATATATTTGAATAGGCATGCTTTCGCAATGCAACACGTATCACGCATTTGTTAAGCGATCACTCCCTATCAAAAAGGTCTTGCAATGCGCGTTTAAAGTTTTGGGCCAGCATTGCATTGCCCTTTCTAGATAAGTGTTTCTCGTCTCTTAATACACCTCTCAATGGGTTTCCCTTAGAAAAGAGATTGCTGTTATTGCACAGAATCACAGTCTTGTCTTTCTCATATTTCTTGCACATTTTATTGCTGTGCTTAATTACACGCGAATTAACAGACTTATCTCTTCGTGGTAAACCCAGAGATACCATTACTTTCACCGCAGGAAACTTGAGATTGGTAGTAGACACTAAGTCTTCCATTTCCCGCACAAATTCAGAGTTCTCATTGCTGTTATGTTCAGTTATATCGTTACAGCCTAACTGATATATAATTAGGTCAGGGGACATATTCAGGCCATAGTTTTGGATGAAGCTTTTTGATTCCCTAACAGTGTACTTAGTAACTTTCCGCACGTAGGAATTCTTACCCGCAATATACCTTGCACTTAGATACTTCGTATTTGATGTACCAATAGGCAACACCTGTTTCCTTTTCTTTTGACCAGGTCTACTACCAGTCTCAAGCATCTTATGATTCTCTATCCTATGCGGCGTATCATACCCAACAATTACTATACTACAAGTATTAGGGGTATCGAATTTCGAAGGTGGGGTTGAATGTATATTTAGTACTGTGGACTGGGGTAGCTTTTCAGTGCTAGGTTTTATTAATGGGGTAGTGCATTCATTAGGGACCTGGGATTGTGGTGTTGACTTGACAACAACCGCGCAGTTTGCTTTTTCTTTGTGTGAAGCTTCTTTCAATAGCGAATCGTCCTCCCTACAGGCATGCAGTTTCATAGAGAGTAATTCATCATTTAATTCATTTATTTGACGGACTTGTGCCTTTATTTTATTATCATAGTCTAAAATTATGTCGTTTCTGTTTTTGTATCTACTCTCTATGTTATCAATGTCATTCTGCAGTGCAGTAGAAACGTGCTGTGCTGTTTTCAGTCTGGTCTTTAACACCTCTATCTCTCCTTTTAATCTACATTGTTCAACTTCTTTCTCAACAAGATCAGAATTAATCTTCAATTGTAATTCCCTGTTAGTTTTCTCTGACTTTTCATTCCTAGTGCCAAGCTCTCTGACTGTCTTCTCCGCAGTTTCTAACCTGAGTTTTAATTCCCTGCTGTTAAGCTCTTGTTCTCGCCTCTGTTTTACAACTACACTAGAATCAGTTGATGAATGAGTAAGTTGGTCATTCCCTGAAGTTGAAATTTTATCAACAATTTTGACCATCTCACTCTCTAGTTTCCCACAGTCACAAGTGCCGCCATGAAGTGCTTTGACTATTCTCTCTGTTATTACAGCAGCCTCTTTTGTTACCGGCTTATCTGTATTAGTGCCTTGATCGTGTAATGGTAATTCTGTGTTGACACCAGTAAAAACAAAGTCAAAACTTTTGTTTTCAACATGTCTGACTTTTTGTTCATTTTCTAACATTTCTTGGTATTCTCTCTTTATATGACCTGGGACCTCTACACAGCTTTCACATGAGTATTTTCTGTTTGTTAAATCGTACATGTATAATTGATAGAGTGGTAGTCTAGTACAACAGTAATGGCACCATGATCTGCAGTCACTACATTGAATAACGTTAACACCCTCAGAAGAATGTTCTCCACAATAACTACAGTGACTTTCAGACATAATAACTTCCTTAACAGCTGTGTTTTCATCCGGATTATTTACCTGATTATTTGAGTCATGCTCGTACTTAGGTTTATTTCAATTTCTTCTACCTCATCATCTGAGTCTATTTGTTGAGCTAATGAATTACAACTACCATCACAATTGTGACCGAAGTCTGATAATGATTTAACTGTGTCTAGCTCATACACGGGTATATCCGGACAAGTACTGTATTCCTCTCCAGCTAACATGAATGTGACCGCCTCTTGTAAAGTCTTGAAACCTTTATACACCGCATTATGGAACTTGTGGACGCTGAGTTCACACCGACTCCAGTCCAGAAATATACCTGTTTGTCTTCCCCTTGCTACACAATAGAAACTCTTTTTGATTTTTGGTGCCATTGTCAGTCAATAAGTATCAAGGATAATGTAAATGTTCTCATATACACGGCAATACCAATGTCCCAATAAATAATTATACTTAACTTAAGTTTCTTCTTAAGCTGGGTAGGGAGCTGGTCTCATTTCTTCTTCATTTGCTGCTATAAACATAAAATTCCCCAAAATGATCACTGGTCACTCGCGTCCATAAAATCTAAGCGCACATCATTTGTAGCATTTTCCAACTTAATCACGTCTTTTGATTACTTATTTCAATTTTTTAATGTATTTTTATAGAGCGCATCTCGAAAAGTTGTTTATCTTCCGGTCGTGACGTGTTCATTTTCATGTCGACTTGCACCACAGGGAGAAAAAAAAAGTAGCTCGACCGGGACCCAAACCCAGGGCCTCTCGCATGTGACGCAAACACTTTACCGTCCGAGCTAGCGCGCATGACTAGTGATTTTGAGCAACTAAAAGCTCTCATGTTTGCCATTGTTGATATATACATTCATGTGTCGAGGTCAAATCTTAAAAGTTAAGGTACCTGCCTGGGTTACCTTTAATATTTAAGTATTTTCTTTGTTTAAGTATCGACTTAAACTAAAGAAATTCTTTGAAGTTCACTTTATACGACAGTTAAGTGAATACTTTGTTTAAGTAAAGTAGGTACTTAAAATTTAAGTGCGCATTGTAATCCTGGGCCCTGTTCTATAGCTGTCTGTAAGCGCATTTATACAATCGCCTGCACATAGACGAAATGACAGTACCCAAAACCATAATCCCCTCCCCCGCCGTCGACAAAAAAGGTTTTCGTACATACGAGCGTACGCACATGTACGTTCGTCTTTCCGCATGTGGTGTACGTACGCGATCCTGCAACCTCGGGTTAAGGTTTTAACCAGGAAGAACCTAAACTTTTAAGAGCTCATATTTTCCAGACCATATGATGGAATTGTGATGATATGTATAGGTTAAAAGGTTTATTCAGCAATACGCTGGCCCTTACCTATGACCTCTAGGTCAAGTCATGGACTCCGAATACTTTAAATGTTGAAATTATTTAAGAGCTCATATTTTTTACAATGGATTTGGTTCATATTTGGTACAATGATAGATACTCATTTAAAGTTTATTTAGCGTACTCGCACCAATGCCCATAGCCTCAAAGTCAAGGTCACCGACTCATAATTTTAAACATAATCGCGCCCATGCCCATGACCTCAAGGTCAAGGTTATAGACTCAGAATTTTTGAATGTCAGCGTTTTTTAATAAGAGCGCGCATTTCCCAACCAATTTAATCGATTTAGTTCGTATTATACAGGTCGTTTCTCTGGCTAATCCGTTTCGTTTTCATCCACAAATGATTAATGATCGGCTCGAAATAAAAGAAATAATCTGAAAAGGGCCGTAAAACAAAAACTCAAGGTCAATGTCACAGACTTCGTAATTTATTTTTTATGGACTTGATTTATATCTGGATGATGATACACACTTTTTTCCAAGATTTAAACGACATTACCCACACCTACGCCGATGGATGGTCTCAAGGATAGTTTTTCAACCGAGCAAAGCGGTCTTTTCTTTTTGGCAACATGCTTTTTTCCTTGGCGAGGATGGTCCCTGGGCGGGGGCATTTGTGTCGTATTCATACTTTTCGTTTAAAGTGTCGATTTGAGGTACACTGAGTCTTAATTTTAACCAAAAGTCTAATCGCAGATTGTGGGTAAACGTTAGAACTACCTGAACGCGTTGGTTCTTTCGTTTGCATTAAGGTTTTAAGTCCCCGCCAACCGTTGGTACACTGTACATGTTCTTTTAGGTCATTTCGGAGACCCTGCTTTCAATTTTGTAAGACTTTTACCCAGCCTTGAGGTGAAGTGACATTATAAACCCTACCGACCAAAGAAACCGTTAAGGAGCGGTCCAACTTGCACCACTTTTCTTTGGGCAGGCTTTTACAATCTAAGCAGTTAACGACCAGTAACTCTGAGCGGAAGCACATTGTCTCCAAGACCCGACGGTTGATAGCCAGCGTCGGTTCTAGGTTACACCATGAAATATAGATTGTGGGTCCTCGTAAGCACGACCACAAAAGGACGCTTCTAACAAGTACTCTCCATCTCTATTGAAATAATAAGAAAACCCCACGCTAGGCCCATGTACGTTACTGAAAGGTCAAGGTCATACTTAGCGGTGGAAGGTTAAATGCTAAAATCAACATATTTTCATTCGAGGGCATCCGTGTCCCATGGACGCATTTCTAGTTCATTGTTTTTCCAAAACGCCCTGCGCACGTCCAGCATAATACGTCAATGTGTAACAGCACCATAAAGTAACTTTGTATAACATGTCTGTTGAGGACATGCAGAAGAACAATAACAGTACTATGTAAACTCAAACGCAATTTTTGTCGCACCTGCTATTAGCATGGCGCGATATAGGCGTCCGGTTTTCCGTTCGTTCGTCCGTCTGTCCGATTGTCAAGACGTCAACATTTGTGACCAGCCTAGCGTTTATCCAAATGGTCAAGTTAATTTCTCAAGAACAACAAGTTTTATTGGTGATACTTGGTACACTTTGTACAGTGTACCATGGGATGTCAACATAAATGCAGGCATCCATATTTGACCTTGACCTATATTTAACTGACTGACTTTGTAAAATATTGCGGCCACCCTAGCGTTCATCCTAATGGTCAAATTAATTTCTCAAGAACAATAAGACCTTCTTTAATGATACTTGGTACAAACTTTTGTTTGTTTGATTTGAGGTTTAACGCCCCCGTCAACACTATAAAGGTCATTTTGGAGACGTTGTACCAATTTGGTGGGACTTTTACCCGGCATTGGGATGAAATGACATCTCAAGCCCTGCCGCCCAGTAAAACCAATAGGGTTTGTAAGCACGGACTTAGGCTTAGATCCTCTAAGCGGTTTACCAGTACTCGTGTGCGGGTCGGTTTCAGCTCTGCGCAGCCCAAATATTTCTTCGATGGTACAGACGTGTATCTAGGGATTGCAATTTCAATGTAAGCATCCACATTTGGTCTTGACCTACATTTTATGTTTAACTGACTTCGTGAAATATTGCGACCACCCTAGCGTTCACCCCAATCGTCAAGGTCATTTCAAAAGAACTATAAGATCTTTGTTAATGATACTTAGCATTACGATAACAAGTCCGTGAAACGAAGACCCCTCTAAACCCCACTTTATATAGAGAAAATATTGAGGCGGTTCTAACGAGCACCCACAATCTATGTTGAAGGCAGAAATAAGAAACATGTTATAATTGTTACCCAAACTGTGTAATGTTGGTTGGTTGATTTGAGGTTTAACGTCCCCGTCAACACTGTAAAGGTCATTTTGGAGACGTTGCTTCAAGTTTTGTTGGACTTTTACCCGACATTGAGATGAAATGACATCTCAAGCCCTGTCGCCCAATGAATCCAATCGGTTTAATTAGCATGGACGGTTCCCTCGCACCGCGGTTCCTGGGCAGGCTTAGATCCTCTAAGCGGTTTACCAGTACTAGTGGGCGGGCCGGATTCAGCTCTGCGTGGAAGCATCATGCAGCCCATATATTTCTTCAAGCCCCTATGAGCGGGGGCCTACTGTGTAATGTCAGACACCATGTTGGACGCCATTATTTCACACGGACATGTTTTCCTAATGGTACATACTCTTATCTAGGGATGACATCTATAATGAAAGCATCCATATCTGACCTTGACCTAAATTGCATGGTTCACTGACTTAGTGAACTATTGCATCAACCTATGTGTAAATTCATTAACGCTTCATTAATGATACTTGGGTACAAGCTTTCATCTAGGAGCGGCAACTTTTATGCAAGCATCAATGTTTGACTTCGGCCTAGATTTTATGGTTCGGTGACTTGTGCCCCAGGGGCGCGACATAGCTTTCTGCCTCACGCATGCACATATTCTCTCTCTCTCTCTCTCTCTCTCTCTCTCTCTCTCTCTCTCTCTCTCTCTCTCTCTCTCTCTCGTAGCCTCAGTGGTGAAGTGGTTACGCTACTTGCCTTGTTAATCAGGGGTCGCAGGATCGATCCCGGGCTTCTCCAGACTTTCAGATGAGTCTTTAAACCGGAGCCCCGTCTCCATATGACGTTAGCTGTTGGTTGGACGTAAAACTGAAACTATCTATCTATCTATCTATCTATCTATCTATCTATCTATCTCTCTCTCTCTCTCTCTCTCTCTCTCTCTCTCTCTCTCTCTCTCTCTCTCTCTCTCTCTCTCTCTCTCTCTCTCTCTCTCTCTCTCTCTAACAGGCTGTTCATTTCAACGGTCAGTATTGATTTATTATGGGTGCGAAAATGAGCGAAAACTGCGATAATTAATTGGTTAAAACCCCAGTTTATTGTGCCCTGTACCTTTATGGCCTAATCAACAACTATGGATACGTAGGGTCGATCAGTTGCATTGACTATTACAGGACAGGCTAAGACGCTCATAGTGGTTTACCAGTACTTAGTATAAGATCGCCCCCAATAACCGCTAGGTCAATGGCCCAATCCTCAAACAAACGGCCACCTCTGTCCGTCTCCCAAGAGCTCGGACGTTACAAACAGGAAATATCGAATAGAAAAAGAACGCAAAAACTAAGAATCACAGCCCCCATTCCGCACCTGCTGCAAGCAAAACAGTCCATTACCCTACAAAACATCACGAAAATACACCTAATATAGATATAATATTGACCCACTTGAACCCAACTGTTAGATAGTAAAACTGTGGTTTACAGGGGTATGCCTTATTTTTCTTATATCTGCTGTAGAATATAGATTGTGGGGGTACTCGCGTACCCAAAATCTATATTTTGAGCAGAAATAAGAAAAATATAACAATTTTTTATCTTAAAATTTCCTTTTACCGGCGATAGAATTTGCAATGTATTTTTAAAGGGTGTTTTCATAATTGCCAAAACAGTAGATCGCCCCGGCATTGAAAGCTGTATACAGCACCTTCACACCAACCCAACCTCTCAACCGATGTAACCTCTGTATAAACAAGCTTAGGTTAATCGAGGATCTTCATTTCAAGACGAATCTTTGCAAGTACACAATTTCTAATGCTGCATAGCTTGTACCAATGTCGGTGGTGATTTGGTTCCAGAGAATACGAGTTTCAAATCAAAGTGTTTAACCATATATTACGTGGCGGTCATCTTGTTTTTGTGATCCAGACCACGGAAATTAGCTTTCGTTCCCGTGTCCACTGGACGTCCAGTCTGAAATATAGTTTCCAATGCTTTCATTGATCATAAATGTTTTGAATTAGCTGACTCATGGACGGTAGGACAAACAGACTAAGAAAAGGTATAACGGAACACGGCTCTCCGTCCCTGGAGAGCCTCGATCTAGGTTTTCAAAGGAAAGTTGTACAGTACTTGCATAATTTCATCTATCTATATAGTGTCACATGATTTTTATTGTCGATGGCCACGGGCGTAGACAATGTTAAGGATGACTTTTGCCCCCTAAGCATTTAAGAAAAGGGCATGACGGGTTGAATGTTATTTTCTATTAACATGTCTTCGGTGTTATTGTCTACGCCTGTGGGTGTAGACTACCTAAGGTTTACTTTTGCTCCAGAAGCATGAAAGAAAAGGGCATTACTGGCCGAATGCTATATTAGATTGACTGGTCGTCGGTGTTATTTGGTATAATGCTTAAAAACCGGGATCGACCAGAACACTTCCGTAAGTTTATCACACCCTCTTTGCATACAAAATAAACTTATTTTCTCGGTTCACGTGATGTTGACTTCCCTCCGATGATACAGTACATCTATTTTTGTTTGTTTTCACTAAAAGAAGGCAAATGCAACTTTTCTACTGATTTTTCGTTTCCCTAGTGCGAGTGGTTGTCATAGAAAATGATTGGTAAAATTTGTTTATATATGAAACTGGAGTCAGCTTTTGGAATCTTTGGCTTTTTATACAAGTTTCCGTATTTACTGGCGCACTTATACAGGATACCTATGAACAGCTTGATCATTTGACTTTTCAGTCCCATGACTATACAAATTAATGTGTGCTGAGCGTAGACTCAAAATTTGTAAAAGCTTATACTTGATATTCATTATTGAACCTGACAATCATCTGACAATCATCGTCAAATGGACTTAGTCTGTGGTCTCATTTCTTTGTTTTGCAATTTTGTCCAAATAATCACAGCCTTTCTGACTGTCGCAGAGATATGCGACTTGCTGGGGAAGTTGGTGGACGGTCAAGTCTAAAGCTCCCGTTTCCGTGTGACCTTAGCTGTTGGTGAGATGGATACTAGAAATGCGCAAGGGATTGGGTATTAACCTATCGATTATTTGCCACGGTAAATGTCTCTGTGCAAAATAGGAGTTAAGTTGGACAAAGTAAGAATCAAACCACACAGGAGATTTTTCGATGAAAGGATGCATTACTCCCTATATTCGGTACTGGTTTTCGGAAAAACAAATAATACAAAAACAAGATAAAAATAGATTACACAATAACGAAGAGGTCATTGGCTATTCAACAAATCCGTATGAAAACACACCGATTTTAAAGACGCACTTTGATATTCCTCTAGTAAGCGATTCTATCAAGTTTTAAAAATGTGAGGGACAATTTATACCATACGAATTGATGTTTACTAACATCAGTTATACCAAATTAATGCTAAATTCGTGTGTGTGTGTGTCTTTCGTGGCTAAATTCGTTTCCTGTATAGTCTTTCTTGGTTCTAGAAAGAGCACTTACAAAAGAAGAGTTGTGATATTTTATGAAAACGCCGCTGACAGAGATGTCGGTAATGAATGCCACATTGAAGTCGCGCACACACATTGAACCTTTGGGGAAAACGTTGCATTGAACCGTTTTTGTTTGTAAGTTCTAACATTTTATTTATAAATGATTTGCGGCTCCATGGCCCAATTAGTAGAATTGACTCGCAATTATTAGATCTCTCGTCTGCCACATTTGATATGCAAAATTCTGTTGTTGTTTTTTTGTTTTCTCCGGGGACTCCGGTTTTCGTCCACATGTGAATTATGATCGACTCGAAATGAATGAAATAATCTTGAATAAACCAAAAATAATGATTTGCGTCCCTCTTCCGTATTGCACCATGCTAACATATTTATAATTCTAGTTCAATTACTTCCAGATATCTTTACACAAACATGACCTCAAAATGTATGTTTTTATTCTGTTTTCACATTATATGATTATTTTATGAACTTTTAAGGATTTATAATTAATAATTTAATAATAGGAATCATAATAGCAATATATTATAAATTAAATACAGAAAAGATAAATTATTCCTACTTTGTTCCGATTCTCAGGTTTGCGCAGAGGCAATTCCGAACTTGTCTTGCGCAAGGTAGGAATTCTCACTGCGCAACAAATTACTACTACATGTATGCGCAGGACAATTCCGGAATTGTATCAAATCCTACTTTTAGCAGAACATACATAGTGGGCTTTAGATGAATCGCCTGACATGTCAAGCAAATTGCCTTTTAAAATATATCAGTTTGTTTGATATTCTAAGCTTTTAGTTTCAATTTCAGGGAAGCATCGTGCAGCCCATCTATTTCTTCAACCACCGATGGGCGGGGGACGGAAGTGCTCGCTGATTGAATGCAAACCTATGAAGACTATACAGAATGGTTAACCAGAACTATGGAATCGTGTTTGTGCTGACAGACTTATTTCAAGGTAGGATAGTCCGTGCGAGTGTGCCTCCGTCCGTCCGTAAACAATTTCTTCAAACGACAGTTCCTAAACCAAACTGATCGGATTTTGACCAAACTTCATAGGAATGATCCTTAGGTGGTCCACTTTCAAAAGTTGTTCAAACGGTTCCGGTCCATTGAACATCTAGATCACAGGAGCCAGAAATAATAGATTTTTTTTTCACTGAAAACCTATAAAAAAACATCCTCTCTGAAACCGCAAGGCCCAGGTCTTTGATATTTGGTATTAAGCTTCATCTAGTAGACCATTACCAAGATTGTTCAAATTTTAATCAAAGGGCCAAAAAAGCCCCCCCCCCCCCACCCCCCACCCCGACGCGCCATGGCCCATCCATTTACATAGACTTACATAGGGAAAACAGTTAAAAATATTCTTGTATGAAAGCAGAAGGCCCCGGTGTATGATATTTAGAATAAGGTTGTATCTAGTGGACCTCTACCAAGATTGTTCAAATTATAGCACTGGGGCCAAAACTGCTCCCGCGTCGGGGCCCATCTAATTTACTTAAGACTAATATAGGGAAAATCTTTAAAAATCTTCTCGTCTGTAACCAGAAGCCCCAGGTCTTTGACATTTTATTAGAAGCTTCATCTCGTGGACCTCTACAAAGATTATTCAAATTATAGTCCTGGGACCAAAAATGTCCCCGTGCCGGGGCCCACCCATTTTACACAGACTGAAACAAGAAGGCCCAGGTCTTCAATATTAGGTATGAAGCTTCATGTAGTAGACCTCTACAAAGATTATTTAAATTATAGCCCTGTGGCCAAAAATGCCCCCACCCCCGCGCCAGGGTTCACCAGTTTTATATAGACTTACATAGGGAAAACCTTTCAAAATTAAAAATCTTCTTGTCTGAAACCAGAAGTCCCAGGTATTTGATATTTGGTATGAAGTTTTATCTTGTGGATCGCTCCCAAGGTTGTTCAAATTATAGCGCTGAGGCCAACAATGTCCCACCCGTTTTACACAGAATTATATAGGGAAAACCTTCACAAATACTCTTGTCTGAAACCAGAAAGCCCAGATCTTTAATATTTGGCATAAAGTTTCATCTAGTGGACCTCTATAAAGATTGTTCAAATTATAACCCTGGGGCTAAAAATGTCCCCGGGGGACCAACAGTTTTACATAGGCTTACATAGGGAAAACCTTTAAAAATCTTCTTGTCTGAAACAAGAAGGCCCAGGTGTATGATATTTGGTACGAAACTTCATCTAGAGGACCTCTACCAAGATTGTTCAAATTATAGCCCTTGGGCGTAACATGCCTCCGCGCCGGGGCCCTCCCATTTTACATAGACTTATATAGGGAAAGCCTTTTAAGAACGTTCTCTTCTGAAACAAGGGGGCCCCGGTTTTTGATATTTGGTATGAAGCTTCATCCAGTGGACCGCTACCAAGATTGTTCATATTATAGTCCTCGAGGCAATATCCCCGCCCCGCCCCGCCCCGTTTGTTTGTTTTTGTTGTTTGATTTGAGGTTTGACGTCCCCGTCAACACTGTACATGTCATTTTGGAGATCCGTGGCTCAATGGCTTTACATAGACTTACATTGGGAAACCCTTTAAAGTTCTTCTTGTCTGAAACCAGAAGGCCCGGGTCTTTGATAGTGGACCTTACAAAGATTGTTCAAATTATAGCCCTGGTGCCAAAGGTGGCCCCGCCCCTGGCCCCACTGATTTTATATCGACTTATATATGGAAAACCTTTAAAAATATGTTCTCTGAAACCACAAGGCCCAGCTCTTCGTTATTTTGCATGAAGTTTCATGTTGGGGACCTCTACCAAGAGTATTCAAAATATAGCAATGGGGCCAAAATTTATCTCGCCCGGGGCCTACCGGTTTTAAATAGACTTGTATAGGAAAAACCATTAAAAATGTGCTTGTCTGACACCGGAAGACTCAAGTCATTGATATATTGAATGAAGCATTTTGTGGCTCTCTTCAAAGATGGCCACCCTATGTTCAAATCTATAGCCAAAAAATGGACCCACCCAAAGGCCCGCTGGTTTTATATAGAGTTAAGGCATTGTAAGCTAGTGAGCCGGTTCATGCCCATGCACAAGGACCTGACCCTCAATGTCCACAAGTTGTCCAAATATTGAAATACAAGTCCGATCACAATTTTTCATCATAAAATTTGCATTTTTTCGGCGATAAAGGTGGCAATGTATTTGTCTTGGCGTGTTTGCGTAACGCCACTATGCCACAGATTCTTCTAAAATTTTGAAATGACTTGTGATGAAAACAACTGCAAGATTCCATTTGATACAGAACGGGTTACTTATTCATACAGTCGAACTTCAATGGCTCGAACACCTTTGGGACCTCGAAAATCTGCTCGAGATTGGGGTAGTTCGAGCCACTGAGGTAACTGTCAGGAGTCATAACGAGATACCTTTAGATATATTTTCGGTGTTCTCTAATGAAAATGTATGCTGTGTGTACTCATTAGAATCGCCTCATCGAGGCGATTCTAATGAGTACACACAGCATACATTTGCAGGATAAAAATACTAAATTCTCCTTAATTATCCCCCACTATGTCTTATGTAGAGGATTTCGCTAGGGGCTCAAGAATGGGTTCCATACATCCATGGTAATTGAGCCATCGGGGTTCGAGCCATCGAAGTTCTTCTGTATTTGGTAGACCTGGAGAGCCAATTTTGCCCCTATCTGGAACAGGATGTGAACGTGGTCCCTTGATTGGAAATAAAAAGCATTCTATTATATGCTATTCTATTGTTGCTGGTAAATTCAGAGTAGCGTCCCTTGGTTTGTATGATGTCATTTATTTTATTGATGGCATCGCAAATTTATTGACTGATTTACATGATTAAACACTTTCACCCCTGAAATTCTGAGGTCGATCATTTCATCCTTTTTATTTTATTTTGGACATGTCCAATCTTATAAATAGGGGATTTGGTAATCATAAATATGATGACAAACAGTGTAGACCCTGATGATATAGTTCATTGGATCTTGACTGTTTTCTTAAGCATCTGTACTGGTCTAAACTGCTAAATTTGGACCTGATTTACAAATCTTTAGTATGTTAAAAATACTTGCTATCTATCTATCTTTCTATCTATTTAATCTCTCTGTCTATCTGTCTATATAACTATCAAAGCCCCCGCCCATAGGGGCTTGAAGAAATATATGCGCTGCATGATGCTTCCACGCAGAGCTGAATCCGGCACGCACACTAGTACTGGTACGAAAACCGCTTAGAGGATCTAAGCCTGTCCAGGAACCGCCGTGCGAGGCCGACCGTCCATTCTAATAAACCCTATTGGTTTCATTGGGCGGACAGGGCTTGAGAAGTCATTTCTTCTCAATGTCGGGTAAAAGTCCCACAAATTTGAATGTACAGTGTTGACGGGGACGATCTATCTATCTATCTATCTATCTATCTATCTATCTATCTATCTATCTATCTATCTATCTATCTATCTATCTATCTATCTATCTATCTATCTATCTATCCATCCATCCATCCATCCATCCATCCATCCATCCATCCATCCATCCATCCATCCATCCATCTATCTATCTATCTATCTATCTATCCATCTATCCATCCATCCATCCATCCATCCATCCATCCATCCATCTATCTATCTATCTATCTATCTATCTATCTATCTATCTATCTATCTATGCCTCAGCTGACACTGCTTTCCTCTTAGCCCACAACTTGATCAGTCTGCATTTCCTTCTATGGAAATCCTACTCTCAGCCTGCCCTACACTCCAAGTATCTGATCTTCGCCTTTCCTTGTCTAGAATCTTCAGATATCAGATTTTTTTTTCAGATTCAAGCAGAGCAAACTCTGCTAAAATGCAAATGGAATTATATGATCTTGAGAAGTCAATAATTTTGTGATGTCATCAGTGAAATAAATGACGCCATTCAAACCAAGGGACGCTACTCTGATGCATCACATCCTGTTTGGAATATAATAGAATATTACCCCTGTGGGCTCTGTACTGAAAGTGTTGGTATGAAGAACTGGTGAATTTGTTGTGATACTTGCAATGTCTGGTATCATAAAAACTGTCAACCCCACTCCACACCAACACACCCCAAAGCATCCTACCTAACCACCCCTTCTACCCCTATCCCAGCCCATCTACACTTCCCACTCCTCCTAACCTACCCTACCTCTTACCCTACCTTAATCTCGCTCAACTCCAACATACCTACCCTACCCATCCCCACCCAACATACCCACTCTCATCCCATCTACCTTACCCTACACCATACCAACGCACCGACCCTATCCACCCCTACCTATCCCAATTCCAGTCTACCTACCCTGCCTAACATCACCCACCTCACGTAGCCCCAAACTACCTACTCTTCCCAGCCCACCTATCCCACCTAACACCACCATTCCCATCTACCTACCCTATCCTATCCTACCATAAAATCCTCCGCCCCCGCCCATAGGGGCTTGAAGAAATATATGGGCTGCATGATGCTTCCACGCAGAGCTGAATCCGTCCCGCACACTAGTACTGGTAAACCGCTTGGAGGATCTAAGCCTATCCAGGAGCCGCGGTGCGAGGCGGACCGTCCATGCTAACAAACCCTATTGGTTTCATTGGGCGACAGGGCTTGAGATGTCATTTCACCTCAATGTCGGGTAAAAGTCCCACGAAATTGGAAGCAACGTCTCCAAAATGACCTTTACAGTGTTGACGGGGACGTTAAACCTCAAATCAAACAAACAAACAAACTACCCTAAAATCCCCCACTTACCCCAACCCCACCCTACTTACCCTACCCTGCCTAGTTGAATGCACCGTACCTAATCCTACCTATCCCAACCCCACCCTACCTACCATACCTTAACCTTATCTACCTACCCCGACCCAACCTACCCTACCCTATCCACCCATCTACCCCAACCACACCTTACCTACTTTGCACTCCACCTACCTTACCACACCCCATTCATAACGCAGCCACCTTAACCCAATCCCAGCCTACCTAAATCTACCCCACCGTCCAACTCAAACCTATCCACCCCACCTACCCAAACCTCACCCACCCTAGCTACCGTACTCTAGTTACACAACCCAAACCCTACCCCACCTACCCTACCCCACACGACCCCAAACCTACCCCACACGCACCCTAACCTACCCTACCCTCCCTTATCTTACACTACCCCTGCCCACCAAACCCCAACATACCTTCCCTACCTACCTCCGACCCAACCGGCCCCCTCCCATAGGGGCTTGAAGAATTATATGGGCTGCATGATGCTTCCACGCAGAGCTGAATCTGGCCCGCACACTAGTACTGGTACACAGCTTAGAGGATCTAAGCCTGTCAAGGAACCGCCGTGCAAGGCGGACCGTCCATGCTAATAAACTCTATTGGTTTCATTGGGCGACAGGGCTTGAGATGTCATTTCATGTCAATGTCGGGTAAAAGTCCCACGAACCAGGAAGCAACGTCTCCAAAATGACCTTCACAGTGTTGACGAGGACGTTAAACCTCAAATCAAACAAACAATCAAAAACCTCCACCCCAACAAAACCTACACCCAATGCCAATGCATCCACCCCAACCCCACCCATCCCCACCTCACCTTCCCTACCTCATTCCACACCAGTGCACCCACCTACCCACACCCACCTACCCCATATCTTCCTAGCTACCCTTTCCTACTTAACCTTACCCTAACCTTCCTAACCCCTACTTACCCGACCTTAACCTCATCTACCTACCCCAACTCCACCTACCCTACCCTATCAACCCCACCTACCCCAACCACACCTTACCTACTTTGCACTCCACCTACCCTACCACACTCCATCAATAACGCACCCACCATAATCCAATCCCACCCTACCTACCCTACCTAACCCTACCCCACCCATCCAACCAAAACCTATCCCCCCACCCCCAAAACCCCACCAACCCAAGCTACCGTTCTCTGCTTACACAACCCAAACCCCACCAAACCTACCCTACCCCACACGACCCCAAACTAATGCACCCACCCTATCCATCCGCAACTACCCCAATCCCACCCTACCTACCCTACCCTACCTAATATTGCACTACCCCTGCCCACCAAACCCCAACATACCTTCCCTACCTACCTTCACCCCAACAAAACCTACCCCACCCCATGCCAATGCATTCATCCCAACCCAACCCATCCCCACCTCACCTTCCCAACCTCATTCCAAACCAGTGCACCCACCTGCCCACAACCACCTACCCCATATCTTCCTAGCTACCCTTCCCTACTTAACCTTACCCTAACTTACCCAACCCCAACTTACCTACCCTACCAATTCTAACCCCACCCTACCCTACCTACCCACCCCAACCTCCCCCAATCCCCAACCTACCCCATTCCACCCACCCCTTCCCACCCACCCACCTACCCTACCCCAACCCACTCCAAACTACCCTACCACACCCCACCCAACCCAACCCCAGTCATAAGAATTGTATTCAAATAGTCTAGGCCATGCCTTCTATGCTAGTAGATGATAACAAATGTTTAAAATAACTTAAAGTCATCAAACCATGGCATGCAGCTTTTATTGGTTAAGAACTACAGAATTTTCTCAACTGATGACCCTGACTTGTTTTTTTCATAGATTGAAAAACAACCCAAAAATACAAATATCATTCTGTATATAAAAGGGGAGGTTTTTAAATTCATTTTACATTTTATGGCTATAAAAGTTGTATTGTTATGCCCAACATGCAGATCAAATTTTGAAATCCTGTTTCGCATGTAATTCCAAAGACCTTATGAAAAAAGATACTTTTTAAATGACTGTAAAACCTTTTACATTACACTTGCAAGAAATACGTTCAAAGTAACTATTTGCTAAATCTTTGCACCTGAATAAAATCAGAGTTGATGTTTGTAAACTGTTTGCAGACTGCTATTGAGGAAAGACTGTTAATTAATCTTACCAAGTGATTTTAATCCACTGTTTGCAAAAGCTTTGCAGTATGAAAACTGTCAGAGATCCTGTTTGCGAATATTCGTAGTGTGCTAAAAGCTTTTTTTTTTATTTTATACTTAGCAGTAAAATCAATGCATATCTGAAACAAATAAAACTGCTATCAATCACAAGTGAAATGATATCGTATTGACTGATACCATTTATATCATTTCACTGTAGCGTTGACGTTTACGTTCTGGTCGAAAAAAAGGTTAATTTTCCTTTGCTTTACTAAGAATAATAATTCCTTATATCGGTGGAATATATTTTTAAGTGTGGCATTAAAACTGAATAAACAGGCGCCATATTTGACAACAGTAACGCTTTGATTTGATCATCTCCCTTTTGCCGACACACATCTCGGGCACAATTATTTAAAGGCTCCATCACAGATTTAGGCTTAGCTGTCATTGTTACAAATGGTCTACAAGGCGTACAAGTTCACTGAATGGCTGAGTTAGAGTTTGTGCAAGGAAATATGTGTTCAAATTAGCGTATTATTTTTCCAACGTGATAAAACGACCACGACCAACTGCTACACATGGAATCGATGATACAGTGGCTGTGTGCATGTCACATAGAGCCTTCAAAAATTAAATGGACTTCAAATAAGAACAACGCATTCTGTAACATAAAAATAAAAAAGAGTTCCTTTAAGAGCAATGAAAACATTCATAAGAAAGAAGATGGGTCATACTACGTAGTTTCGGCTAATAAAGCCTCATCAGTGACCCTGTAATGATCCGGCAAAGAAAGCCAGAGGAAACACTGCAATTTTGCGAATTTCGAATAGGCAGTCGATTCAAAGACTGATATAAATCAAAATGGGGTCCAAATAATTAAAAACCTGTCTAGAATATGAGTCTAAACCAATAATTTATTTCCGATTTCTTAGAATATTAACGCTGATCTCAAAGGACCAAAAGTAAAATATAAACTGCACTATGGTTGAAAAGCCTTCTTTGAACTAAAAATTCACAATTTCGATTTGTTTATGCTTTGAAACTGACAGTTGTGACGTCAACTAGCCCGGCCAAAGTGACGTCACCTAGGTTAATCAGTCACCGTAAGTGTCCTAATAAATCATATAATAAAAAGAACATTAACTTTTTTCGGCGGATACCAAAAGTATTTCATCTCGTGTGTTAAAAACATCCGAATTTTCACTCGTGCTTCGCACTCGTGAAACTTTAGATGTTTTCAACACACTCGATGAAATATTTTTGGTATCCAACTCAAAAAAGTAACTATACTCTATCTATTTGCAATCTCTTTGCAGAGGTACAGCTATGTTTGCAAAATGTTTGCACCAATCTGTTGCAAAGCACTTTCAAAGGGTATGCAACTTGTTATTTTACTGGAACATATTCAGAATATGCAAGTGGATTGCAAGGACTATTTTTACACCCCCGACATACGAAGTATGCTATGGGGGGGTATATAGGTTTCGTTTTGGCGTTCGTCCGTCCGTCTGTCCGTCTATCCCGACTTCTATCCGTCTGTCCGCCCGTCCATTAACATTTTGCTTAAAGTTTTGCGTTAAAGTTTTTAAGACATTGTATCTTCTGAACCCTTTGATACATTTAGTATTTTCTTACACTGAAGTTACATACTGGTCTTAACATCTCATTGATGCATGTCCCACCTGCCTACATTGACCTTGACGACAAGGCCGTAGACTTAGAATTTTTACATTCCATTAAAGTTTTGCGTTAAAGTTTCTAAGAGATTTATCTACTGAGCCCTTTCATAGATTTACATGATACTTACACTGAAGTGACATACCGGTCTAAAGATTCCATTGATGCATGCCCCCCCCCCCCCCAGTTACCTTGAGGTCAAAGGCACAAACTTAGAAATTTTACATTTGGTTCAAGTTTTGTGACAAAGTTTATAGATGCGTGTATGTTCTAAACTCTAACACAAATTCAATTGATACTTGCATTGGATTTTCCATACCAGGCCATTGATTTTATTAATGCATACCCCATACTGCTGCTTCAGTAACATTGATGCCCCCACCCCTTCAGTAACTTGGTCCATTTAGACATTTGTGTTTGGTTTAGCTTTTACAACCACATTTTAGATTCTTATAGCTTCTTCACATCTTCATTCCTATCACATGCAATCTCGAAAAATATGTTGGAGTGGTGCTGACCGGGGGTATACGCGATCCGTTGGTTGTTTTCTCAAGTTGCATGAAATATTGCAGCTGGCTGTTTCGGATAGACAATTTATAAGTTTTGCTTCGGTTTGAGACATAGTCCTAGTGCCATGAAACCTTACTCTTATATTCCAGATGAGGTAGATTCTTTCTTGTGTTTCTGCAAATACGATTACTGCAAGTCTCCTTTCCAAACACATCAATAAAAACTGATTTACACGGCTTTAAAGTACGCTCCCCACACTCCCAAGAACATAAATCAGAGGCAAAAAATCCGCAAATACACCCAGTTAGACCTAAATAAGCACTACGATAACACTTTTACATTATCTATAGCGACAAACATGCCATGAAGAAACATTTTATTAAACAGAATCGGATAGAACCTACAAATGTTTGGAAATAGTGTTTAATGACTGAAAATAGGTAAGTGCTGGTGACATTCTACCTTTACTATACCAACCCTTATTTTCTTTATTATGCATCAAAATAATTGCGGAAAAGAAATTTATGTCATATCTGATAATTAACACGTGCATAATAAAATAAAAATCTAAAATGATATCCTTTAAGAGCAATGAAAACATTCATAAGAAAGAAGATGGGTCATACTACGTAGTTTCGGCTAATAAAGCCTCATCAGTGACCCTGTAATGATCCGGCAAAGAAAGCCAGAGGAAACATACTGCAACTTTGCGAATTTCGAATAGGCAGTCGATTCAAAGACCGATATAAATCAAAATTGGGTCCAAATAATTAAAAACCTGTCTAGAATATGAGTCTAAACCAATTATTTATTTCTGATTAAAAGTTCAGTAACAAAGAATCTTTCAAGGTTGCGAAGAAGTTATTGCTTTCCGATTCAACAATGAAAGCCGAGGAATGAAAGTAGAGACAATGATCAGGAATCGATACAATTAACCCGCAGCTCCCATCACAGACACCAACGGGAAAACATGAAGCAAAAGACTCAAGCGGAAACACCAACAGCGGAAAACCAATATGATAGTTACTTTCCCGCAAAATGGCCAAAAGGCTATCCAAAATAAAATAATATAAGCGACACAAACACCCAAAGACAAACCATAACAAAAATAAACCGCGACAGAAGAACCGCCTTTGAAATAACAGCGGAAACGAATTCCACTGTGGGGCTTAAATCGATTTTACGTGGCCACAATCCTCGCCCTTACTTCAGTCGCGATTAACACAAATAATTTGTTCAGTCCGCATGAAGGCCTACTGCTGTCTGTGTTACAGAAGGCCAAGACAAGCTTCCTACGTTATATTGGTTACCTAAACTTAATAAAAGACAAAACAAAGCACGGTTTATTTCAAATTCAAGCTCTTGTACCACCAAAACTTCAGTTAAATAAAGGAAATTCTTCTTATACCGAGGCCTCGTTTTTGGATTTACATCTGTCTATTGTGGATGGGTTTGTTTCTTGCAAAATTTATGATGAACGCGATGATTTTGATATATAGATTGTAAAATTTACTTTTTTTTTGGATGGTGATGTTCAACGTGTGCCATCCTACGGCGTTGATATTTCACAATTAATTCGATTTGCCAGAGTGTGTAGTCATGTAACTGACTTCAACACACGTAATAAATTGTTAACGGCTAAACTTCTTAATCAGGATTATCGGTACCATAAACTACGTAAAACCTTTTCAAAATTTTATAGCCGTCATTCTGATTTAATTCCAAAATTCAATACTGGATTTAAATCGCTTCTGCAACTAGGTCTATCGGAATCCGAATTTTATGGTGACTAAGTATGTAAATCTAGAAAAAAATTTATAACCGCAGTGACTTTCGGAGTCTTAACTGTTGGTTTTCTTTTGCTCCAGCAATTCTGTTGTTTTATGCTGTCGAGTCCTCAACCTTGTTTCATCTCTGCAGTTTTTTGATTTGTATGTTATCGGAGATGTTACACTGATGAGTTAGGAAGCCTTAATGTGGACTAAACAGTATACCGCGACTGAGGTAAGGGCGAGGATTAAGGCCATGTAAAATCGATTTAAGCCCCCCAGTGGAATTCTTGCCACTGACCGTTCCAAGGCGGTTCTTATGTGGCGGTTTATTTATGATGTTGTTTGATACTACTTACTGTGTGTATCACTTGTGTCTTTTTATTTTGGATGGCCATTTGGCCATTTTGTGGGAAAGTAACCGTATGACCATCCTTTGTTAAGGTTTCAGTTATGTTCTGGTCGCTTCATGTTTGTGTTTCTTTCCCTTTGGTGTCTTTGATGGGCGGAGTAAGTTAATTGTATCGATTCCTGATCTTTGTTTTACTTGTACTTTATTTAGCATCCAATTTCGTAAAATCATTCTTCGATATAAAAAGATTGGCTACAACATAAATGTTATACGACAGACTGCATGCATGGTAGTTAACACAATCACGGTTGACAACCTTGCTTCCCTCTTTAATTGCACGCTGGTTGGTCATGCCTCAGATTTTTCCAACATAAAGTCATTGCGGTTATAGATTTTACTTAATTTATATACTAAGTCACCATATAATTCGATTTCCGATAGACTTCGTTGCAAAAGAGATTTAAGTCCAGTATTGAATTTTGAAATTGAATCAGAATGACGTCAAATATGGCAACATACATGCCATGAAGATACATTTAATGAAACAGAATTGGATAGAACCTTCAAACATTTCTACCTATGCTATACCAAACCCTTATTTTCTTTATGATGCATCAAAAGAATTGCCAAATAAAAATTTGGGTCATATCTTATAATTTACTCATGTATAATTAATGTTCAGTCATAAAGAATCTTTCAAGTTTGCGAAAATGTATTCGCTTTCAGATTCAACTTTGAAAGCCGAGCAAATCGCACGTTTTTGAAAAGCGCAAAGTTTACCTCTTTCTGTATTGGAACCAAGACACCAAATTGCATCAGTGCAGTGGCTCTTCTGAACAATTCTATCCTAAATAGTACGAATACTCATTTTATGGTTATTTTCACACCTACATTCCGTATTTAAAGTAAAACATGACATTTTGAGGATATTTTGAAGACAAACTGCAAAGAAAATGTTTATAAATAGAAAAAAGCTGAATATATTTGTTCACATCCTATCGACATGAATACAACAAATTAGACATTATATTGGATGAGAAACTTATCGGGGTATTGCAGCGGGATATTTTGGAGGGTCATATCTAAAGGTCATATCTAAAAATTTCCTCATACATAATAAAAGTTCAGTCACAAAGAATTGTTCAAGTTTCAAAAAAGTAATCACTCAGATTCAATTATGATCAAACCACATGTTTTTGAAAAGCGCAAAGTTTACCTCTTTCTGGAACCCAGACACCGACTTGCATCAGTGGCACTTCTCCAATGTTGGAACAATTCTATTCTAAAATGCACAGAATTATGCCTAAATAACACCAATACTCATTGTTTATGGCTTTTTCACACCTACACCCCATATTTAAAGTAAAACATGACAGTTTCAGGATATTTTGAAGACAAAACCGCCAAGAAAGTGTTTATAAATGCCTTAATGCACTGAAATAGCTGAATATATCTGTTCACATCCCATTGACATGAATACAATACATTAGAAATTATTATGGTTGAAAAAAAACTTATCGGGATATTGCAGCATCCTGTTTCGGAGAGACATATCTAAAGGTCATATCTAAAAATTTTCTAATGCGTAATAAAAACTCAGTCACAAAGAATCTTTCAAGTTTCCGAAAAAGTTATCGCTTTCAGATATAACCACGAAAGCCGAGCACCGGCCCCGATAGCTCAGTTGGTAGAGTGTCCGCTCCGGGGAACGGGAGGTCACGGGTTCGATCCCGGGCCGCGACATACCAAAGTCGTTAAAAATGGTACTAGCTGCTTCTCGCTTGGCACTCAGATTTACGGGGTAGAGCTAGGACTGGTCGACCCAGTGTCAGGATAATGTGACTGGGTGTGGTATCATGTAATGTGTCTGGGACATGATACTTCAGTGAGGCAGCACTATAAAAGTGAGCATTGAGCTCCCTGTCGCAACCAGACACCGTCGTGATATGACTGAAAATTTGTTGAAAGCGACGTTAAACCCGAATTCACACACACACACACGAAAGCCGAGCAAAACCCATGTTTTTGAAAAGTGCAAAGTTTACCTCTTTCTGAAATAGAACCCAGACATTGGCTTGCATCAGTGGTTCTTCTCCAATGTCTTTGGAACAATTCTATCCTACAATACACAGAATTATGCCTAGATAGCACGCATGCTCGTCTTTTTTTTTTTTTTGGCTATTTTCACACCTACAGTCCCTATTTAAAGTAAAAAATGACATTTTTTAGGATATTTAGAAAACAAAACTGTCAATGAAACGTTTGTGAGTGCCTTAATGCCATAAGAAATTGCTGAATATATCTGTTCACATCCTTATTACAGCATGAATACAAAAAAGAAATAGAGGCAATGATCAGGAATCGATACAATCAGCTTAGAGCTTCCATCAGAAACACCAAAGGGAAAGAAACACAAACATGCATCAACAGACCTAATGGAAACACCCAACAGCGGAAAGCCAAAAAAAGACAGTTACTTTCCCACAAAATGGCCAATAGGCTATTAAAAATAAAATAACACAAACGACACAAACACCTAAAGACAAACCATAACACAAATAAATAAACAAAAACCCCTATTTAAAGTAAAAAAATAAACATGATATTGTGAGGATATTTTGAAGACAAAACTGCCAAGAAAATGTTTATAAATGCCTTAATGCAATGAGAAATAGCTGACTGTATATGTTCACATCCTTTTGACATAAACACAATAAATTAGACTTTATAATGGATGAGAAAACTTATCGGGATATTGCAGCGGGTTGGTCGGAGAGACAATTTTTAACGTTTGCTTTGGTTTGAGACATAGTTCTTGTGCCATGAAACCAAACTCTTATATTCCAGATGAAGTAAATTCTTGTGTTTCTGCAAATGCAATTTCTGCAAGTCTCCTTTCCAAACACATCACTAAAACTGATTAACATGGCTTTCAAGTACCTACCCCTCTCCTAAAAACATCGATCAATGGCAAAAATTTATCAAATACACCCAGACAGACCTAAATTAGCACTACATCACATTTTTACAGTATCTATTGCAAAATAAATGCCAAGAAAATATATTTTATGAAACAGAATTGGATAGAACCTACAAACGTGTGGATCTAATATGTAATGACAGAAAACAGGACAGTGCTGTTGACATTTCTATCCTTGCTATGGGGAGCTTACCACTAAATAATTTCGATAGGTGACAACAGTAACCTTTTACCTGCTCCCACCAACACATACAAAACATTTCAAACCTTATACCTCTTTATAGAGCCATCCTAGCCCAGCAGGTTCATGAGAGAAAATCCACATGTTGTCTGCTCCTTTTCAAGTTTGTTTACCTACTAGTATGCAGTAAATACTAACCAACATTTTAAAGGAGGAGTGACCATATAAAATCAGCAACAATTTCTTTGAGCTTGCAGATATATTTATAAAACCTATCATTTTAGTCCCTTATACCTGTCATTTACGCACATTGAAATAAAACATGGGATATACGGAAGCAAGTCTGGTAATTAGAACGCAACTAAAACTTGGTCCAAAAGAGATAAAGCCCGGCACCCCAAAGTATCCAGTGCAATGATACCAATACCGACTCCTTAGTTTCTTCATGATGCATCGCAAGAATTGCCAAATGGAAGTTTAGGTCATATCAAAAAATTTATCATGCAAAATAAAAGTTCAGACACAAAGAATCTTTCAAATTTCCGAACAAGTTATCGCATTCAGGTTCAACTCTGAAAAGTAGAAGTAAAACAAAGATCAGGAATCGATACAATTAACTTACTCCGCCCATCAAAGACACCAAAGGGAAAGAAACACAAACATTAAGCGACCAGACCATAATGGAAACCTAAACAAAGGAAGGCCATAAGGACAGTTACTTTCCCACAAAATGGCCATATGGCCATCCAAAATAAAAAGACACAAGTGATACACACAGTAAGTAGTAACAAACAACAGTATAAATAAACCGCCACAGAAGAACCGCCTTGGAACGGTCAGTGGAAAGATTTCCTCTGGGGGGCTTAAATCGATTTTACGTGGCCACAATCCTCGCCCTTACTTCCGTCGCGATTTAGACAAATAATTTGTTCAGTCCGCATGAAGGCCTCCTAACTCATCAGTGCAACATCTCCGTGAACACCAAAAATCAAAGAACCACAGAGGTGAGACAACGGTGAGGACTCGACAGCAAGAAACCACTGAAATGCTGGAGCAAAAGAAAACCAACAGTTAGACTCCGATGGACCCGACCAGAGACAGAGCATCAGGAAAGTCGAGCAAACTATATGTTTTTGAAAAGCGTTTAGCTCTTTCTGGAATAAAAACCCAGACACCGGCTTGCATCAGTGGTTCTTCTCCTGTGTCTTTTGAACAATTCTATTCTAATATGCACAGAATTATGCCTAAATAGCACGAACGATTTATGGCTATTTTCACACCAACAAGCCCTATTTACATTAAAAAATGTTATTTTGAGGATATTTTGAAAACAATACTGCCAAGAAAATGTTTAAAAATGCCTTAAGGCCATGCGAAATAGCGGACTATATCTGTTCACATCCTTTTTACATGAATACAATAAATTAGAACTTATAATGGATGAGATATTACAGCGGGCTGTTTCGGAGAGACAATTTTTAAGCTTTGCTTTGGTACATAGTCCTAGTGCCATGAAACCTATTACAGATGAAGTAGATTCTTTCTTGTGTTTCTGCAAATGCAATTACTGCAAGCCTCTTTTCTAAACACATCAAATATGTTAACGCATTTTACCAATTAGTAATACTAAACATTCTTCCTATAGTGGTCTATATATCTGAAGTTTCATCCATATATTCCATTCAATAATGGAATAAGTGTTCAAAACCATTTAATGGAAATTGTTAACGACTATAACTCTGTAAAATATAAACCTATTTGTGCCAAGAGCAATTCCCAATACAAATATATTTATAACATTTCATCCAATTATTCCATAAAATAAACAACTAAGAGCCCAAAAAAAACATGTAATGGCAATTGTTAACGGCAATTACTCTGTCAAATATTAACGCAGTTTGCCTTTAAACAATCCAAAACCTGTTTCTAATCGTGGTCTATATAACAGGGACGTACCATACATATATTCCATTTAGTAAAGGAATAAGTGCCCCCAAAACTATTCAATATAAATTGTTAACGGCCAAAACTACGTTAATTGTTAACGTATTTTGCCAATTTACAATTCTAAACCATTCATACCCAATACCAATGTATCTACAAAATTTGAAGAAAATCCGTGAAAAAATGTTCAGGTTATTGATCGGAAACGCCCCAAAAACCCTTATTTTGAACTAAAAAGGGCCCTAACTCTGTCAGATATTAACGGATTTTGCCCATTAACAATCCCATACCACTCATTCCCGATATAAACATGTATGCAAACTTAAAAAAAAAATCGTGAAAAATTACGCAAGTTATCGATCGGAAATGGTGCGGACGGACGGACTGACACTCGACGGTATATCAAACATATAATTATACCCATCACTACGTGTGGCGGGGTATAAAACTGATAAACATGGCTTTAAAGTAGCCTCGCCCCCTTTCAAAGAACATAGATCAGAGGCAAAAAATCATCAAATACACGAATCTATACCTAAATTAGCACTACCATCACATTTTTACAGTATCTATGGTAATATAAAGGCATGAAGATACCTTTTGTGAAACAGAATGTGTGGAAATAGTCTGTAATGACAGAAAACAGGATAGTGCTGCTGACATTTATATCTTTGGTATAGGGAGCTTACCACTAAATATTTTCAATAAGCGACAGTAGTAACATTTTACCTTCTCCCACAAAAACTACACATACAAAACTTTTCAAACCTTATCCTTCTTTAAAGAGACGTCCTAGCCCAACAAATTAATGAGAAAAAAAATCCACATGTTGACCTGCTCCTTTCCAAGTTACAGTCAACTATGTTTGTTTACCTACTAGTACGGAGTAAATACTAACCAACATTTTTAAAGGAGGGATGACCATATAAAATCAGTAACAATTTCTTTGAGCTTGCAGATATATTTATAAAACATACATCATGTTTGTCCCTTATACCTGTCATTTTCTCTCATTAATAGTACAGGGATACATATTCAATGGAAGCAAAGTAGAAGTAAAACAAAGATCAGGAATCGATACAATTAACTTACTCCACCCATCAAAGACACCAAAGGGAAAGAAACACAAACATTAAGCGACCAGACAATAATGGAAACCTAAACAAAGGAAGGCCATAAGGACAGTTACTTTCCCACAAAATGGCCATATGGTCATCCAAATAAAAAGACACAAGTGATACACACAGTAAGTAACAAACAACACCATAAATAAACCGCCACAGAAGAACCGCCTTGGAACGGTCAGTGGAATGATTTCCACTGGGGAGGCTCAAATCGATTTTTAGGCGGCCACAATCCTCGCCCTTACTTCCGCAGCGATTTAGATAAATAATTTGTTCAGTCCGCATGAAGGCCTCCTAACTCATCAGTGCAACATCTCCGTGAACACAAAAAAAATCAAAGAACCACAGAGGTGAGACAACGGTGAGGACTCGACAACAAGAAACCACTGAAATGCTGGAGCAAAAGAAAACCAACAGTTAGACTCCGATTGGCCCGACCAGAGACAGAGCATCAGGCATCAACCAACATTACCTTGAATTAGATCTCTCTAATTCTCAATAAGCCTTTACGTTGGTGCCGTCATAGAATCTGAGGCCTGACCCACCGGCGTGCAATTAAAGAGGGAAGCAAAGTTGCCAACCGTGATTGGGTTAACTACCATGCATGCAGTCTGTCATATAACATCCATGTTGTACCCAATCTTTTTATATCGAAGAATGATTTTACGAAATTAGGTGCTGAAGTCATTGCGGTTATATATTTTTCTGAATTTATATACTAAGTCACCATAAAATTCGGGTTCCGATAGACCTTGTTGCAGAAGAGATTTAAGTCCAATATTGAATTTGTAATTAAATCAGAATGGCGTCTATAAAATTTTGAAAAGGCTTTGCGCAGTTTATGGTACCGATAACCCTGATTAACGAGTTTAGCCGTTAATAATTTATTACGAGTGTTGAAGTCAGTTACATGACTACACACTCTATCAAATCGAAATAATTGCGAAATATAAACGCCATAGGATGGCGCACGAGGAACATCACCATCCAAAAAAAGGAAAATTTACAATCTCAAATCAAAGTCATCGCGTTTATCATAAATTTTGCACGAAACAAATCCATCTACAATAGATAGATGTAAATCCAAAAACGGGGCCTCGGTATCAGAAGAATTTGCTTTATTTAACTGAAGTTCGGGGGGGGGGGGGGGGGTAAATCTTACTGATCAAACAATCGAAATAGGTATTATCAATATTTAATAAATCATCTAAATATCTAGAAGTGGAGCTAAAAGCTTCAATAATTTCAGATTGGTTATCAATGGAAAGCGACAACATGAAGTCTCTGTCATACCAATACAAGAACAGATCAGCCACAAGAGGTGCGCAATTCGTACCCATCGGAATACCCACAATTTGTCTATATAACTTAGTACCGAATCTAATATAAATATTGTCAAGTAGAAAGGTGAGGGCATCACACACTTTCTGACATGACCAAAGTGTATAATTCTTATGGTCTTTAGAAGTGAAAAATGCATTTCTGACATTACATGCAAGATAGAGAGAATCTTCTCTGTGAAAAGTCCATTCAATTAAATCATTGAGTTTTTCTTTTATAAGATTATGAGGAAGTGTAGTGTAAAGAGTGGAAAAATCGTAAGTAGACAGACTTGAAGCACGAAAATGTCTGGAAACCAATTTATTTAAAACCTCATTCGAATTTTGTATAGACCAAAACAGATCTCTTCCTGATCTTTCAAAGACTTTATCACAATATTTAATCACATGCGTTTTAATAGCAGTAAGACAGGAAGTTAATAATTTAGAAAATTCAGTGGTAGTGCAAGAGCTAGAATTTGCAACAAACCGTGCTTTGTAAGGTCTTTTATGAAGTTTTGGTAACCAGTATAAGGCAGGAAGCTTGTCTTGGCCTTCGTTAACACACAGGGCAAACTTGGTGGCTGAATGACAAACATGTTTATCTACTATAGCTCTCTCTTCAGCTAAAGGCTGGTAGTTAGAACGCAACTAAAAGCTCGGACCAAAAGAGACAAAACCCGGCACCTCACAGTATCTAGTGCAATGCTACCAGTACCGAACCCTTAGTTTCTTTATGGTGCGTCAAAATAATTGCCAAATAGAAATTTAGGTCATTTCTAAAAATTTTCTCATTCATAATAAAAGTTCAAATACAAAGAAGCTTTCAAGTTCAAAAACGTTATCGCTTTCAGATTCAATTATGAAAGCCTAGCAAACTATATGTTTTTGAAAAACACAAAGTTTACCTCTTTATAGAATGGAACCCAGACACCGACTTGCCCTAGCGGTTCTTCTCCAATGTTGTTGGAACAATTCTATCATAAACTGCACGGAATTATGCCTAAATAACACCAATACTCGTTTTCATAAATATTTTCACACCTACAACCCCTATTTAAAGTGATAAATGATATTTTGAGGATATTTTGAAGACAAAACTGCCAAGAAAATGTTTATAAATGCCTTAATGCCATGACACAAAGCTGGCTATATCTGTTCACATACTTTTGACATGAATACAATACACTAGAACTTAAATTGATGAGAAAACTTATCGGGATATTAACCTAAACTAGCACTACCATCACATGTTTGTATTATCCATGGCAAAAAAAAAACATGCCATGAAGAAACATTATATGAGACAGAATTGCATAGAACTACAAATGTGTGGAAATAGTATGTAATGACTGAAAAAAAGATAGTGCTGCTGACATTTCTATCTTTGTTACTGGGAGCTTAACCATAGGCGACTTACCGCGCCCTCAAAAACTACACATACAAAACTTTTCAAATTTTGCTTGTTTATAGAACCATCCTAGCCTGACAACTTAATGAGAAAAAATCCACACGTTGATCTGCTCTTTTTTAAGTTACAGTCAACCATGTGTGTTTACCGACTGGAACGGAGTAAGCACAAATTAAATTTTTAAAGGAGGGGTGACCGTTTAAAATCAGCAACAATTTCTTTGAGCTTGCAGATATATTTATAAAACATACATCATTTTCGTCCCTTACACCTGTCATTTTCTTACATAGAAATATAACATTGGGTATATATCCAATGGAAGCAGGTCTGGTATTTAGAACGCAATTAAAAGCTCGGTCCAAAAGTGATCATACCCGGCACCTCCCAGTATCTAGTGCAATGCTACCAAAACCGAACCCTTATTTTCTTAATGACGTATCAAAAAAATTGCCAAATAAAAATGTAGGTCATATCTGATAATTTACGCATGCATAAGAAAAAATCAGTCACAAAGAATCTTTGAAGTTTGTGACGTATGAAAAAAAATTGCCAAATAGAAATTGGGTCATATCTGATGATTTACGCATGGATAATAAAAGTTCAGTCACAAAGAACCTTTTAATAAAAATCAAAAATGAGTTCCTTTAAGAGCAATGAAAACATTCATAAGAAAGAAGATGGGTCTTACTACGTAGTTTCAGCTAATAAAGCCTCATCAGTGACCCTGTAATGATCCGGCAAAGAAAGCCAGAGGAAACATACTGCAATTTTGCGAATTTCGAATAGGCAGTCGATTCAAAGACCGATATAAATCAAAATGGGGTCCAAATAATTAAAAACCTGTCTAGAATATGAGTCTAAACCAATAATTTATTTTTGATTTCTCAGAATATTCACGCTGATCTCAAAGGACCAAAAGTAAAATATAAACTGCACTATGGTTGATGTACGGGGAGACGTTTTACGGCCGCCACACGGCACAATACCAGCTGCAGTGAAGGCAAATAAGTTTGATAAAAAAATATCGCTTCCAGATTCAACTATGAAATCCGAGCAAACCGTATGTTTTTGAAAATGCAAAGTTTACCTCTTTCTGGAATGGAACCCAGACACCGGCTTGTACCAGTATTTCCTCTCCAAGGAATGGAACCCAGACACCGGCCTGAATCGGTATTTACTCTCCAATGTCTTTGGAACAATTCTACCCTAAAATGCACAGCTATATGCCTAAATAGCACCATTACTCATTTTTATGGCAATTTTCTGTAGCAGTTGGATAAAAGCCTCCAACATACAGAACATCCGTTCATCCGGTATTATTTTGTGAATAAATTTGTTCAAATGTATCTTACAAAATTACATTTCTTTTTCATTACCAAATTCATTATGCCAGATGTATCCTTTTAAACCTTTCCTGTCTCATGTTACTACCATGCTTCATTTGTACGTGTATCATCCTTACGTATTACTTAGTTTGAAGTGTACGTGATCATCTAACAGTTTCTGTTTTGAGTGGTTTATAAAATCTTGTTCTTTCGGCAAGATTAGATTTTATATTGCAGCGGGCTGTTTCGGAGAGACAATTTTTAAGATTTGCTTTGGTTTGTGACATAGTCCCAGTGCCATGAAACCTTACTCTTATATTCCAGATGAAGTAGATTCTTTCTTGTGTTTCTGCAAATAGAATTACTGCAACTCATCTTTCTAAACATATCAATCAAATTGATTTAAATGGTTTTAAAGTACACTCTCCCCCCTCCAAAGAACTTAGATCAGAGGTAAAAACTCGTAGAAAACACCCAGTTAGACCTATATTCGCACTACCGTCACATTTTTACAATATCCATGGCAAAACCCATGCCATGAAAATACATTTTATAAAACAGAATTGGCGGTCCCGCCCGTAGGGGCTTGAACAAATATATGGGCTGCATGATGCTTCCACGCAGAGCTGAATCCGGCCCGCACACGAGTACTGGTAAACCGCTTAGAGGATCTAAGCCTGTCCAGGAACCGCGGTGTGAGACGGACCGTCCATGTTAATAAACCCTATTGGTTTCATTGAGCGACAGGGCTCGAAATGTCATTTCATCTCAATATCGGGGAAACCTCCCACAAAATTGGAAGCAACGTCTCCAAAATTACCTTTACAGTGTTGACGGGGACGTTAAACCTCAAATCAATCAATCAATGAATAATACAGAATTGGATAGAACCACAAATGTGTGGAAATAGTATGTAATGACTGAAAACAGGACAGTGCGGTTGACATTTCTACCTTTGCTATTGAGAGCTTAACAAAAAATATTTCCATGGGCGACTTACCTGCGCATACACAAACAAAACTTTACAAACCTTGCATGTTTATAGAACCATCCTAGCCCAACAAGTTACTGAGAAAAAAATCCACATGTTGATCTGCCCCTTTTCAAGTTACAGTCAACCATGTGTGTTTACCGACTGGAACGGAGTAAGCACAAATTAAATTTTTAAAGGAGGGTGACCATATAAAATCAGCAACAGTTTCTATGGGCTTGCAGATATATTTATAAAACATGTATCATTTAAGTCCCTTACACCTGTCATTTTCTTACCTTGAATAAAACATTGGGTATATATCCAATGGAATCTGGTCTGGTATTTAGAACGCAGCTAAAAGCTCGGTCCAAAAGGGATAAAACCCGGCACCTCCCAGTATCTAGTGCAATGCTACCAATACTGAGCTCTTATTTTCTTAATGACGTGCAAATAAAAAATGCCAAATAGAAATTTAGGTCATATCTGATAATTTACGCATGCATAATAAATGTTCAGTCACAAAGAATCTTTGAAGTTTGCGAAAAGTTATCGCTTTCAGATTCAACTATGAATGCCGAGCAAACCAAATGTTTTCGAAAAGTGCCAAGTTTACCTCTTTCGGGAATGGAACCAAGACACCGGCTTGCATCAGTATTTCCTCTCCAATGTCTTTGGAACAAATCTACCCTAAAATAGCCAATACTCATTTTATGGCTATTTTCTATTGCAGTTGGGTAAAAGCCTCCAATATACAGAACAATCGTCCGTTCATCCGGTATTATTTTGTAAATACATTTGTTCAAATGCATCTTACAAAATTACATACCATTTTAAACCTTTCCTATTTCATGCATTACGAAAACACGCCTATCTAAATATATTAAAAGTTTTACCTCCAAAAAATGAACATTTTCTGATGAAAAAAAATGCGATATTTTTCGTATTTCTACTCGAAACATAGGTTGTGGGTACTCGTTAGAACCGCCTCGCTGAGGCGGTTCTAACGAGTACCCACAAACTATGTCTTAGAGCAGGAATAAGGAAAATTATGTATACCCCTGCAAACCCCAGTTTTACTGTATAAAAGTGGGGTTAGAGGGGGTCAAAATTATATAGGCGTGTTTTCGTGATGTTACTTCCATGCTACATTTGTACGTGTATCATCCTGTGCCGGTGGGCCGCACACTGGACGGAATATAACCCCATCTGTGTCTAACATTTGTGTTTGTTCTGTGTATGTGTCACGTTTTCATGCTCCATTACTCTGCACATCACAGAATGAAACATGCATTTCATATAGGTTATTAGATTAGTAATTTGTCATTTCATGTGACTCCAGAGTTAACGGAATTGTACAATTATCACTAAGTTTTGAAGTGTACGTTATCATCTAACAGTTTCATTCTTTAGTAGTTTATAAAATCTTGTTCTTTCGGAAACGAATCCCCTCAATACTATTTTTTTATCACAATCGTGGATCTCATATTTTGCAAAGGATCTACTGTTTTCCAAACCAACATTTTATTTAAACAAACGTATTCGCTTCCCGTGCCTGTAGGGAATAAAATATACAGGTCACATTCCTTTTCTAGTGAATGGGGATGAAATTCCCTGTTGGAACAGGAGCCACAAAATGCCATAAGAAAAAGCGGAATATATCTGTCCTTTTGACATGAATACAATAATTGAAACATATAACGGATGAGAAAACTTATCGGGATATTCCAGCGGGCTGTTTCGGAGAGACGAGTTTTAAGTTTTGCTTGGGTTTGAGACATTGTCCTAGAGCCATGAAACCTTACCCTTATATTCCAGATGAATTAGATTCTTTCTTGTGTTTCTGCAACTGCAATTACTGCAAGTCTTCTTTCTTAACACATCAATGAAATTTAATTTACATGGCATTAAGGTACACCCCCTCCCTCCCAAGAACATAGATCAGAGGCAAAAACTCATAAAATACACCCAGTTAGACCTAAATTCGCACTACCATCATATTGTTACATTATCCATTGCAAAGTACATGCCATGAAGGTACATTTTATGAAATAGAATTGGATAGAACTATAAATATGTGGAAATAGTATGTAATGACTGAAAAAAGGGCAGTGCTGCTGACATTTCTAGCTTTGTTACAGGGAGCTCAACATTAAATATTTCCAAAGTCGACTTACCTGCGCCCACAAAATCTACACATACAAACTATTTCAAACCTTACATGTTTATAGAACCATCCTGGCCCAACAAGTTAATGAGAAAGAACTCCACATGTTGAACTGCTCCTTTTCAAATTACAGTCAACCGTGGGTGTTTACCGACTACAACGAAGTAAATAAAAAACAACATTTTTCAAGGAGGGGTGACCACATAAAATCAGTAATAATATTTTTGAGCTTGCAGATATATTTATAAAACATGCATCATTTATGTCCCTTACACCTGTTATTTTCTCAAATTGAAATAAAACATGGGATATATATCCAATGGAAGCAACTCTGGTATTTAGAACGCAACTACACGCTCGGTCCAAAAGTGATAAAACACGGCACCTCCCAGTATCAAGTGCAATGCTACCAATACCGAACACTTTTTTTCATTATGACGTATTAAAAGAATTGCTAAATAGAAATTTAGGTTCTATATGATAATTTACTCATGCATAATAAATGTTCAGTCACAAAGAATATTTTAATTTGCGAAAAGTTATCGCTTCCAGATTCAACTATGAAAGCTGAGCAAACCATATGTTTGTGAAAAGTGCAAAGTTTACCTCTTTCTGGAATGGAACCCAGACACCGGCTTGTACCAGTATTTCCTCTCCAAGGCATTTGTAACAGCTCTATCCTAAAATGCACAGAATTATGCTTAAATAGCACCAATACTCATTGTTATGGCTATTTTCTGTGGCTGTTGAGTAAAAGCCTCCAACATACAGAACAATCGTCCGTTCAAGCGGTATTATTTTGTGAATAAATTTGTTCAAATGCATCTTACAAAATCACATTTCGTTTTTATTACAAAATTCATTATGCGAGATTTATTCTTTAACACATTTCTTATCACAAGTTACTACCATGCTACATTTGTACTTGTGGAATCCTGCGCTGGTGGGCCGCACACTGGACGAATGATAACCTCATCGGTGTCTAACATATATATTTGTACTGTGTATGTGTCCCTTTTTTCATGCTCTATCACTCTGCACATCAAAGAATGAATGATGCATTATATATACCTTATTAGACTTGTAACTTTTTTTTCCAAACCAACAAACGTTTTCGGCCTCCCGTGTCTGTAGGGAATGGGGATGAATTTCCCTGTTGAAACAGGTGCCACTTAATGCCATGAGAAATAGCTGAATTTATCCGTTCAGAACCTTTTGACATGAATACAATAATTAAAACATATAACGGATAAGAAAACTTATCGGGATATTGCAGCAGGCTGTTTCGGAGAGACAAATTTCAAGTTTGGTTTGGTTTGAGACATTGTACTAGAGCCATGAAACCTAACCCTTATATTCCAGACGAAGTAGATTCTTTCTTGTGTTTCTTGGGTTTCTGCAAATGCAATTACTGCAAGCCTTCTTTCAAAACATCAATAAAAATTAAATTACATGGCTTTAAGGTACACCCCCTTCCCAAGAACATAGATCAGATGCAAAACATCATCAAATACACCCAGTTAGACCTAATTTCGCACTACCATCACATTTCTACTTTATCCATTGCAAATGCATGCCATGAAGATACATTTTATAAAACAGAATTGGATAGAACTACAAATTTGTGGAAATAGTATGTAATTACTGAAAAAAGAAAGTGCTGCTGACATTTCAATCTTTGTTACTGGGAGCTTAACACTAAAATTTTCAATAGGTGACCTACCTGCGCCCACAAAAACTACACATACAAAAGTTTTCAAACCTTGCTTTTATTATAGAACCATCCTAGGCAAACAAGTTAATGAGAAAAAAATGCAGATGTTGATCTACTCCTTTTCAAGTTACAGTCAAGCATGTTTGTTTACAGACTAGAACGAAGTAAATAAAAAAAAATTCAAGGAGGGGTGACCATATAAAATCAGCAATACTTTCTTTGAGCTAGCAGATATATTTATATATCATGCATAATTTAAGTCCCTTACACCTGTCATTTTCATTATTGAAATCAAACATGGGGTATGTATTCAGTGGAAGCAAGTCTTTGATTTAGAACGCAACTAAACGCTCGGTCAAGAAGTGATAAATTCCCGCATCTCCCAGTATCAATTGCAATGCTACCAATACCGAACCCTTTTTTTTTCTTTAATACGTAACGAAAATATTGCCAAACAGAAATTTAGGTCATACATGATAATTTACTCATGCATAATAAAAGTTCAGTCACAAAGAATATTTTTTTTTATGTTTGCGAAAACGTTTTCGCTTCCAGATTCAACTATGAAAGCCGAGCAAACCATATGTTTTTGAAAAGTGCAAAATTTACCTCTTTCATGAATCAAACCCAGACAAGGCTTCCATCAGTATTTCCTCTCCAATGCATTTTGAACAATTTTATTCTAAAATGCACAGAATAATGCTTAAATAGCAGCAATACTCATTTTATGGCTATTTTCTGTGGCAGTTGGGTAAATGCCTCCAATATACAGAACAATCGTCCGTTCAACCGATATTATTTTGTGAATAAATTTAAAATGAATTTTACAAAATTACATTTCTTTTTTATTACAAAATTCATTACTGGAGATCAATCCTTTAAAACCTTTCCTATCATAGGTTACTACCATGCTACATTTGTACGTGTATCATCCTGCGCTGTTGGGCCGCACACTGGACGTAAGATAACCTCATCTCTGTCTAACATATATATTTGTACCGTGTATGTGTCACGTTTTCATGCTCCATCACTCTGCACATCAAAGAATGAAAGATGCATTATATATACGTTATAAGACTAGTAACTTGTCATTTCATGTAACTCCAGAGTTTACAGAATTGACCACTTATCAATCTTTGAAGTGTACGTTGTCGTCTTACAGTTTATTTTTTTAGTAGTTTATAAAATCTTGTTCATTCGGAAACAAATCACCTCAATACTATTTTTTTATCACGATCGTGGATCTCATATTTTGCAAAGGATCTCCTGTTTTCCAAACCAGCCTTTTATTTAAACAAACGTTTTCGGCCTCCCGTGTCTGTAGGTAGTAAATATACAGGTCACTTTTCTGCTGTAGTGAATGGGGATGAAATTCCCTGTTGAAAAAGGAGCCACTTAATGTCATGAGAAATAGCGGAATATATCTGTTCACAGCCTTTTGACATGAATACAATAATTAAAACATATTACGGATGAGAAAACTCATCGGGATATTGCAGCGGGCTGTTTAGGAGAGACAAATTTGAAGTTTTGCTTTGGTTTTAGACATTGTCCTACAGCCATGAAAACTTACTCTTATATTCCAGATGAAGTAGATTCTTTCTTGTATCTCTTGTGTTTCTGCAAATGCAATTACTGCACGTCTTTTTTCTAAACACATCAATAAAAATAATTTACATGGCTTTAAGGTACAACCCCTCCCAAAAACATTGATCAAAGGCAAACACTTATCAAATACACCCAGTTTGACCTAAACTCGCACTACCATCACATTTCTACATTATCCATTGCAAAGTGCATGCCATGAAGATACATTTTATTAAACAGAATTGGATAGAACTACAAATGTGGGCAAATAGTATGTAATGACTGAAAAAAGGACAGTGCTGCTGACATATCTATCTTCGTTACTTGGAACTTAACACTAAATATTTCCGTAGGCGACTTACCTGCGCCCACAAAACTAAACATACAAAACTTTTCAATCCTTGCTTTTTTTATAGAACCTTCCTAGCCCAACAAGTTAATGAGAGAAAAATCCAAATATAGATCTGCTCCTTTTCAAGTTACAGTCAACCATGTTTGTTTACCGACTAGAAGTAAATAAAAACAACATTTTTCATGGAGGGGTGACCATATAAAATCAGGAATAATTTCTTTGAGCTTGCAGATATATTTATAAAACATGCATTATATTAGTCCCTTTCACCTGTCATTTTCTCACATTGAAATAAAACATGCAATACATATCCAGTGGAAACAAGTCTGGTATTTAGAACGCAACTCAACGCTCGGTCCAAAAGTGTCATCCATGCTCGATCACCTACAGTAGGAATCCCTGGAAACCAGACGTTCAAAGACTCAGTCTTTGTACAAAGTGGTTCAGGACCTTGTTGATATACCTGCCGCTGATTACTTAACCCCAGTCACAGCAAGGACCAAAGCTACACACTCCAGGAAGTTCAGACAGTTTTCAACATCATCTGATTCTTTTAAGTTTAGCTTTTTCCCTCGTACCGTACCTTTGTGGAATTCTGTACCAGCTTCTGTAGCTGAGGCTCAATCACTGGCATCATTTAGGATGGAGCTATCCACCCTCTCATTCTAAGCCAGTTAAGGGGCCCAGTCACCTAGTAACTCTGCAAGGGGGAGCTGTGCTGTCGGGGACGTATGGGCCCTGGTACCGCCACGGAAGGTAGAGAAGTATTTACTTGTTGAGCCAAAAGTGGCTGGGATAACTTTCTTACATATAATGGGATAACTGGGAGCTTAACACCAAATTTTTCAATAGGTGACCTACCTGCGCCCACAAAAACTACACATACAAAAGTGTTCAAACCTTGCTTTTATTATAGAACCATCCTAGCCAAAACAAAAGATAATGAGAAAAAGATCCAGATGTTGATCTACTCCTTTTCAAGTTACAGTCAACCATAATTGTTTATAGACTAGAACGAAGTAAATAAAAAAACATTTTTCAAGAAGGGGTGACCATATAAAATCAGCAATATTTTCGTTGAGCTTGCAGATATATTTATATATCATGCATCATTTAAGTCCCTTACACCTGTCATTTTCATTATTGAAATTAAACATGGGGTATGTATTCAGTGGAAGCAAGTCTGGTATTTACAACGCAACTAAACGCTCGGTCCAGGAGTGATAAATTCCGGCATCTCCCAGTATCAAGTGCAATGCTACCAATACCGAACCCTTTTTTTTCTTTATGTCGTAACAAAATATTGCCAAATAGAAATTTAGGTCATTTATGATAATTTACTCATGCATAATAAAAGTTCAGTCACAAAGAATAATTTAAGTTTGCGAAAAAGTTTTCGCTTCCAGATTCAACTATGAAAGCCGAGCAAATCATATTATTTTGAAAAGTGCAAAGTTTACCTTTTTCATGAATGGAACCCAGACACAGGCTTCCATCACTGTTTCCTCTCCAATGAATTTTAAACATTTTTATTCTAAAATGCACAGAATTATGCTTAAATAGCAGCAATACTCATTTTATGGCTATTTTCTGTGGCAGTTGGGTAAATGCCTCCAACATACTGAACAATCTTCCTTTCAACCGGTATTATTTTGTGAATACATTTGTTCAAATGCATTTTACAAAATTACATTTCTTTTTTATTACAAAATTCATTACTCGAGATTTATCCTTTAAAATCTTTCCTACCACAAGTTACTACTATGCTACATTTGTACGTGTATCATCCTGCGCTGTTGGGCCGCACACTTGGCGTAAGATAACCTCATCTATGTCTAACAAATATATTTGTACCGTGTATGTGTCACGTGTTCATTTTCCATCACTCTGCACATCAAACAATGAAAGATGCATTATATATACGTTATTAGACTAGTAACTTGTCATTTCATGTGACTCCAGAGTTTACAGAATTGACCACTTATCACTTTTTGAAGTGTACGTTATCGTCTAACAGTTTATTTCTTTAGTAGTTTATTTTCCTTTCGGAAACGAATCACCTCAATACTATCTTTTATCACGATCGTGGATCTCATATTTTGCAAAGGATCTCCTGTTTTCCAAACCAGCCTTATATTTAAACAAACGTTTTCGGCCTCCCGTGACTGTAGGGAATAAATATAAAGGTCACTTTCCTGCTGTAGTGAATGTTGATAAAATTCCCTGTTGAAACAGGAGCCACTTAATGCCATGAGAAATAGCTGAATATATCTGTTCACAACCTTTTGACATGAATACAATAATTAAAACATATTACGGAAGAGAAAACTTATCGGGATATTGCAGCGGGCTGTTTCGGAGAGACAAATTTGAAGTTTTGCTTTGGTTTTAGACATTGTCCTACAGCCATGAAACCTTACTCTTATATTCCAGATGAAGAAGATTCTTTCTTGTATTTCTTGTGTTTCTGCAAATACAATTACTGTACGTCTTCTTTCTAAACACATCAATAAAAAATATTTTATATGGCTTTAAGGTACACCCCCTCCCAAGAACATAGATCAAAGGCAAAAACCTATCAAATACATCCAGTTAGACCTAAACTCGCACTACCATCACATTTCTACACTATCCATTGCAAAGTGCATGCCATGAAGATACATTTTATTAAACAGAATTGGAATGAACTACAAATGTGTGGTAATAGTATGTAATGACTGAAAAAAGGACAGTGCTGCTGACATTTCTATCTTCGTTACAGGAAGCTTAACACTAAATATTTCCATAGGCGACTTACCTGCGCCATCAAAAACTACACATACAAAACTTTTCAATCCTTGCTTTTTATAGAACCTTCCTAACCACACAAGTGAATGGGAAACAAATCCACATATTGAACTGCTCCTTTTCAAGTTACAGTCAACCATGTTTGTTTACCGACTAGAATTAAATAAAAACCACATTTTTCAAGGAGGGGTGACCATATAAAATCAGGAATAATTTCTTTGAGCTTGCAGATATATTTATAAAACATGCATTATATTAGTCCCTTTCACCTGTCATTTTCTCACATTGAAATAAAACATGGAATACATATCCAGTGGAAACAAGTCTGGTATTTAGATCGCAACTATACGCTCGGTCCAAAAGTATCATCCATGCTCAATCACCTACAATAGGAATCCCTGGAAACCAGACGGTCAAAGACTCAGTCACCCTACTGTACAAAGCGGTTCAGGACCTTGTTGATATACCTGCCGCTGATAACTTGACCCCAGTCACAGCAAGGACCAGAGCTACACACTCCAGGAAGTTCAGACAGTTTTCAACATCATCTGATTCTTTTAAGTTTAGCTTTTTCCCTCGTACCGTACCTTTGTGGAATTCTGTACCAGCTTCTGTAGCTGAGGCTCAATCACTGGCATCATTTAGGATGGAGCTATCCACCCTCTCATTCTAAGCCAGTTAAGGGGCCCAGTCACCTAGTAACTCTGCAATGGGGAGCTGTGCTGTCGGGGACGTATGGGCCCTGGTACCGCCACGGAAGGTAGAGAAGTATTTACTTGTTGAGCCAAAAGTGGCTGGGATAACTTTCTTACATATAATGGGATAACTGGGAGCTTAACACCAAATTTTTCAATAGGTGACCTACCTGCGCCCACAAAAACTACACATACAAAAGTTTTGAAACCTTGCTTTTATTATAGAACCAACCTAGCCAAAACAAAAGATAATGAGAAAAAGATCCAGATGTTGATCTACTCCTTTTCAAGTTACAGTCAACCATAATTGTTTATAGACTAGAACGAAGTAAATAAAAAAACATTTTTCAAGAAGGGGTGACCATATAAAATCAGCAATATTTTCGTTGAGCTTGCAGATATATTTATTTATCATGCATCATTTAAGTCCCTTACACCTGTCATTTTCATTATTGAAATTAAACATGGGGTATGTATTCAGTGGAAGCAAGTCTGGTATTTACAACGCAACTAAACGCTCGGTCCAGGAGTGATAAATTCCGGCATCTCCCAGTATCAAGTGCAATGCTACCAATACCGAACGCTTTTTTTTCTTTATGTCGTAACAAAATATTGCCAAATAGAAATTTAGGTCATTTATGATAATTTACTCATGCATAATAAAAGTTCAGTCACAAAGAATAATTTAAGTTTGCGAAAAAGTTTTCGCTTCCAGATTCAACTATGAAAGCCGAGCAAATCATATTATTTTGAAAAGTGCAAAGTTTACCTTTTTCATGAATGGAACCCAGACACAGGCTTCCATCACTGTTTCCTCTCCAATGCATTTTAAACAATTTTATTCTAAAATGCACAGAATTATGCTTAAATAGCAGCAATACTCATTTTATGGCTATTTTCTGTGGCAGTTGGGTAAATGCCTCCAACATACTGAACAATCTTCCTTTCAACCGGTATTATTTTGTGAATACATTTGTTCAAATGCATTTTACAAAATTACATTTCTTTTTTATTACAAAATTCATTACTCGAGATTTATCTTTTAAAATCTTTTTTATCACAAGTTACTACCATGCTACATTTGAACGTGTATCATCCTGCGCTGTTGGGCCGCACACTTGGCGTAAGATAACCTCATCTATGTCTAACAAATATATTTGTACCGTGTATGTGTCACGTTTTCATGCTCCATCACTCTGCACATCAAAGAATGAAAGATGCATTATATATACGTTATTAGACTAGTAACTTGTCATTTCATGTGACTCCAGAGTTTACAGAATTGACCACTTATCACTTTTTGAAGTGTACGTTATCGTCTAACAGTTTATTTCTTTAGTAGTTTATAAAATAGAGTCCTTTCGGAAACGAATCACCTCAATACTATCTTTTATCACGATCGTGGATCTCATATTTCTGCAAAGGATCTCCTGTTTTCCAAACCAGCCTTATATTTAAACACACGTTTTCGGCCTCCCGTGACTGTAGGGAATAAATATAAAGGTCACTTTCCTGCTGTAGTGAATGTTGATAAAATTCCCTGTTGAAACAGGAGCCACTTAATGGCATGAGAAATAGCTGAATATATCTGTTCACAACCTTTTGACATGAATACAATAATTAAAACATATTACGGAAGAGAAAACTTATCGGGATATTGCAGCGGGCTGTTTCGGAGAGACAAATTTGAAGTTTGGCTTTGGTTTTAGACATTGTCCTACAGCCATGAAACCTTACTCTTATATTCCAGATGAAGAAGATTCTTTCTTGTTTTTCTTGTGTTTCTGCAAATACAATTACTGTACGTCTTCTTTCTAAACACATCAATAAAAAATATTTTATATGGCTTTAAGGTACACCCCCTCCCAAGAACATAGATCAAAGGCAAAAACCTATCAAATACATCCAGTTAGACCTAAACTCGCACTACCATCACATTTCTACACTATCCATTGCAAAGTGCATGCCATGAAGATACATTTTATTAAACAGAATTGGAATGAACTACAAATGTGTGGTAATAGTATGTAATGACTGAAAAAAGGACAGTGCTGCTGACATTTCTATCTTCGTTACAGGAAGCTTAACACTAAATATTTCCATAGGCGACTTACCTGCGCCATCAAAAACTACACATACAAAACTTTTCAATCCTTGCTTTTTATAGAACCTTCCTAACCACACAAGTGAATGAGAAACAAATCCACATATTGAACTGCTCCTTTTCAAGTTACAGTCAACCATGTTTGTTTACCGACTAGAATTAAATAAAAACCACATTTTTCAAGGAGGGGTGACCATATAAAATCAGGAATAATTTCTTTGAGCTTGCAGATATATTTATAAAACATGCATTATATTAGTCCCTTTCACCTGTCATTTTCTCACATTGAAATAAAACATGGAATACATATCCAGTGGAAACAAGTCTGGTATTTAGATCGCAACTATACGCTCGGTCCAAAAGTATCATCCATGCTCAATCACCTACAATAGGAATCCCTGGAAACCAGACGGTCAAAGACTCAGTCACCCTACTGTACAAAGCGGTTCAGGACCTTGTTGATATACCTGCCGCTGATAACTTGACCCCAGTCACAGCAAGGACCAGAGCTACACACTCCAGGAAGTTCAGACAGTTTTCAACATCATCTGATTCTTTTAAGTTTAGCTTTTTCCCTCGTACCGTACCTTTGTGGAATTCTGTACCAGCTTCTGTAGCTGAGGCTCCGTGACTGGCATCATTAGGATAGAGCTATTCACCCTCTAATTCTAAGCAAGGTAATTGGCCCAGTCACCTAGTAACTCAGCAATGGGGAGCTGTGCTGTGGGGGTCGTATGGGCCCTGGTACCGCCATGGAAGGCAGAGAGGTATTTACTTGTTGAGCCAAAAGTGGCTGGGATAACTTTCTTACATATAATGGGATAACTGGGAGCTTAACACTCAATTTTTCAATAGATGACCTACCTGCGCCGAAAAAAACTACACACAAAAGTTTTCAAACCTTGCTTTATTATAGAACCATCCTAGCCAAAACAAGATAATGAGAAAAAAATCCACACGTTGATCTATTCCTTTTCAAGTTACAGTCAGCCATGTTTGTTTACAGACTAGAACGAAGTAAATAAAAACATTTTTTCAAGGATGGGTGACCATATAAAACAGCAATACTTTCGTTGAGCTTGCAGATATATTTATATATCATGCATCATTTAAGTACCTTACACCTGTCATTTTCTTTATTGAAATAAAACATGGGGTATGTATTCGGTGGAAGCATGCCTCGTATGTAGAACGCAACTGAACGCTCGGTCCAGAGGTGAAAAATTCCGGCATCTCCCAGTATCAAGTGCAATGCTACCAGTACCGAACCCTTTTTTTCGTTATGACGTAACAAAATTTTGCCTATCATATATGATAATTTTCTCATGCATAATAAAAGTTCAGTCACAAAGTATATTTTAAGATTGCGAAAAAGTTTCGCTTCCAGATTCAACTATGAAAGTCGAGCAAACCATATGTTTTTGAAAAGTGCAAAGTTTACCTCTTTCATGAATGGAACCAAGACACAGGCTTCCATCACTGTTTCCTCTCCAATGCATTTTGAACAATTTTATTATAAAATGCATGCACAGAATTATGCTTAAATAGCGGCAATACTCATTTTATGGCTATTATCTGTGGCAGTTGGGTAAATGCCTCCAACATACAGAACAATCGTCCTTTCAACCGGTATTATTTTGTGAATACAATTGTTCAAATGCATTTTACAAAATTACATTTCCTTTTTAATACAAAATTCATTACCCGAGATTTATCCTTTAAAACCTTTCCTATCACAAGTGACTACAATGCTACATTTGTACATGTATCATCCTGTGGTGTTAGGGCTCACACTGGACGTAAGATAACCTCATCTGTGTCTAACATAAATATTTGTACCCTGTATGTGCCACGTTTTCATGCTCCATCACTCTACACATCAAAGAATGAAAGATGCATTATATATACGTTATTAGACTAGCAACTTGTCATTTCATGGGACTCCAGAGTTTACAGAATTGACCACTTATCACTTTTTGAAGTGTACGTTATCGTCTAACAGTTTATTTCTTTTGTTGTTTATTAAATAGAGTTCTTTCGGAAACGAATCACCTCAATACTATTTTTGTCACGATCGTGGATCTCATATTTTGCAAAGGATCTCCTGTTTTCCAAACCAGCCTTTTATTTAAACAAACGTTTTCGGCCTCCCGTGTATGTAGGGAATAAATATACAGGTCACTTTCCAGCTGTAGTGCATGGGGATAAAATTCTCGGTTGAAACAGGAGCCACTTAATGCCATGAGAAATAGCTGAATACATCTGTTCACAGCCTTTTGACATGAATACAATAATTAAAACATATTACGGATGAGAAAACTTATCCGGATATTGCAGCGGGCTGTTTCAGAGAGACAAATTTGAAGTTTTGCTTTGGTTTGAGACATTGTCCTACAGCCATGAAACCTTACCCTTATATTCCAGATGAAGTAGATTCTTTCTTGTATTTCTTGTGTTTCTGCAAATGCAATTACTGCACGTCTTCTTTCTAAACACATCAATAAAAAATAATTTGCATGGCTTTAAGGTACACCCCCCTCCAAGGAACATAGATCAAAGTCAAAACCTATCAAATACACCCAGTTAGACTTAAACTCGCACTACCATCACATTACTACATGATTCATTGCAATGTGCATGTCATGTAGATACATTTAATAAAACAGAATTGGATAGAACTACAAATGTGTGGAAATAGTATGTAATGACTGAAAAAAGGACAGTGCTGCTGACATTTCTATCTTCGTAACTGGGAGCTTAAAACTAAATATTTCCATAGGCGACTTACCTGCGCCCACAAAAACTGCACATACAAAACTTTTCAATCATTGCTTTTTTATAGAACCTTCCTAGCCCAACAAGTTAATGAGAAAAAATCCACATATTGATCTGCTCCTTTTCAAGTTACAGTCAACCATTTTTGTTACCCACTAGAAGTAAATTAAAATAACATTTTTCAAGGAGGGGTGACCATATAAAATCAGAAATAATTTCTTTGAGCTTGCAGATATATTTATAAAACATGCATTATATTAGTCCCTTTCACCTGTCCTTTTTGTCACATTGAAATAAAACATGCAATACATATCCAGTGGAAACAAATCTGGTATTTAGAACGCAACTAAACGCTCGGTCCAAAAGTATCATCCATGCTCAATCACCTACAGTAGGCACCCCTGGAAACCAGACGGTCAAAGACTCAATCAACCTACTGTACAAAATTGTTCAGGACCTTTTTAATATACCTGCCGCTGATTATTTGACCCCAGTCACAGCAAGGACCAGAGCTACACACTCCAGGAAGTTCAGACAGTTTTCAACATCATCTGATTCTTTTAAGTTTAGCTTTTTCCCTCGTACCGTACCTTTGTGGAATTCTGTACAAGCTTCTGTAGCTGGGCCCCATCACTGGCATCATTTAGGATGGAGCTATCCATCCTTTCATTCTAAGCAAATTAAGTGGCCCAGTCACCTAGTAACTCTGCAAGGGGGAGCTGTGCTGTCGGGGACGTATGGGCCCTGGTACCGCCACTCAAGGCAGCGAGGTCTTTACTTGTTGAGCCAAAAGTGGCTGGGATAACTTTTTTCCTTCTCTCTTATTTATGTTGTACCTCTGTGCTTATATATTATATTATTTTTAGTCCTATTTCTTGTAAATTTTTGGCTAATTTAAGACTAAATACTACTTCTTGCGGACTATATTCTCTTGCTTTTCATCTTTCTAGCGCTAACCATACTGAAGACATATCCGTTGAGTAATAGTCAAGATTGACGGACCAACTAGAGATGTAGTTGTAGAACAAAAAATAATTTACATGGCTTTAAGATACATCCCCCTCCCAAGAACAAAGAACAGAGTCTAAAACTCATAGAATACACCCAGTCAGACCTGAATTCGCACTACCATCACATTTCTACATTATCCATTGCAAATGCATGCCACGAAGATACATTTTATAAAACAGAATTGGATAGAACTACAAATGCGTGGAAATAGTATGTAATGACTGAAAAAAGGAAGAGCTGCTGACATTTCAATCTTTGTTACTGGGAGCTTAACACTAAAGTTTTCAATAGGTGACCTACCTGCGCCCAAAAAAACTACACATACAAAAGTTTTCAAACCTTGCTTTTATTATAGAACCATCCTAGCCAAGCAAGTTAATGAGAAAAAAATCCACATGTTGATTTACTCTTTTTCAAGTTACAGTCAACCATGTTTGTTTACAGACTAGAACGAAGTATATAAAAACATTTTTCAAGGAGGGGTGACCATATGAAGTCAGCAATACTTTCTTTGAGCTTGCATGTATATTTAAATATCATGCATAATTTAAGTCCCTTACACCTGTCATTTTCATTATTGAAATTAAACATGGGGTATGTATTCAGTGGAAGCAAGTCTGGTATTTAGAACGCAACTAAACGCTAGGTCCAGAAGTGACAAATTCCGGCATCTCCCAGTATCAAGTGAAATACTACCAATACCGAACCCTTTTTTTCTTTATGTAACGTAACAAAAATATTGCCAAATAGAAATTTAGGTCATATATGATAATTTACTCATGCATAATAAAAGTTCAGTCACAAAGAATATTTTAAGTTTGCGAAAATGTTTTCGCTTCCAGATTCAACTATGAAAGCCGAGCAAACCATATGTTTTTGAAAAGTGCAAAGTTTACCTCTTTCATGAATGGAACCCAGACACAGGCTTCCATCAGTGTTTCCTCTCCAATGCATTTTGAACAATTTTATTCTAAAATGCACAGAATTATGCTTAAATAGCAGCATTACTCATTTTAAGGCTATTTTCTGTGGCAGTTTGGTAAATGTCTCCAACATACAGAACAATCGTCCGTTAAACCATTATTATTTTGTCAATAAATTTGTTCACATAGATTTTTCAAAATTACATTTCTTTTTTATTACAAAATTCATTACTCGAGATTTATCCTTTAAAACCTTTCCTATCACAAGTTACTACCATGCTACATTTGTACATGTATCATCCTGCGGTGTTGGGGCGCACACTGGACTTAAGATAACATCATCTGTGTCTAACATATATATTTATACCGTGTATGTGTCACGTTTATATGCTCCATCACTTTCCTCATCAAAGAATAAAAGATGCATTATATATAAGTTACTAGACTAGTAACGTGTCATTTCATGTGACTCCAGAGTTCACAGAATTGACCACTTATCACTTTTTAAAGTGCACGTTATCATGTAACAGTTTATTTCTTTAGTAGTTTTTAAAATATTGTTGTTTCGGAAACGAATCACCTCAATACTATTTTTCTATCACGATCGGGGATCTCATATTTTGCAAAGGATCTCCAGTTTTCCAAGCCAGCCTTTTATTTAAACAAATGTTTTCGGCCTCCCGTGTCTGAAGGGAATAAATATACAGGTCTCTTTCCTGCTGTAGTGAATGGGGATAAAATTCCCTGTTGAAACAGGAGCCACTTAATGCGATGAGAAATAGCTGAATATATCTGTTCACCACCTTTTGACATGAATACAATAATTAAAACATATTACGGATGATAAAACTTATCGGGATATTGTAGCGGGCTGTTTCGGAGAGACAAATTCGAAGTTTTGCTTTGGTTTGAGACATTGTCCATAGAGCCATGAAACCTTACTTTTATATTCCAGATGAAGTAGATTCTTTCTTGTATTTGTTCTGTTTCTGCAAATGCAATTACTGCACGTCTTCTTTCTAAACACATCAATAAAAAATAACTTGCATGGCTTTAAGGTACACACCCCTCCCAAGAACATAGATCAAAGGCAAAAACTTATCAAATACAGCCAGTTAGACCTAAACTTGCACTACCATCACATTTCTACATTATCCATTGCAAAGTGCATGCCATGAAGATACATTTTATAAAACAGAATTGGATAGATCTACAAATGTGGGCAAATAGTATGTAATGACTGAAGAAAGGACAGTGTTGCTGACATTTCTATTTTCGTTACTGGGAGCTTAACACTAAATATTTCGATAGGCGACTTACCTGCGCTCACAAAAACTACACATACAAAACTTTTCAATCCTTGCTTTTTATAGAACCTTCCTAGCCCAATAGGTTAATGAGAAAAAAATCCACATATTGATCTGCTCCTTTTCAAGTTACAGTCAACCATGTTTGTTTACCGACTAGAAATAAATAAAAACAACATTTTTCAAGGAGGGGTGACCATATAAAATCAGGAATAATTTCTTTGAGCTTGCAGATATATTTATAAAACATGCATTATAAATAAAAATAAATATATAAATAAAAACAACATTTTTCAAGGAGGGGTGACCATATAAAATCAGGAATAATTTCTTTGAGCTTGCAGATATATTTATAAAACATGCATTATATTAGTCCCTTTCACCTGTCATTTTCTCACATTGAAATAAAACATGGAATACATATCCAGTGGAAACAAGTCTGGTATTTAGAACGCAACTAAACGCTCGGTCCAAAAGTATCTTCCATGCTCGATTACCTACAATAAAAACCCCTGGAAACCGGACGGTCAAAAACTCAGTCACCCTACTGTACAAAGTGGTTCAGGACCTTGTTGATATACCTGCCGCTGATTACTTGACCCCAGTCACAGCAAGGACCAGAGCTACACACTCCAGGAAGTTCAGACAGTTTTCAACATCATCTGATTCTTTTAAGTTTAGCTTTTTCCCTCGTACCGTACCTTTGAGGAATTCTGTACCAGCTTCTGTGGCTGAGGCTCCATGACTGGCATCATTTAGGATAGAGCTATCCACCCTGTCATTCTAAGCAGGTTAAGGGGCCCAGTCACCTAGTAACTCAGCAAGGGGGAGCTGTGCTGTCGGGGACGTATGGGCCCTGGTACCGCCATGGAAGGCAGAGAGGTCTTTACTTGTTGAGCCAAAAGTGGCTGGGATAACTTTCTTAGATATACTGGGATAACTGGGAGCTTAACACTTAATTTTTTAATAGATGACCTACCTGTGCCGAAAAAAAACTACACATACAAACGTTTTCAAACCTTGCTTTTATTATAGAACCATCCTAGGCAAAACAAAAAAAAATGAGAAAAAAATCCACATGTTGATCTATTCCTTTTCAAGTTACAGTCAGCCATGTTTGTTTACAGACGAGAACGAAGTAAATAAAAACATTTTTTCAAGGAGGGGTTACCATATAAAACAGCAATACCTTCGTTGAGCTTGCAGATATATTTATATATCATGCATCATTTAAGTTCCTTACACCTGTCATTTTCATTATTGAAATTAAACATGGGGTCTGTATTCAGTGGAAGCAAGCCTGGTATTTAGAACGCAACTGAACGCTCGGTCCAGAGGTGAAAAATTCCGGCATCTCCCAGTTTCAAGTTAAATGCTACCAATATCGAACCCTTTTTTCTTTATGACGTTACAAAAATTTTGCCAAATAGAAATTTAGGTCATATATGATAATTTACTCATGCATAATAAAAGTTCAGTCACAAAGAATATTTTAAGTTTGCGAAAAAGGTTTTCGCTTACAGATTCAACTATGAAAGCCGAGCAAACCATATGTTTTTGAAAAGTGCAAAGTTTACCTCTTCTATGAATGGAACTCAGACACAGGCTTCCATCACTGTAATGCATTATGTAAGTCTCTTTCACCTGTCATTTTCTCACATTGAAATAAAACATGGAATACATATTCAGTGGAAACAAGCCGGTATTTAGAACGCAAATAAACGCTCGGTCCAAAGTGTCATCCATGCTCGATCACCTACAGTAGGAACCCCTGGAAACCAGACGGTCAAAGACTCAGTCACCCTACTGTACAAAGTGGTTCAGGACCTTGTTGATATATCTGCCGCCGATTACTTGACCCCAGTCACAGCAAGGACCAGAGCTTCACACTCCAGGAAGTTCAGACAGTTTTCAACATCATCTGATTCTTTTAAGTTTACCTTTTTCCCTCGTACCGTACCTTTGTGGAATTCTGTACCAGCTTCTGTAGCTGAGGCTCCATCACTGGCATCATTTAGGATGGAGCTATCCATCCTCTTATTCTAAGCAAGTTAAGGGGCCCAGTCACCTAGTAACTCTGCAAGGGGGAGCTGTGCTGTCGGGGAAGTATGGGCCCTGGTACCGCCACTGAAGGCAGAGAGGTCTTTACTTGTTGAGCCAAAAGTGGCTGGGATAACTTTCTTAGATATACTGGGATAACTGGGAGCTTAACACTTAATTTTTCAAGAGGTGACCTTCCTGCGCCGAAAAAAAACTACACTTACATAAGTTTTCAAACCTTGCTTTTATTATAGAACCATCCTAGCCAAAACAATGTAATGAGAAAAAAATTCACATGTTGAACTACTCCTTTTCTAGTTACAGTCAACCATGTTTTTACAGACTAGAACGAAGTAAATAAAAACATTTTTCAAGGAGGGGTGACCATATAACATCAGCAATACTTTCGTTGAGCTTTCAGAAATATTTATATGTCATGCATCATTTAAGGCCCTTACACCTGTCATTTTCATTATTGAAATTAAGCATTGGGAACGCAACTAAACGCTCGGTTCAAGAGTGATAAATTCCGGCATCTCCCAGTATCAAGTGCAATGCTACCAATATCGGACCCTTTTTTTATGACGTAACAAAATATTGCCAAATAGAAATTTAGGCCATATATGATAATTTACTCATGCATAATAAGAGTTCAGTAACAAAGAATATTTTAAGTTTGCGAAAAAGTTTTCGCTTCCAGATTCAACTATGAATGCCGAGCAAACCATATATTTTTGAAAAGTGCAAAGTTTACCCATTTCATGAATGGAACCCAAACGCAGGCTTCCATCAGTATTTCCTCTCCAATGCATTTTGAACAATTTTATCCTAAAATGCACAGAATTATGCCTTAATAGCAGCAATACTCATTGTATGACTATTTTCTGTGGCAGGGTAAATGTCTCTAACATACAGAACAATCGTCCGTTAAACCATTATTATTTTGTCAATAAATTTGTTCCAATGCATTTTTTCAAAATTACATTTATTTTTTATTACAAAATTCATTACTCGAGATTTATCCTTTAAAGCCTTTCCTATCACAAGTTACTACCATGCTACATTTGTACGTGTATCATCCTGCGGTGTTGGGCCGCACACTGGACGTAAGATAACCTCATATGTGTCTAATATATACATTTGTACCGTGTATGTGTCACGTTTTCATGCTCCATCACTTTGCACATCAAAGAATGAAAGATGCATTATATATACGTTATTAGACTAGTAACGTGTCATTTCATGTGACTCCAGAGTTTAGAGAATTGACCATTTATCACTTTTTGAAGTGTACGTTATCGTCTAACAGTTTATTTCTTTAGTAGTTTGTAAAATATTGTTCTTTCGGAAACGAATCACCTCAATACTATTTTTTATCACGATCGCGGATCTCATATTTTGCAAAGGATCTCCTGTTTTCCAAGCCAGCCTTAATTTAAACAAACGTTTTTGGCCTCCCGTGTCTGAAGGGAATAAATATACAGGTCTCTTTCCAACTGTAGTGAATGGGATACAATTCCCTGTTGAAACAGGAGCCACTTAATTCCATGAGAAATAGCTGAATATATCTGTTCACAGCCTTTTGACATGAATACAATAATTAAAACATATTACGGATGAGAAAACTTATCGGGATATTGCAGCGGGCTGTTTCTGAGAGACAAATTCGAAGATTTGCTTTGGTTTGAGACATTGTCCTAGAGCCATGAAACCTAACTCTTATATTCCAGAGGAAGTAGATTCTTTATTGTATTTCTTCTGTTTCTGCAAATGCAATTACTGCACGTCTTCTTTCTAAACACTTCAATAAAAATGATTAACATGGCTTTAAGGTACACCCCCTCCCAAGAACATAGATCAAAGGCAAAAACTTATCAAATACACCCAGTTAGACCTAAACTCGCACTACCATCACATGTCTACATTATCCATTGCAAAGTGCATGCCATGAAGATACATTTTTTAAAACAGAATTCGAAAGAATTACAAATGTGGGCAAAAAGTATGTAATGTCTGAAAAAAGGACAGTGCTGCTGACATTTGTATCTTCTTAACTGGGAGCTTAACACTAAATATTTCCATAGGCGACTTACCTGCGCTCACAAAAACTACACATACAAAACTTTTCAATCCTTTCTTTCTTATAGATCCTTCCTAGCCCAACAAGTTAATGAGAGAAAAAAATCCACATATTGAACTGCTCCTTTTCAAGTTACAGTAAACCATGTTTGTTTACCGACTAGAAGTAAATAAAAACAACATTTTTCAAGGAGGGATGACCATATACAATCAGGAATAATTTCTTTGAGCTTGCAGATATATTTATAAAACATGCATTATATTAGTCTCTTTCACCTGTCATTTTCTCACATTGAAATAAAACATGGAATACATATCCAGTGGAAACAAACTGTATTTAGAACGCAAATAAACGCTCGGTCCAAAGTATCATCCATACTCGATCACCTACAGTAGGAACCCCTTGAAACCAGACGGTCAAAGACTCAGTCACCCTACTGTACAAAGTGGCTCAGGACCTTGTTGATATACCTGCCGCTGATTACTTGACCCAAGTCACAGCAAAGGACCAGAGCTACACACTCCAGGAAGTTCAGACAGTTTTCAACATCATCTGATTCTTTTAAGTTTACGTTTTTCCCTCGTACCGTACCTTTGTGGAATTTAGTACCAGCTTCTGTAGCTGAGGCTCCATCACTGGCATCATTTAGGATGGAGCTATTCACCTTCTCATTCTAAGCAAGTTAAGGGGCCCAGTCACCTAGTAACTCTGCAAGGGGGAGCTGTGCTGTCGGGGACGTATGGGCCCTGGTACCGCCACGGAAGGCAGAGAGGTCTTTACTTGTTGAGCCAAAAGTGGCTGGGATATCTTTCTTAGATATACTGGGATAACTGGGAGCTTAACACTAAATTTTTCAATAGGTGACCTACCTGCGCCGAAAAAACTACACATACAAAAGTTTTCAAACCTTGCTTTTATCATAGAACCATCCTAGCCAAAACATGATAATGAGAAAAAAATTCACATGTTGATCTACTCCTTTTCAAGTTAGTCAAACATGTTTGTTTACAGACTGGAACGAAGTAAATAAAAAAAAATTTTTTTTCAAGGAGGGGGACCATATAAAATCAGCAATACTTTCCTTGAGCTTGCAGATACAAAACCTTGCTTTTATTATAGAACCGTCCTAGCCAAAACAAGATAATGAGAAAAAAATCCACATGTTGACTTACTCCTTTTCAAGTTACAGTCAACCATGTCTGTTTACAGACTAGAACGAAGCAAATAAAAAAACATTTTTCAAGGAGGGGTTACCATATAAAATCAGCAATACTTTCGTTGAGCTTGCAGATATATTTATATATCATGCATCATTTAAGTCCCTTACACTTGTCATTTTAATTATTGAAATTAAACATGGGGTATGTATTCATTGGAAGCTAGCCTGGTACTTAGAACGCAACTAAACGCTCGGTCCAGAAGTGATAAATTCCGGCATCTGCCAGTATCAAGTGCAATGAGACCAATACCGAACCCTTTTTTTTTATTTATGACGTAACACAATATTGCCAAATAGAAATTTAGGTGATATATGATTATTTACTCATGCTTAATAAAAGTTCAGTTACAAAGAATATTTTAAGTTTGCGCAAAACGTTTCGCTTCCAGATCCAACTATGAAAGCCAAGCAAACCATATCTTTTTGAAAAGTGCAAAGTTTACCTCTTTCATGAATGGAACCCAGACACAGGCTTCCATCACTGTTCCCTCTCCAATGCATTTTGAACAATTTTATTCTTAAATGCACAGAATTATGCTTTAATAGCAGCAATACTCATTTTATGGCTATTTTCTGTGGCAGTTGGGTAAATGTCTCCAATATACAGAACAATCGTCCGTCCAACCGGTATTATTTTGTCAATAAATTTGTTCAAATGCATTTTACAAAATTACATTTATTTTTTATTACAAAATTCATTACTCGAGATTTATCCTTCAAAACCTTTCCTATCACAAGTTACTACCATGCTACATTTGTACGTGTATCATCCTGCGGTGTTGGGCCGCACACTGGACGTAAGATAACCTCATCTGTGTCTTACATATATATTTGTACCGTGTATGTGTCACGTTTTCATGCTCCATCACTTTGCACATCAAAGAATGAAAAAGCATTATATATACGTTATTAGACTAGTAACTTGTCCATTCATGTGACTTCAAGTTTATAGAATTGACCACTTATCACTTTTTGAAGTGTACGTTATCGTGTAACAGTTTATTTCTTTAGTAGTTTATAAAATATTGTTCTTTCGGAAACGAATCACCTCAATACTATTTTTGTCACGATCGTGGATCTCATATTTTGCAAAGGATCTCCTGTTTCCAAACCAGCCTTTTATTTAAACAAACGTTTTCAGCCTCCCGTGTATGTAGGGAATAAATATACAGGTCACTTTCCTGCTGTAGTGAATGGGGATGAAATTCCCTGTTGAAACAAACAGGAGCCACTTAATGCCATGAGAAATAGCTGAATATATCTGTTCACAACCTTTTGACGTGAATACAATAATTAAAACATATTACGGATGATAAAACTTATCGGGATATTGCAGCGGGCTGTTTCGGAGAGACAAATTTGTAATTTGGCTTTGGTTTGAGACATTGTCCTAGAGCCATGAACCCTTACTCTTATATTCCAGATGAAGTAGATTCTTTCTTGTATTTCTTGTGTTTCTGCAAATGCAATTACTGCACGTCTTCTTTCTAAACACATCATTAAAAATAATTTACATGGCTTTAAGGTACACCCCCTCCCAAGAACATAGATCAAAGGCAAAAACTTATCAAATACACCCAGTTAGACCTAAACTCGCACTACCATCACATGTCTACATTATCCATTGCAAAGTGCATGCCATGAAGATACATTTTATAAAATAATTGGATAGAACTACAAATGTGTGGAAATAGTATGTACTGACTGAAAAAGGACAGTGCTGCTGACATTTCTATCTTCGTTACTGGGAGCTTAACACTAAATATTTCCATGGGCGACTTACCTGCCCCCACAAAAACTACACATGCAAAACTTTTCAAACCTTGTTTTTTTATAGGACCTTCCTAGCCCAACAAGTTATGGAGAAAAATATCCACATATTGATCTGCTCCTTTTCAAGTTACAGTCAACCATGTTTGTTTACCGACTAGAAGTAAATAAAAACAACATTTTTCAAGAAGGGTGACCATATAAAATCAGAAATAATTTCTTTGAGCTTGCAGATATATTTATAAAATATGCATTATATTAGTCCCTTTCACCTGTCATTTTTTCACATTGAAATAAAACATGGAATACATATCCAGTGGAAACAAGCCGGTGTTTAGAACGCAAATAAACGCTCGGTCCAAAGTATCATCCATGCACGATCACCTACAGTAGGAACCCCTGGAAACCAGACGGTCAAAGACTCAGCTCACCCTACTGTACAAAGTGGTTCAGGACCTTGTTGATATACCTGCCGCTGATTACTTGACCCCAGTCACAGCAATGACCAGAGCTACACATTCCAGGAAGTTCAGACAGTTAACAACATCATCTTATTCTTTAGGAATTAACTTTTTCCCTAGTACCGTACCTTTTTTGAATTCTGTACCAGCTTCTGTAGCTGAGGCTCCATCACTGGCATCATTAAGGATGGAGCTATCCACCCTGTCATTCTAAGCAAGTTAAGGGGCCCAGTCACCTAGTAACTCTGCAAGGGAGAGCTGTGCTGTCGGGGACGTATGGGCCCTGGTACCGCCACGGAAGGCAGAGAGGTCTTACTTGTTGAGCCAAAAGTGGCTGGGATAACTTTCTTAGATATACAGGGATAACTGGGAGCTTAACACTAAAATTTTCAATAGGTGACCTACCTGCGCTGAAAAATCTACACATACAAAAGTTTTCAAACCTTGCTTTTATCATAGAACCATCCTAGCCAAAACATGATAATGAGAAAAAAATTCACATGTTGATCTACTCCTTTTCAAGTTAGTCAAACATGTTTGTTTACAGACTGGAACGAAGTAAATAAAAAAATTTTTTTTTTTCAAGGAGGGGGACCATATAAAATCAGCAATACTTTCCTTGAGCTTGCAGATACATGTATATTTATATATCATGCATCATTTAAGTCCCTTACACCTGTCATTTTCATTACCTCGGTATTTCAAACTTGCATATCTCGATAGAACCACTTATGTCGAAGTGATCTTCCATTCCCGAGCATTTTCCCTATATATTTATTGCATTTCAACCCCGTTTGTGTCGAACTCGGTTAACATGAAGACTCGGTTATTTCGAAGACATTGTCTATTCCCCAAAAGCAGTTTGCCATAATATTTACTACCGCTTGTGTCGAAGTCAAAATTTTTGGCCGAAAACTTGAACCGGCGCCATTAAAATGTGTTGTCAATCACCAACGGTCACGTAAATTCCTAAGTTTGACTGAGGACTGTTAAGCGGCGTCCTTTGGTGAGAGGGGTTTAAACCAGTCTTTAATTTGTTTGGAAACTGTTTGAAATTAGTGTTATAAATGAGTAACTCATACAGAAGATATTAAATGCGATTTAATCGCATGCTCAATATCATTCGTGATAAACCTTTATGATGTCTGCGCTGTCAAATGCCGAGCAATCTAATGAAGGACCCGGGTCTGGCCCTGGGGGGATAGTTAGATCGGTGAACTTTACTCCTGTTGCTGAGCAATCCAGCCAAGGACCCGTCTCCGGGGGGATAACTGGATCAGCAAGGAAAGGGGTGAAGAGAAAATTAGACAACAAGTCGCTGGAGGTGAAATACGAAGTGCTGATGGAGGTTGAGAAGGGGCTTCGATCCAAGAAACAGATCGCCGACCACTATGGACTGGCCCAGAGCACCTTTTCTACGTGGGTGAAGAATGCTGACAACATAAAGAATGCCTTCCTGAATGGTGAATTCACTTTTTCCGTGTCGCAAACGAACATAATATTTACTACCGCTTGTGTCGAAGTCAAAATTTTTGGCCGAAAACTTGAACCGGCGCCATTAAAATGTGTTGTCAATCGACAATGGTCACGTAAATTCCTAAGTTTGACTGAGGACTGTTAAGCGGCGTCCTTTGGTGAGAGGGGTTTAAACCAGTCTTTAATTTGTTTGGAAACTGTCTGAAATTAGAGTTATAAATGAGTAACTTATACAGAAGATATTTAATGCGATTTAATCGCATGCTCAATATCATTCGTGATAAAACCTTTATGATGTCTGCGCTGTCAAATGCCGAGCAATCTAATGAAGGACCCGGGTCTGGCCCTGGGGGGATAGTTAGATCGGTGAACTTTACTCCTGTTGCTGAGCAATCCAGCCAAGGACCCGTCTCCGGGGGGATAACTGGATCAGCAAGGAAAGGGGTGAAGAGAAAATTAGACAACAAGTCGCTGGAGGTGAAATACGAAGTGCTGATGGAGGTTGAGAAGGGGCTTCGATCCAAGAAACAGATCGCCGACCACTATGGACTGGCCCAGAGCACCTTTTCTACGTGGGTGAAGAATGCTGACAACATAAAGAATGCCTTCCTGAATGGTGAATTCACTTTTTCCGTGTCGCAAACGAACATGTACATTGTAGTTATGCTGATTCTACATGGGTTCCCGGTGTCTACATGAATATTGATGACGTCACGATTTGCCTATCTCGAACTTCGGATAACTCGAAGTTGTATCTCCAGTCCCTTGGAATTTGACATAAAGGGGTTCGCCTGTATATTTATATATCATGCATCATTTAAGTCCCTTACACCTGTCATTTTCATTACCTCGGTATTTCAAACTTGCATATCTCGATAGAACCACTTATGTCGAAGTGATCTTCCATTCCCGAGCATTTTCCCTATATATTTATTGCATTTCAACCCCGTTTGTGTCGAACTCGGTTAACATGAAGACTCGGTTATTTCGAAGAGATTTTCTATTCCCCAAAAGCAGTTTGCCATAATATTTACTACCGCTTGTGTCGAAGTCAAAATGTTTGGCCGAAAACTTGAACCGGCGCCATTAAAATGTGTTGTCAATCACCAACGGTCACGTAAATTCCTAAGTTTGACTGAGGACTGTTAAGCGGCGTCCTTTGGTGAGAGGGGTTTAAACCAGTCTTTAATTTGTTTGGAAACTGTCTGAAATTAGTGTTATAAATGAGTAACTCATACAGAAGATATTTATTGCGATTTAATCGCATGCTCAATATCATTCGTGATAAACCTTTATGATGTCTGCGCTGTCAAATGCCGAGCAATCTAATGAAGGACCCGGGTCTGGCCCTGGGGGGATAGTTAGATCGGTGAACTTTACTCCTGTTGCTGAGCAATCCAGCCAAGGACCCGTCTCCGGGGGGATAACTGGATCAGCAAGGAAAGGGGTGAAGAGAAAATTAGACAACAAGTCGCTGGAGCTGAAATACGAAGTGCTGATGGAGGTTGAGAAGGGGCTTCGATCCAAGAAACAGATCGCCGACCACTATGGACTGGCCCAGAGCACCTTTTCTACGTGGGTGAAGAATGCTGACAACATAAAGAATGCCTTCCTGAATGGTGAATTCACTTTTTCCGTGTCGCAAACGAACATAATATTTACTACCGCTTGTGTCGAAGTCAAAATTTTTGGCCGAAAACTTGAACCGGCGCCATTAAAATGTGTTGTCAATCACCAATGGTCACGTAAATTCCTAAGTTTGACTGAGGACTGTTAAGCGGCGTCCTTTGGTGAGAGGGGTTTAAACCAGTCTTTAATTTGTTTGGAAACTGTCTGAAATTAGAGTTATAAATGAGTAACTTAAACAGAAGATATTTAATGCGATTTAATCGCATGCTCAATATCATTCGTGATAAAACCTTTATGATGTCTGCGCTGTCAAATGCCGAGCAATCTAATGAAGGACCCGGGTCTGGCCCTGGGGGGATAGTTAGATCGGTGAACTTTACTCCTGTTGCTGAGCAATCCAGCCAAGGACCCGTCTCCGGGGGGATAACTGGATCAGCAAGGAAAGGGGTGAAGAGAAAATTAGACAACAAGTCGCTGGAGGTGAAATACGAAGTGCTGATGGAGGTTGAGAAGGGGCTTCGATCCAAGAAACAGATCGCCGACCACTATGGACTGGCCCAGAGCACCTATTCTACGTGGGTGAAGAATGCTGACAACATAAAGAATGCCTTCCTGAATGGTGAATTCACTTTTTCCGTGTCGCAAACGAACATGTACATTGTAGTGATGCTGATTCTACATGGGTTCCCAGTGTCTACATGAATATTGATGACGTCACGATTTGCCTATCTCGAACTTCGGACAACTCGAAGTAGTATCTCCAGTCCCTTGGAATTTGACATAAAGGGGTTCGCCTGTATATTTATATATCATGCATCATTTAAGTCCCTTACACCTGTCATTTTCATTACCTCGGTATTTCAAACTTGCATATCTCGATAGAACCACTTATGTCGAAGTGAGCTTCCATTCCCGAGCATTTTCCCTATATATTTATTGCATTTCAACCCCGTTTGTGTCGAACTCGGTTAACATGAAGACTCGGTTATTTCGAAGAGATTTTCTATTCCCCAAAAGCAGTTTGCCATAATATTTACTACCGCTTGTGTCGAAGTCAAAATTTTTGGCCGAAAACTTGAACCGGCGCCATTAAAATGTGTTGTCAATCACCAACGGTCACGTAAATTCCTAAGTTTGACAGTACAAAAGTCTTACAAATGAGTTGATAAATGAAAGGAATTTTAAATCGAAGAAATTTACCTTTCATTGATCGATCAATATCCTTTAACTGAGCACAGATTAATCCATTATTGCAAACAATGTCCGATTAATGAGTGTAATTGATGCCGACATACTGATCAGCAGTTGTATAGACTAATTGACCTCGATTGTTTTGTGTATATGTCATAGGTGAATAGAATAGAATAGGAGTGTTCGATTCGAACCTTCGAGCAATTAGCGGCATCTTTGATATTTAATAAACTGAGCACTGTTAAACGGCGTTCTTTGGTGAGAGGGGTTAAAAACAGTCTTTAATTTGTTTGGAAACTGTCTGAAATTAGTGTTATAAATGAGAAGCTCATACAGAAGATATTTAATGCGATTTTATCGCATGCTCAATATCATTCGTGATAAAACCTTTATGATGTCTGCGCTGTCTAATGCCGAGCAATCTAATGAAGGACCCGGGTCTGGCCCTGGGGGGATAGTTAGATCGGTGAACTTTACTCCTGTTGCTGAGCAATCCAGCCAAGGACCCGTCTCCGGGGGGATAACTGGATCAGCAAGGAAAGGGGTGAAGAGAAAATTAGACAACAAGTCGCTGGAGGTGAAATACGAAGTGCTGATGGAGGTTGAGAAGGGGCTTCGATCCAAGAAACAGATCGCCGACCACTATGGACTGGCCCAGAGCACCTTATCTACGATGCTGAAGAATGCTGACAACATAAAGAATGCCTTCCTGAATGGTGAATTCACGTTTTTCCGTGTCGCAAACGAACATGTACATTGTAGTTATGCTGATTCTACATGGGTTCCCAGTGTCTACATGTATATTGATGACGTCACGATTTCGGATAACTCGAAGTAGTATCTCCAGTCTCTTGGAATTTGACATAAAGGGGTTCGCCTGTATATTTATATATCATGCATCATTTAAGTCCCTTACACCTGTCGTTTTCATTATTGAAATTAAACATGGGGTATGTATTCAGTGGAAGCAAGCCTGATATTTAGAACGCAACTAAACGCTCGGTCAAGAAGTGATAAATTCCAGCATCTCCCAGTATCAAGATCAATGCTACCAATACCGAACCCTTTTTTTTCTTTATGACGTAACAAAACTATTGCCAAATAGAAATTTAGGTCATATATGATAATTTACTCATGCATAATAAAAGTTCAGCCACAAAGAATATTTTAAATTTGCGAAAAAGTTTTCGCTTCCAGATTCAACTATGAAAGCCGAGCAAACCATATGTTTTTGAAAAGTGCAAAGTTTACCTCTTTCATGAATGGAACCCAGACACAAGCTTACATCAGTATTTCCTCTCCAATGCATTTTGAACAATTTTATTCGAAAATTCACAGAATTATGCTTAAATAGCAGCAATACTCATTGTATGGCTATTTTCTGTGGCAGTTGGGTAAATGCCTCCAACATACAGAACAATCGTCCGTTTAACCGGTATTATTTTGTGAATAAATTTGTTCAAATTCAATTTACAAAATTACATTTCTTTTTTATTACAAAACTCATTACTCGAGGTCAATCCTTTAAAACCTTTCCTATCACAAGTTACTACCAGGCTTCATTTGTACGTTTATCATCCTGCGCTGTTGGGCCGCACACTGGACGTAAGAAATCCTCATCCGTGTCTAACATATATATTTGTACCGTGTATGTGTCACGTTTTTATGCTCCATCACTCTGCACATCAAAGAATGAAAGATGCATTATTTATACGTTATTAGACTAGTAACTTGTCATTTCATGTGACTCCAGAGTTTACAGAATTGACCACATCACTTTTTGAAGTGTACGTTTTCTTCTAACAGTATATTTCTTTAGTAGTTTATAAAATTTTGTTCTTTCGGAAACGAATCCCCTCAACACTATTTTTTATCACGATCGTGGATCTCATATTTTGCAAAGGATCTCCTGTTTTCCAAACCAGCCTGTTATTTCAACAAACGTTTTCGGCCTCCCGTGTCTGTAGGCAATAAATATACAGGTCACTTTACTGCTGTAGTGAATGGGGATGAAATTCCCTGTTGAAACAGGAGCCACTTAATGCCATGAGAAATAGCTGAATATATCTGTTCACAGCCTTTTGACATGAATACAATGATTAAAACATATTACGGATGAGAAAATTTATCGGGATAGTGCAGCGGGCTGTTTCGGAGACACAAGTTTGAAGTTTTGGTTTGGTTTGCGACATTGTCCCAGTGCCATGAAACCTTACTCTTATATTCCAGATGAAGTAGATTCTTTCTTGTATTTCTTGTGTTTCTGCAAATGCAATTACTGCCCGTCTTTTTTCTAAACACATCAATAAAAAATAATTTACATGGCTATAAGGTACACCCCCCTCCCAAGAACATATATCAAAGGCAAAAACTTATCAAATACACCCAGTTAGACCTAAACTCGCACTATTATCACATTTCTATATTATCCATTGCAAAGTGCATGCCATGAAGATACATTTTATAAAACAGAATTGGATAGAACTACAAATGTGTGGAAATAGTATGTAATGACTGAAAAAGGACAATGCTGCTGACATTTCTATCTTCGTTACTGGGCGCTTAACATTAAACATTTCCATAGGCGACTTACCTGCGCCCACAAAAACTACACATGCAAAACTTTTCAAACCTTGCTTTTTTATAGAACCTTCCTAGCCCAACAAGTTAATGAGAAAAAAGTCAACATATTGAACTGCTCCTTTTCAAGTTACAGTCAACCATGTTTGTTTACAGACTAGAAGTAAATAAAAACAACATTTTGCAAGGAGGGGTGACCATATAAAATCAGAAATAATTTCTTTGAGCTTGCAGATATATTTATAAAACATGCATTATATTAGTCCCTTTCACCTGTCATTTTCTCACATTGAAATTTAACATGGAATACATATCCAGTGGAAACAAGTCTGGTATTTAGAACGCAACTAAACACTCGGTCCAAAAGTATCATCCATGCTCGATCACCTACAGTAGGAACCCCTGGAAACCAGACGGTCAAAGACTCAGCTCACCCTACTGTACAAAGTGGTTCAGGACCTTGTTGCTATACCTGCCGCTGATTACTTGACCCCAGTCACAGCAATCCCCAGACCTACACACCCCAGGAAGTTCAGACAGTTTTTAACATCATCTGATTCTTTAGGGTTTAGCTTTTTCCCTCGTACCGTACCTTTGTGGAATTCTGTACCAGCTTCTGTAACTGAGGCTCCATCACTGACATCATTAAGGATGGAGGTATCCACCCTCTCATTCTTAGCAAGTTAAGGGGCCCAGTCACCTAGTAACTCTGCAAGGGGGAACTGTGCTGTCGGGGACGTATGGCCCTGGTACCGCAACGGAAGGCAGAGAGGTCTTTACTTGTTGAGCCAAAAGTGGCTGGGATAACGTTCTAAGATATACTGGGATAACTTGGAGCTTAACACTAAATGTTTCAATAGGTGACCTACCTGCGCCGAAAAAAATACACAAACAAAAGTTTTCAAACCTTGCTTTTATTATAGAACCATCCTAGCCAAAACAAGATAATGAGAAAAAAATCCACATGTTGATCTACTCCTTTTCAAGTTACAGTCAACCATGTTTGTTCACAGACTAGAACGAAGTAAATAAAAAACATTTTTCAAGGAGGGGTGACCATATAAAATCAGCAATACTTTCGTTGAGCTTGCAGATATATTTATATATCTTGCATCATTTAAGTCCCTTACACCTGTCATTTTCATTATTGAAATTAAACATGGGGTATGTATTCAGTGGAAGCAAGCCTGGTAAACACAACTAAACGCTCGGTCCAGAAGTGATAAATTTCGGCATCTCCCAGTATCAAGTGCAATGCTACCAATACCGAATAAAAATCAAATATGAGTTCCTTTAAGAGCAATGAAAACATTCATAAGAAAGAAGATGGGCAATACTACGTAGTTTCGGCTAATAAAGCCTCATCAGTGACCCTGTAATGATCCGGCAAAGAAAGCCAGAGGAAACATACTGCAATTTTGCGAATTTCGAATAGGCAGTCGATTCATAGACTGATATAAATCAAAATGAGGTCCAAATAATTAAAACCTGTCTAGAATATGAGTCTAAACCATTAATTTATTTCTGATTTCTCAGAATATTCACGCTGACCTCAAAGGATCAAAAGTAAAATATAAACTGCACTATGGTTGATGTACGGGGAGACGTTTTACCCTTTTTTCTTTATGACGTAACACAAATATTGCCAAATAGAAATTTAGGTCAAATATGATAATTTACTCATGCATAATAAAAGTTCAGTTACAAAGAATATTTTATGTTTGCGAAAAAGTTTTCGCTTCCAGATTCAACTATGAAAGCCGAGCAAACCATATGTTTTTGAAAAGTGCAAAGATTACCTCTTTCATGAATGGAACCCAGACACAGGCTTCCATCACTGTTTCCTCTCCAATGCATTTTGAACAATTTAGAATTTTAGAATAAATCTAAAATACACCGAATTGTGCTTAAATAGCAGCAATACACATTTTATGGCTATTTTTTGTGGCAGTTGGGCAAATGCCTCCATCATACAGAACAATCGTCCTTTAAACCGGTATTGTTTTGTGAATACATTTGTTCAAATGCATGTTACAAAATTACATTTCTTATTTATTACAAAATTCATTACTCGAGATCTATTCTTTAAAACCTTTCCTATCAAAAGTTGCTACTATGCTACATTTGTACGTGTATCATCCTGCGCTGTTGGGCCGCACACTGGACGTAAGATAACCTCATCTGTGTCTAACATATATATTTGTACCGTGTATGTGTCACGTTTTCATGCTCCATCACTCTGCACATCAAAGAATGAAAGATGCATTATATATATACATTATTAGACAAGTAACTTGTCATTTCATGTGACTCCAGAGTTTACAGAATAGACCACTTATCACTTTTTGAAGTGTACGTTATCGTCTAACAGTTTATTTCTTTAGTAGTTTATAAAATATTGTTCTTTCGGAAACTAATCACCTCAATACTATTTTTATCACGACATCTCATATTTTGCAAAGGATCCCCCGTTTTCTAAACCAGCCTTTTATTTAAACAAACGTTTTCGGCCTCCCGTGTCTGTAGGAAATAAATATACAGGTCGCTTTCCTTCTGTAGTGAATGGGGATAAAATTCCCTGTTGAAACAGGAGCCACTTAATGCCATGAGAAATAGAACTCTTATATTCCAGATGAAGTAGATTCTATCTTGTATTTCTTGTGTTTCTGCATATGCAATTACTGCACGTCTTCTTTCTAAACACATCAATAAAATATAAATATAATTTATATGGCTTTAAGGTATACCCCCCTCCCAAGAACATAGATCAAAAGCAAAAACTTATCAAATACACCCAGTTAGACCTAAACTCGCACTACCATCACATGTCTACATTATCCATTGCAAAGTGCTTGCCATGAAGATACATTTTATAAAACAGAATTGGATAGAACCACAAATGTGTGGAAATAGTATGTACTGACTGAAAAAAGGACAGTGCTGCTGACATTTCTATCTTCGTTACTGGGAGCTTAACACTAAATATTTCCACAAAAACTACACATGCAAAACTTTTCAAACCTTGTTTTTTTATAGAACCTTCCTAGCCCAACAAATTAATGAGGAAAAAGTCCACATATTGATCTGCTCCTTTTCAAGTTACAGTCAACCATGTTTGATTACAGACTAGAAGTAAATAAAAACAACATTTTTCAAGGAGGGGTGACCATATAAAATCAGAAATAATTTCTTTGAGCTTGCAGATATATTTATAAAACATGCATTATATAAGTCCCTTTCACCTGTCATTTTCTCACATTGAAATTAAACATAGAATACATATCCATTGGAAACAAGTCGGTATTTAGGGCGCAAATAAACGCTCAGTCCAAAGTATCATCCATGCTCGATCACCTACAGTAGGAACCCCTGGAAACCAGACGGTCAAAGACTCAGCTCACCCTACTGTACAAAGTGGTTCAGGACCTTGTTGATATACCTGCCGCTGATTAATTGACCCCAGTCACAGCAATGACCAGAGCTACACATTCCAGGAAGTTCAGACAGTTTTCAACATCATCTGATTCTTAGGAAACCAAAACAAAGGAAGGCCATAAGGACAGTTACTTTCCCACAAAATGGCCATATGGCCATCCAAAATTAAAAGACACAAGTGATACACACAGTAAGTAACAAACAACAACATAAATAAATCGCCACAGAAGAACCGCCTTGGAACGGTCAGTGGGAAGATTTCAACTGGGGGGCTTAAATCGATTTTACGTGGCCACAATCCTCGCCCTTACTTCCGTCGCGATTTAGACAAATAATTTGTTCAGTCCGCATGAAGGCCTCCTAACTCATCAGTGCAACATCTCCGTGAACACAAAAAATCAAAGAACCACAGAGGTGAGACAACGGTGAGGACTCGACAGCAAGAAACCACTGAAATGCTGGAGCAAAAGAAAACCAACAGTTAGACTGGTATTTAGAACGCAACTAAACGCTCGGTCAAGAAGTGATAAATTCCAGCATCTCCCAGTATCAAGAGCAATGCTACCAATACCGAAATCTTTTTTTTTTCTTAATGACGTAACTAAAATATTGCCAAATAGAAATTTAGGTCATATATGATAATTTACCCATGCATAATAAAAGTTCAGCCACAAAGAATATTTTAAGTTTGCGAAAATGTTTTCGCTTCCAGATTCAACTATGAAACCGGAGCAAACCATTTGTTTTTGAAAAGTGCAAGGTTTACCTCTTTCATGAATGGAACCCAGACACAGGCTTCCATCAGTATTTCCTCTCCAATGCATTTTGAACAATTTTATTCTAAAATGCACAGAATTATGCGTTAATAGCAGCAATACTCATTTTATGGCTATTTCCTGTGGCAGTTGGATAAATGCCTCCAACATACAGAACAATCGTCCATTTAACCGGTATTATTTTGTGAATAAATTTGTTCAAATTCATTTTACAGAATTACATTTATTTTTTATTACAAAATTCATCACTCGAGATCAATCCTTTAAAACCTTTCCTATCACAAGTTACTACCGGGCTTCATTTGTACGTGTGTCATCCTGCGCTGTTGGACCGCATACTGGACGTCAGATAACCTCATCTGTGTCTAACATATATATTATTGTACCGTGTATGTGTCACGTTTTCATTCTCCATCACTCTGCACATCAAAGAATGAAAGATGCATTATATATACGTTATTAGACTAGTAACTTGTCATTTCATGTGACTCCAGAGTTTACAGAATTGACCACTTATCACTTTTTGAAGGGTACGTTTTCGTCTAACAGTATATTTCTTTAGTAGTTTATAAAATTTTGTTCTTTCGGAAACGAATCACCTCAATACTATTTTATATCACGATCGTGGATCTCATATTATGCAAAGGATCCCCTGTTTTCCAAACCAGCCTTTTATTTAAACAAACGTTTACGGCCTCCCGTGTCTGTAGGGAATAAATATACAGGTCGCTTTCCTTCTGTAGTGAATGGGGATAAAATTCCCTGTTGAAACAGGAGCCACTTAATGCCATGAGAAATAGCTGAATATATCTGTTCACAACCTTTTGACATGAATACAATAATTAAAACATATTACGGATGATAAAATTTATCGGGATATTGCAGCGGGCTGTTTCAGAGAGACAAATTCGAAGTTTTGCTTTGGTTTGAGACATTGTTCTAGAGCCTTCATGGCTTACCCTTATATTCCAGATGAAGTAGATTCCGTTTTGTATTTCTTGTGTTTCTACAAATGCAATTATTGCACGTCTTCTTTCTAAACACATCAATAAAAATAATTTACATGGCTTTAAGGTACACCCCCTCCTAAGAACAGATATCAAAGGCAAAAACTTACCAAATACACCCAGTTAGACCTAAACTCGCACTGCCATCAAATTTCTACATTATCCATTGCAAAGTGCATTCCATGATGATGCATTTTATTAAACAGAATTGGATAGAACTACAAATGTGGGCAAATAGTATGTAATGACTGAAAAAATGACAGTGCTGCAGACATTTCTATCTTCGTAACTGGGAGCTTAACACTAAATATTTCCATAGGCGACTAACCTGCGCTCACAAAAACTACGCATACAAAACTTTTCAATCCTTGCTTTTTATAGTACCTTCCTAGCCCAACAAGTTAATGAGAAACAAATCCACATATTGAGCTGCTCCTTTTTAAGTTACAGTCAACCGTATTTGTTAACCGACTAGAAGTAAATAAAAACAACATTTTTCAAGGAGGGATGACCATATAAAATCAGGAATAATTTCTTTGAGCTTGCAGATATATTTATGAAACATGTATTATATAAGTCTCTTTCGCCTAACATTTTCTCACATTGAAATAAAACATGGAATACATATCCAGTCGAAACAAGCCGGTATTTAGAACGCAAATAAACGCTCGGTCCAAAGTGTCATCCATGCTCGATCACCTACAGTAGGAACCCCTGGAAACCAGACGGTCAAAGACTCAGTCACCCTACTGTACAAAGTGGTTCAGGACCTTGTTGATATATCTGCCGCCGATTACTTGACCCCAGTCACAGCAAGGACCAGAGCTTCACACTCCAGGAAGTTCAGACAGTTTTTAACATCATCTGATTCTTTTAAGTTTACCTTTTTCCCTCGTACCGTACCTTTGTGGAATTTAGTACCAGCTTCTGTAGCTGAGGCTCCATCACTGGCAACATTTAGGGTGGAGCTATTCACCTTCTCATTCTAAGCAAGTTAAGGGGCCCAGTCACCTAGTAACTCTGCAAGGGGGAGCTGTGCTGTCGGGGACGTATGGGCCCTGGTACCGCCACGGAAGGCAGAGAGGTCTTTACTTGTTGAGCCAAAAGTGGCTGGGATAACTTTCTTAGATATACTGGGATAACTGGGAGCTTAACACTAAATTTTTCAATAGGTGACCTACCTGCGCCGAAAAACTACACATACAAAAGTTTTCAAACCTTGCTTTTATTATAGAACCATCCTAGCCAAAACAAGATAATGAGAAAAAAATGTACATGTTGACCTACTCCTTTTCAAGTTACAGTCAACCATGTTTGTTTACAGACTAGAACGAAGTAAATAAAAAACATTTTTCAAGGAGGGGTTACCATATAAAATCAGCAATACTTTCGTTGAGCTTGCAGATATATTTATATATCATGCATCATTTAAGTCCCTTACACTTGTCATTTTAATTATTGAAATTAAACATAGGGTATGTATTCATTGGAAGCAAGCCTGGTATTTAGAACGCAACTAAACGCTCGGTCCAGAAGTGATAAATCTGTTAGTATCAAGTGCTATGCTACCAATACCGAACCCTTTTTCTTATTTATGACGTAACAAAATATTGCCAAATAGAAATTTAGGTGATATATGATTATTTACTCATGCATAATAAAAGTTCAGTTACAAAGAATATTTTAAGTTTGCGCAAAACGTTTCGCTTCCAGATCCAACTATGAAAGCCAAGCAAACCATATCTTTTTGAAAAGTGCAAAGTTTACCTCTTTCATGAATGGAACCCAGACACAGGCTTCCATCACTGTTTCCTCTCCAATGCATTTTGAACAATTTCATTCTTAAATGCACAGAATTATGCTTTAATAGCAGCAATACTCATTGTATGGCTATTTTCTGTGGCAGTTGGGTAAATGTCTCCAATATGCAGAACAATCGTCCGTCCAACCGGTACTATTTTGTCAATAAATTGATTCAAATGCATTTTACAAAATTACATTTCTTTTTTATTACAAAATTTATTACTCGAGATCAATCCTTTAAAACCTTTCCTATCACAAGTTACTACCATGCTACATTTGTACGTGTATCATCCTGCGGTGTTGGGCCGCACACTGGACGTAAGATAACCTCATCTGTGTCTTACATATATATTCGTACCGTGTATGTGTCACGTTTTCATGCTCCATCACTTTGCACATCAAAGAATGAAAAAGCATTATATATACGTTATTAGACTAGAAACTTGTCCATTCATGTGACTCCAAGTTTATAGAATTGACCACTTATCACTTTGAAGTGTACGTTATCGTGTAACAGTTTTTTTTCTTTAGTAGTTTATAAAATATTGTTCTTTCGGAAACGAATCACCTCAATACTATTTTTATCACGATCGTGGATCTCATATTTTGCAAAGGATCTCCTGTTTTCCAAGCCAGCCTTTTATTTAAACAAACGTTTTTGGCCTCCCGTGTCTGAAGGGAATAAATATACAGGTCTCTTTCCTACTGTAGTGAATGGGGATACAATTCCCTGTTGAAACAGGAGCCACTTAATTCCATGAGAAATAGCTGAATATATCTGTTCACAACCTTTTGACGTGAATACACTAATTAAAACATATTACGGGTGATAAAACTTATCGGGATATTGCAGCGGGCTGTTTCGGAGAGACAAATTTGAAATTTGGCTTTGGTTTGAGACATTGTCCTAGAGCCATGAACCCTTACTCTTATATTCCAGATGAAGTAGATTCCGTTTTGTATTTCTTGTGTTTCTGCAAATGCAATTACTGCACGTCTTCTTTCTAAACACATCAATAAAAAATAATTTACATGGCTTTAAGGTACACCCCCTCCCAAGAACATAGATCAAAGGCAAAAACTTATCAAATACACCCAGTGAGACCTAAACTCGCACTACCATCACATGTCTACATTATCCATTGCAAAGTGCATGCCATGAAGATACATTTTATAAAACAATTGGATAGAACTACAAATGTGTGGAAATAGTATGTACTGACTGAAAAAGGACAGTGCTGCTGACATTTCTATCTTCGTTACTGGGAGCTTAACACTAAATATTTCCATAGGCGACTTACCTACGCCCACAAAAACTACACATACAAAACTTTTCAAACCTTGCTTTTTTATAGAACCTTCCTAGCCCAACAAGTTATTGAGAAAAATATCCACATATTGATCTGCTCCTTTTCAAGTCACAGTCAACCATGTTTGTTTACAGACTATAAGTAAATAAAAACAACATTTTTCAAGAAGGGTGACCATATAAAATCAGAAATAATTTCTTTGAGCTTGCAGATATATTTATAAAACATGCATTATATTAGTCCCTTTCACTTGTCATTTTTTCACATTGACATAAAACATGGAATACATATCCAGTGGAAACAAGCCGGTATTTAGAACGCAAATAGACGCTCGGTCCGAAGTATCATCCATGCACGATCACCTACAGTAGGAACCCCTGGAAACCAGACGGTCAAAGATTCAGCTCACCCTACTGTACAAAGTGGTTCAGGACCTTGTTGATATACCTGCCGCTGATTACTTGACCCCAGTCACAGCAATGACCAGAGCTACACATTCCAGGAAGTTCAGACAGTTTACAACATCGTCTTATTCTTAAGGGTTTAGCTTTTTCCCTCGTACCGTACCTTTTTGGAATTTAGTACCAGCTTCTGTAGCTGAGGCTCCATCACTTGCATCATTAAAGATGGAGCTATCCACACTCTCATTCTAAGCAAGTTAAGGGGCCCAGTCACCTAGTAACTCTGCAAGGGGGAGCTGTGCTGTCGGGGACGTATGGGCCCTGGTACCGCCACGGAAGGCAGAGAGGTCTTACTTGTTGAGCCAAAAGTGGCTGGGATAACTTTCTTAGATATACAGGGATAACTGGGAGCTTAACACTAAAATTTTCAATAGGTGACCTACCTGCGCTGAAAAAACTACACATACAAAAGTTTTCAAACCTTGCTTTTATTATAGAACCATCCTAGCCAAAACAAGATAATGAGAAAAAAATTCACATGTTGATCTACTCTTTTTCAAGTTACAGTCAAACATGTTTGTTTACAGACTGGAACGAAGTAAATAAAAAAAAAAACATTTCAAGGAGGGGGGCCATATAAAATCAGCAATACTTTCCTTGAGCTTGCAGATACATGTATATTTATATATCATGCATCATTTAAGTCCCTTACACCTGTCATTTTCATTATTGAAATTAAACATGGGGTGTGTATTCAGTGGAAGCAAGCCTGGTATTTAGAACGCAACTAAACGCTCGGTCAAGAAGTGATAAATTCCAGGATCTCCCAGTATCAAGAGCAATGCTACCAATACCGAACCTTTTTTTTTTCTTTATGACGTAACAAAACTATTGCCAAATAGAAATTTAGGTCATATATGATAATTTACTCATGCATAATAAAAGTTCAGCCAAAAAGAATATTTTAAGTTTGCGAAAAAGTTTTCGCTTCCAGATTCAACTATGAAAGCCGAGCACACCATATGTTTTTGAAAAGTGCAAAGTTTACCTCTTTCATGAATGGAACCCAGACACAAACTTCCATCAGTATTTCCTCTCCAATGCATTTTGAACAATTTTATTCGAAACTGCACAGAATTATGCTTAAATAGCAGCAATACTCATTTTATGGCTATTTTTTGTGGCAGTTGGGTAAATGCCTCCAACATACAGAACAATCGTCCGTTTAACCGGTATTATTTTGTGAATTAATTTGTTCAAATTCATTTTACAAAATTATATTTCTTTTTTATTACAAAATTCATTACTCGAGATCAATCCTTTAAAACCTTTCCTATCACAAGTTACTACCAGGCTTCATTTGTACGTGTATCATCCTGCGCTGTTGGGCCGCACACTGGACGTAAGAAATCCTCATCTGTGTCTAACATATATATTTGTACCGTGTATGTGTCACGTTTTTATGCTCCATCACTCTGCACATCAAAGAATGAAAGATGCATTATATATACGTTATTAGACTAGTAACTTGTCATTTCATGTGACTCCAGAGTTTACAGAATTGACCACTTATCACTTTTTGAAGTGTACGTTTTCGTCTAACAGTATATTTCTTTAGTAGTTTATAAAATTTTGTTCTTTCGGAAACGAATCACCTCAACACTATTTTTTATCACGATCGTGGATCTCTTATTTTGCAAAGGATCTCCTGTTTTCCAAACCAGCCTTTTATTTAAACAAGCGTTTTCGGCCTCCCGTGTCTGTAGGCAATAAATATACAGGTCACTTTACTGCTGTAGTGAATGGGGATGAAATTCCCTGTTGAAACAGGAGCCACTTAATGCCATGAGAAATAGCTGAATATATCTGTTCACAGCCTTTTGACATGAATACAATAATTAAAACATATTACGGATGAGACAATTTACCGGGATAGTGCAGCGGGCTGTTTAGGAGAGACAAATTTGAAGTTTTGCTTTGGTTTGCGACATTGTCCCAGTGCCATGAAACCTTACTCTTATATTCCAGATGAAGTAGATTCTTTCTTGTATTTCTTGTGTTTCTGCAAATGCAATTACTGCCCGTCTTTTTTCTAAACACATCAATAAAAAATAATTTACATGGCTATAAGGTACACCCCCCTCCCAAGAACATAGATCAAAAGCAAAAACTTATCAAATACACCCAGTTAGATCTAAACTCGCACTATCATCACATTTCTACATTATCCATTGCAAAGTGCATGCCATGAAGATACATTTTATAAAACAGAATTGGATAGAACTACAAATGTGTGGAAATAGTATGTAATGACTGAAAAAGGACAGTGCTGCTGACATTTCTATCTTCGTTACTGGGCGCTTAACACTAAACATTTCCATAGGCGACTTACCTGCGCCCACAAAAACTACACATGCAAAACTTTTCAAATCTTGCTTTTTTATAGAACCTTCCTAGCCAACAAGTTAATGAGAAAAAAGTCCACATATTGATCTGCTCCTTTTCAAGTTACAGTCAACCATGTTTGTTTACAGACTAGAAGTAAATAAAAACAACATTTTGCAAGGAGGGGTGACCATATAAAATCAGAAATAATTTCTTTGAGCTTGCAGATATATTTATAAAACATGCATTATATTAGTCCTTTTCACCTGTCATTTTCTCACATTGAAATTTAACATGGAATACATATCCAGTGGAAACAAGTCTGGTATTTAGAACGCAACTAAACGCTCGGTCCAAAAGTATCATCCATGCTCGATCACCTACAGTAGGAACCCCTGGAAACCAGACGGTCAAAGACTCAGCTCACCCTACTGTACAAAGTGGTTCAGGACCTTGTTGCTATACCTGCCGCTGATTACTTGACCCCAGTCACAGCAATCCCCACACATTCACACCCCAGGAAGTTCAGACAGTTTTTAACATCATCTGATTCTTTAGGGTTTAGCTTTTTCCCTCGTACCGTACCTTTGTGGAATTCTGTACCAGCTTCTGTAACTGAGGCTCCATCACTGACATCATTAAGGATGGAGCTATCCACCCTCTCATTCTAAGCAAGTTAAGGGGCCCAGTCACCTAGTAACTCTGCAAGGGGGAGCTGTGCTGTCGGGGACGTATGGCCCTGGTGCCACAACGGAAGGCAGAGAGGTCTTTACTTGTTGAGCCAAAAGTGGCTGGGATAACGTTCTTAGATATACTGGGATAACTGGGAGCTTAACACTAAATGTTTCAATAGGTGACCTACCTGCGCCGAAAAAAATACACAAACAAAAGTTTTCAAACCTTGCTTTTATTATAGAACCATCCTAGCCAAAACAAGATAATGAGAAAAAAATCCACATGTTGACCTACTCCTTTTCAAGTTACAGTCAACCATGTTTGTTTACAGACTAGAACGAAGTAAATAGAAACATTTTTCAAGGAGGGGTGACCATATAAAATCAGCAATACTTTCGTTGAGCTTGCAGATATATTTATATATCATGCATCATTTAAGTCCCTTACACCTGTCATTTTCATTATTGAAATTAAACATGGGGTATGTATTCAGTGGAAGCAAGCCTGGTAAACACAACTTAACGCTCGGTCCAGAAGTGATAAATTTCGGCATCTCCCAGTATCAAGTGCAATGCTATCAATACCGAATAAAAATCAAATATGAGTTCCTTTAAGAGCAATGAAAACATTCATAAGAAAGAAGATTGGCAATACTTCGTAGTTTCGGCTAATAAAGCCTCATCAGTGACCCTGTAATGATCCGGCAAAGAAAGCCAGAGGAAACATACTGCAATTTTGCGAATTTCGAATAGGCAGTCGATTCAAAGACTGATATAAATCAAAAGGAGGTCCAAATAATTAAAACCTGTCTAGAATATGAGTATAAACCATTAATTTATTTCTGATTTCTCAGAATATTCACGCTGACCTCAAAGGACCAAAAGTAAAATATAAACTGCACTATGGTTGATGTACGGGGAGACGTTTTACCCTTTTTTCTTTATGACGTAACACAAATATTGCCAAATGGAAATTTAGGTCAAATATGATAATTTACTCATGCATAATAAAAGTTCAGTCACAAAAAATATTTTATGTTTGCGAAAAAGTTTTCGCTTCCAGATTCAACTATGAAAGCCGAGCAAACCATATGTTTTTGAAAAGTGCAAAGATTACCTCTTTCATGAATGGAACCCAGACACAGGCTTCCATCACTGTTTCCTCTCCAATGCATTTTGAACAATTTTATTCCAAAATACACCGAATTGTGCTTAAATAGCAGCAATACACATTTTATGGCTATTTTTTGTGGCAGTTGGGCAAAAGCCTCCAACATACAGAACGATCGTCCTTTCAACCGGTATTATTTTGTGAATACATTTGTTCAAATGCATGTTACAAAATTACATTTTTTATTTATTACAAAATTCTTTACACGAGATCTATTCTTTAAAACCTTTCCTATCAAAAGTTACTACTATGCTACATTTGTACGTGTATCATCCTGCGCTGTTGGGCCGCACACTGGACGTAAGATAACCTCATCTGTGTCTAACATATATATTTGTACCGTGTATGTGTCACGTTTTCATGCTCCATCACTTTGCACATCAAAGAATGAAAGATGCATTATATATACGTTATTCGACTAGTAACTTATCCTTTCATGGGATTCCAGAGTTTACAGAATTGACCACTTATCACTTTTTGAAGTGTACGTTATCGTCTAACAGTTTATTTCTTTAGTAGTTTATAAAATCTTGTTCTTTCGGAAACGAATCACCTCAATACTATTTTTTATCACGATCGTGGATCTCATATTTTCCAAAGGATCTCCTGTTTTCCAAACCAGCCGTTTATTTAAACAAACGTTTTCGGCCTCCCGTGTATGTAGGGAATAAATAAACAGGTCTCATTCCTGTTGTAGTGAATGGGGATGGGGATAAAATTCCCTGTTCAAACAGGAGCCACTTAATGCCATGAGAAATAGCTGAATATATCTGTTCACAACCTTTTGACATGAATACAATAATTAAAACATATTACGGATGATAAAAATTATCGGGATATTGCAGCGGGCTGTTTCAGAGAGACGAATTCGAAGTTTTCCTTTGGTTTGAGACATTGCCCTAGAGCCTTCATGGCTTACCCTTATATTCCAGATGAAGTAGATTCCGTTTTGTATTTCTTGTGTTTCTGCAAATGCAATTATTGTACGTCTTCTTTCTAAACGCATCAATAAAAATAATTTACATGGCTTTAAGGTACACCCCCTCCTAAGAACAGAGATCAAAGGCAAAAACTTATCAAATACACCCAGTTAGACCTAAACTCGCACTACCATCAAATTTCTACATTATCCATTGCAAAGTGCATTCCATGATGATGCATTTTATTAAACAGAATTGGATAGAACTACAAATGTGGGCAAATAGTATGTAATGACTGAAAAATGACAGTGCTGCAGACATTTCTACCTTCGTAACTGGGAGCTTAACACTAAATATTTCCATAGGCGCCTAACCTGCGCTCACAAAAACTACACATACAAAACTTTTCAATCCTTGCTTTTTATAGAACCTTCCTAGCCCAACAAGTTAATGAGAAACAAATCCACATATTGAGCTGCTCCTTTTCAAGTAACAGTCAACCGTGTTTGTTTACCGACTAGAAGTAAATAAAAACAACATTTTTCAAGGAGGGGTGGCCATATAAAATCAGGAATAATTTCTTTGAGCTTGCAGATATATTTATGAAACATGCCTTATATAAGTCTCTTTCACCTGTCATTTTATCACATTGAAATAAAACATGGAATACATATCCAGTGGAAACAAGCCGGTATTTAGAACGCAAATACACGCTCGGTCCAAAGTGTCATCCATCCTCGATCACCTGCAGTAGGAACCCCTGGAAACCAGACGGTCAAAGACTCAGTCACCCAACTGTACAAAGTGGTTCAGGACCTTGTTGATACATCTGCCGCTGATTACTTGACCCCAGTCACAGCAAGGACCAGAGCTTCACACTCCAGGAAGTTCAGACAGTTTTCAACATCATCTGATTCTTTTAAGTTTACCTTTTTCCCTCGTACCGTGCTTTTGTGGAATTCTGTACCAGCTTCTGTAGCTGAGGCTCCATCACTGGCATCATTTAGGATGGAACTATCCACCCTCTTATTCAAAGCAAGTTAAGGGGCCCAGTCACCTAGTAACTCTGCAAGGGGGAGCTGTGCTGTCGGGGACGTATGGGCCCTGGTACCGCCACGGAAGGCAGAGAGGTCTTTACTTGTTGAGCCAAAAGTGGCTGGGATAACTTTCTTAGATATACTGGGATAACTGGGAGCTTAACACTAAATTTTTCAAGTGGTGACCTACCTGCGCCGAAAAAAAACTACACATACATAGGTTTTCAAACCTTCCTTTTACTATAGAACCATCCTAGCCAAAACAGTGTACTGAGAAAAAAATCCACATGTTGTTCTACTCCTTTTCTAGTTACAGTCAACCATGTTTTTTACAGACTAGAACGAAGTAAATAAAAACATTTTTCAAGAAGGGGTGACCATATAAAATCAGCAATACTTTCGCTGAGCTTTCAGAAATATTTATATGTCATGCATCATTTAAGTCCCTTACACCTGTCATTTTCATTATTGAAATTAAGCATTGGGTATGTATTCAGTGGAAGCAAGCCTGGTATTTAGAACGCAACTAAACGCTCGGTCCAGGAGTGATAAATTCCGGCATCTCCCAGTATCAAGTGCAATGCTACCAATATCGGACCCTTTTTTTTTCTTTATGACGTAACAAAATATTGCCAAATAGAAATTTAGGTCATATATGATAATTTACTCATGCATAATAAGAGTTCAGTCACAAAGAATATTTTAAGTTTGCGAAAAAGTTTTCGCTACCAGATTCAACTATGAAAGCCGAGCAAACCATATACAATGTATATTTATATATCATGCATCATTTAAGTCCCTTACACCTGTCATTTTCATTACCTCGGTATTTCAAACTTGCATATCTCGATAGAACCACTTATGTCGAAGTGATCTTCCATTCCCGAGCATTTTCTCTATATATTTATTGCATTTCAACCCCGTTTGTGTCGAACTCGGTTAACATGAAGACTCGGTTATTTCGAAGAGATTTTCTATTCCACAAAAGCAGTTTGCAATAATATTTACTACCGCTTGTGTCGAAGTCAAAATTTTTGGCCGAAAACTTGAACCGGCGCCATTAAAATGTGTTGTCAATCACCAACGATCACGTAAATTCCTAAGTTTGACTGAGGACTGTTAAGCGGCGTCCTTTTGTGAGAGGGGTTTAAACCAGTCTTTGGAAACAGTCTAAAATTAGTGTTATAAATGAGTAACTCATACAGAAGATATTTAATGCGATTAAATGCCGAGCAATCTAATGAAGGACCCGGGTCTGGCCCTGGGGGGGGGGGGGGATAATTAGATCGGTGAACCTTACTCCTGTTGCTGAGCAATCCAGCCAAGGACCCGTCTCCGGGGGGATAACTGGATCAGCAAGGAAAGGGGTGAAGAGAAAATTAGACAACAAGTCGCTGGAGGTGAAATACGAAGTGCTGATGGAGGTTGAGAAGGGGCTTCGATCCAAGAAACAGATCGCCGACCACTATGGACTGGCCCAGAGCACCTTTTCTACGTGGGTGAAGAATGCTGACAACATAAAGAATGCCTTCCTGAATGGTGAATTCACTTTTTCCGTGTCGCAAACGAACATAATATTTACTACCGCTTGTGTCGAAGTCAAAATTTTTGGCCGAAAACTTGAACCGGCGCCATTAAAATGTGTTGTCAATCACCAATGGTCACGTAAATTCCTAAGTTTGACTGAGGACTGTTAAGCGGCGTCCTTTGGTGAGAGGGGTTTAAACCAGTCTTTAATTTGTTTGGAAACTGTCTGAAATTAGAGTTATAAATGAGTAACTTATACAGAAGATATTTAATGCGATTTAATCGCATGCTCAATATCATTCGTGATAAAACCTTTATGATGTCTGCGCTGTCAAATGCCGAGCAATCTAATGAAGGACCCGGGTCTGGCCCTGGGGGGATAGTTAGATCGGTGAACTTTACTCCTGTTGCTGAGCAATCCAGCCAAGGACCCGTCTCCGGGGGGATAACTGGTCTACATGAATATTGATGACGTCACGATTTGCCTATCTCGAACTTCGGATAACTCGAAGTAGTAACTCCAGTCCCTTGGAATTTGACATAAAGGGGTTCGCCTGTATATTTATATATCATGCATCATTTAAGTCCCTTACACCTGTCATTTTCATTACCTCGGCATTTCAACCCCGTTTGTGTCGAACTCGGTTAACATGAAGACTCGGTTATTTCGAAGAAATTTTCTATTCCCCAAAAGCAGTTTGCCATAATATTTACTACCGCTTGTGTCGAAGTCAAAATTTTTGACCGAAAACTTGAACCGGCGCCATTAAAATGTGTTGTCAATCACCAACGGTCACGTAAATTCCTAAGTTTGACAGTACAAAAGTCTTACAAATGAGTTGATAAATGAAAGGAATTTTAAATCGAAGAAATTTACCTTTCATTGATCGATCAATATCCTTTAACTGAGAACAGATTAATCCATTATTGCAAACAATGTCCGATTAATGAGTGTAATTGATGCCGACATACTGATCAGCTGTTGTGTAGACTAATTGACCTGGATTGTTTTGTGTATATGTCATAGGTGAATATAATAGAATAGGTGTGTTCGATTCGAACCTTCGAGCAATTAGCGGCGTCTTTGATATTTAATAAACTGAGCACTGTTAAGCGGCGTCCTTTGGTGAGAGGGGTTAAAAACAGTCTTTAATTTGTTTGGAAACTGTCTGAAATTAGTGTTACAAATGAGTAACTCATACAGAAGATATTTAATGCGATTTTATCGCATACTCAATATCATTCGTGATAAAACCTTTATGATGTCTGCGCTGTCTAATGCCGAGCAATCTAATGAAGGACCCGGGTCTGGCCCTGGGGGGATAGTTAGATCGGTGAACTTTACTCCTGTTGCTGAGCAATCCAGCCAAGGACCCGTCTCCGGGGGGATAACTGGATCAGCAAGGAAAGTGGTGAAGAGAAAATTAGACAACAAGTCGCTGGAGGTGAAATACGAAGTGCTGATGGAGGTTGAGAAGGGGCTTCGATCCAAGAAACAGATCGCCGACCACTATGGACTGGCCCACAGCACCTTATCTACGATGGTGAAGAATTGCTGACAACATAAAGAATGCCTTCCTGAATGGTGAATTCACTTTTTCCGTGTCGCAAACGAACATGTACATTGTAGTTATGCTGATTCTACATGGGTTCCCAGTGTCTACATGTATATTGATGACGTCACGATTTCGGATAACTCGAAGTAGTATCTCCAGTCTCTTGGAATTTGACATAAAGGGGTTCGCCTGTATATTTATATATCATGCATCATTTAAGTCCCTTACACCTGTCATTTTCATTATTGAAATTAAACATGGGGTATGTATTCAGTGGAAGCAAGCCTGGTATTTAGAACGCAACTAAACGCTCGGTCAAGAAGTGATAAATTCCAGCATCTCCCAGTATCAAGAGCAATGCTACCAATACCGAACCCTTTTTTTTCCTTTATGACGTAACAAAACTATTGCCAAATAGAAATTTAGGTCATATATGATAATTTACTCATGCATAATAAAAGTTCAGCCACAAAGAATATTTTAAGTTTGCGTAAAAGTTTTCGCTTCCAGATTCAACTATGAAACCCGAACAAACCATATGTTTTTGAAAAGTGCAAAGTTTACCTCTTTCATGAATGGAACCCAGACACAAGCTTCCATCAGTATTTCCTCTCCAATGCATTTGGAACAATTTTATTCGCAAATGCACAGAATTATGCTTAAATAGCAGCAATACTCATTTTATGGCTATTTTCTGTGACAGTTGGGTAAATGCCTCCAACATACAGAACAATCGTCCGTTTAACCGGTATTATTTTGTGAATAAATTTGTTCAAATTCAATTTACAAAATTACATTTCTTTTTTATTACAAAACTCATTACTCGAGATCAATCCTTTAAAACCTTTCCTATCACAAGTTACTACCAGGCTTCATTTGTACGTGTATCATCCTGCTGTGTTGGGGTGCACACTGGACTTAAGAAATCCTCATCTGTGTCTAACATATATATTTGTACCGTGTATGTGTCACGTTTTTATGCTCCATCACTCTGCACATCAAAGAATGAAAGATGCATTATATATACGTTATTAACCAAGTAACTTGTCATTTCATGTGACTCCAGAGTTTACAGAATTGACCACTTATCACTTTTTGAAGTGTACGTTTTCGTCTTACAGTATATTTCTTTAGTAGTTAATAAAATTTTGTTCTTTTGGAAACGAATCCCCTCAACACTATTTTTTATCACGACCGTGGATCTCATATTTTGCAAAGGATCTCCTGTTTTCCAAACCAGCCTTTTATTTAAACAAACGTTTTCGGCCTCCCGTGTCTGTAGGCAATAAATATACATGTCACTTTACTGCTGTAGTGAATGGGGATGAAATTCCCTGTTGAAACAGGAGCCACTTAATGCCATGAGAAATAGCTGAATATATCTGTTCACAGCCTTTTGACATGAATACAATAATTAAAACATATTACGGATGAAAAAATTTATCGGGATACTGCAGCGGGCTGTTTCGGAGACACAAGTTTGAAGTTTTGGTTCGGTTTGCGACATTGTCCCAGTGTCATGAAACCTTACTCTTATATTCCAGATGAAGTAGATTCTTTCTTGTATTTCTTGTGTTTCTGCAAATGCAATTACTGCCCGTCTTTTTTCTTAACACATCAATAAAAAATAATTTACATGGCTATAAGGTACATCCCCCTCCCAAGAACATAGATCAAAGGCAAAAACTTATCAAATACACCCAGTTAGACCTAAACTCGCACTATTATCACATTTCTACATTATCCATTGCAAAGTGCATGCCATGAAGATACATTTTATAAAACAGAATTGGATAGAACTACAAATGTGTGGAAATAGTATGTAATGACTGAAAAAGGACAGTGCTGCTGACATTTCTATCTTCGTTACTGGGCGCTTAACATTAACCATTTCCATAGGCGACTTACCTGCGCCCACAAAAACTACACATGCAAAACTTTTCAAACCTTGCTTTTTTATAGAACCTTCCTAGCCCAACAAGTTAATGAGAAAAAAGTCCACATATTGATCTGCTCCTTTTCAAGTTACAGTCAACCATGTTTGTTTACAGACTAGAAGTAAATAAAAACAATATTTTGTAAGGAGGGGTGACCAAATAAAATCAGAAATAATTTCTTTGAGCTTGCAGATATATTTATAAAACATGCATTATATTAGTCAATTTCACCTGTCATTTTCTCACATTGAAATTTAACATGGAATACATATCCAGTGGAAACAAGTCTGGTATTTAGAACGCAACTAAACACTCGGTCCAAAAGTATCATCCATGCTCGATCACCTACAGTAGGAACCCCTGGGAACCAGACGGTCAAAGACTCAGCTCACCCTACTGTACAAATTGGTTCAGGACCTTGTTGCTATACCTGCCGCTGATTACTTGACCCCAGTCACAGCAATCCCCAGACCTACACACCCCAGGAAGTTCAGACAGTTTTTAACATCATCTGATTCTTTAGGGTTTAGCTTTTTCCCTCGTACCGTACCTTTGTGAAATTCTGTACCAGCTTCTGTAACTGAGGCTCCATCACTGACATCATTAAGAATGGAGCTATCCACCCTCTCATTCTAAGCAAGTTAAGGGGCCCAGTCACCTAGTAACTCTGCAAGGGGGAGCTGTGCTGTCGGGGACGTATGGCCTTGGTACCGCAACGGAAGGCAGAGAGGTCTTTACTTGTTGAGCCAAAAGTGGCTGGGATAACGTTCTAAGATATACTGGGATAACTGGGAGCTTAACACTAAATGTTTCAATAGGTGACCTACCTGCGCCGAAAAAAATACACAAACAAAAGTTTTCAAACCTTGCTTTTATTATAGAACCATCCTAGCCAAAACAAGATAATGAGAAAAAAATCCACATGTTGATCTACTCCTTTTCAAGTAACAGTCAACCATGTTTGTTTACAGACTAGAACGAAGTAAATAAAAACATTTTTCAAGGAGGGGTGACCATATAAAATCAGCAATACTTTCGTTGAGCTTGCAGATATATTTATATATCATGCATCATTTAAGTCCCTTACACCTGTCATTTTCATTATTGAAATTAAACATGGGGTATGTATTCAGTGGAAGCAAGCCTGGTAAACACAACTAAACGCTCGGTCCAGAAGTGATAAATTTCGGCATCTCCCAGTATCAAGTGCAATGCTACCAATACCGAATAAAAATCAAATATGAGTTCCTTTAAGAGCAATGAAAACATTCATAAGAAAGAAGATGGGCAATACTACGTAGTTTCGGCTAATAAAGCCTCATCAGTGACCCTGTAATGATCCGGCAAAGAAAGCCAGAGGAAACATACTGCAATTTTGCGAATTTCGAATAGGCAGTCGATTCAAAGACTGATATAAATCAAAATGAGGTCCAAATAATTGAAACCTGTCTAGAATATGAGTCTAAACCATTAATTTATTTCTGATTTCTCAGAATATTCACGCTGACCTCAAAGGACCAAAAGTAAAATATAAACTGCACTATGGTTGATGTACGGGGAGACGTTTTACCCTTTTTTCTTTATGACGTAACACAAATATTGCCAAATAGAAATTTAGGTCAAATATGATAATTTACTCATGCATAATAAAAGTTCAGTCACAAAGAATATTTTATGTTTGCGAAAAAGTTTTCGCTTCCAGATTCAACTATGAAAGCCGAGCAAACCATATGTTTTTGAAAAGTGCAAAGATTACCTCTTTCATGAATGGAACCCAGACACAGGCTTCCATCACTGTTTCCTCTCCAATGCATTTTGAACAATTTTATTCTAAAATACACCGAATTGTGCTTAAATAGCAGCAATACACATTTTATGGCTATTTTTTGTGGCAGTTGGGCAAATGCCTCCAACATACAGAACGATCGTCCTTTCAACCGGTATTATTTTGTGAATACATTTGTTCAAATGCATGTTACAAAATTACATGTACGTGTATCATTCTGCGCTGTTGGGCCGCACACTGGACGTAAGATAACCTCATCTGTGTCTAACATATATATTTGTACCGTGTATGTGTCACGTTTTCATGCTCCATCACTCTGCACATCAAAGAATGAAAGATGCATTATATATATACGTTATTAGCCAAGTAACTTGTCATTTCATGTGACTCCAGAGTTTACAGAATAGACCACTTATCACTTTTTGAAGTGTACGTTATCGTCTAACAGTTTATTTCTTTAGTAGTTTATAAAATCTTGTTCTTTCGGAAACTGATCACCTCAATACTATTTTTTATCACGATCGTGGATCTCATATTTTGCAAAGGATCCCCCGTTTTCCAAACCAGCCTTTTATTTAAACAAACGTTTTCGGCCTCCCGTGTCTGTAGGAAAAAAATATACAGGTCGCGTTCCTGCTGTAGTGAATGGGGATTACAGGAGCCACTTAATGTCATGAGAAATAGCTGAATATATCTGTTCAAAGCCTTTTGACATGAATACAATAATTAAAACATATTCTGGATGAGAAAACTTATCGGTATATTGCAGCGGGCTGTTTAGGAGAGACAAAATTGAAGTTTTGCTTTGGTTTTGGACATTGTCCTACAGCCATGAAACCTTACTCTTATATTCCAGATGAAGTAGATTCTTTCTTGTATTTCTTGTGTTTCTGCAAATGCAATTACTGCACGTCTTCTTTCTAAACACATCAATAAAATATAAATATAATTTATATGGCTTTAAGGTATACCCCCCTCCCAAGAACATAGATGAAAAGCAAAAACTTATCAAATACACCCAGTTAGACCTAAACTCGCACTACCATCACGTGTCTACATTATTCATTGCAAAGTGCATGCCATGAAGATACATTTCATAAATGAGAATTGGATAGAACTGTAAATGTGTGGAAATAGTATGTACTGACTGAAAAAAGGACAGTGCTGCTGACGTTTCTATCTTCGTTACTGGGAGCTTAACACTAAATATTTCCATAGGCGACTTACCTGCGCCCACAAAAACTACACATACAAAACTTTTCAATCCTTGGTTTTTATAGAACCTTCCTAGCCCAACAAGTTAATGAGAAAAAATCCACATATTGATCTGCCTTTTTTCAAGTTACAGTCAAACACGTTTGTTTACCGACTAGAAGTAAATAAAAACAAGATTTTTCAAGGAGGGCCGATCATATAAAATCAGGAATAATTTATTTGAGCTTGCAGATATATTTATAAAACATGCATTATATAAGTCCCTTCCACCTGTCATTTTCTCACATTGAAATAAAACATGGAATATATATCCAGTGGAAACAAGTCTGGTATTTAGAACGCAACTAAACGCTCGGTCCAAAACTATTATCCATGCTCGATCACCTACGGAAGGGACCCCTGGAAACCAGACGGTCGAAGACTCAGTCACCCTACTGTGCAAAATGGTTCAGGACCTTGTTGATGTACCTGCCGCTGATTACTGGACCCCAGTCATAGCAAGGACCAGAGCTACACACTCCAGGAAGTTCAGACAGTTTTCAACATCATTTGATTCTTTTAAGTTTAGCTTTTTCCCTTGTACCGTACCTTTGTGGAATTCTGTACCAGCTTCTGTAGCTGAGGCTCCATCACTGGCATCATTTACGATGGAGCTATCCACCCTCTCGTTCTAAGCAAATTAAGGGGCCCAGTCACCTAGTAACTCTGGAAGGGGAAGCTTTGCTGTCGGGGACGTATGGGCCCTGGTACCGCCACGGAAGGCAGATAGGTCTTTACTTGTTGAGCTAAAAGTGGCTGGGATAACTTTCTTAGATATACTGGGATAACTGGGAACTTAACACTAAATGTTTCAATAGGTGACCTACCTGCGCCGAAAAAAATACACATTCAAAAGTTTTCAAACCTTGCTTTTAGTATAGAACCATCCTAGCCAAAACAAGATAATGAGAAAAAAATCCACATGTTGATCTACTCCTTTTCAAGTTGCAGTCAACCATGTTTGTTTACAGACTAGAACGAAGTAAATAAAAATACAGTTTTCAAGGAGGGGTGACCATATAAAATCAGCAATACTTTCGTTGAGCTTGCGGATATATTTATATATCATGCATCATTTAAGTCCCTTACACCTGTCATTTTCATTATTGAAATTAACTATGGGGTATGTACTCAGTTGAAGCAATCCTGGTTAACGCAACTAAACGCTAGGTCAAGAAGTGATAAATTTCGGCATCTCCCAGTATCAAGTGCAATGCTACCAATACCGAACCCTTTTCTTCTTTATGACGTAACACAAATATTGCCAAATAGAAATTTAATCATGCATAATAAAAGTTCAGTCACAAAGAATATTTTAAGTTTGCGAAAAAGTTTTCGCTTCCAGATTCAACTATGAAAGCCGAGCAAACCATATGTTTTTGAAAAGTGCAAAGATTACCTCTTTCATGAATGGAACCCAGACACATGCTTCCATCACTCTTTCCTCTCCAATGCATTTTGAACAATTTTATTCTGAAATACACCGAATTATGCTTAAATAGCAGCAATACTCATTTTATGGCTATTTTCTGTGGCAGTTGGGTAAATGCCTCCAACATACAGAACAATCGTCCTTTCAACCGGTATTATTTGGTAAATACATTTGTTCAAATGCATTTTACAAAATTACATTTCTTTTTTTGTTACAAAATTCATTACTCGAGATCTATCCTTTTAAACCTTTCCTATCACAAGTTACTTTTATTCTACATTTGCACTTGTATCATGCTGCGCTGTTGGGACGCACACTGGACGTAAGATAACCTCATCTGTGTCTAACATATATATTTGTACCGTGTATGTGTCACGTTTTCATGCTCCATCACTCTGCACATCAAAGATTGAAAGATGCATTATATATACGTTATTAGACTAGTAACTTGTCATTTCATGTGACTCCAGAGTTTACAGAATTGACCACTTATCACTTTTTGAAGGATACATTATCGTCTAACAGTTTATTTCTTTAATACTTTATATAATATTGTTCTTTCGGAAAGGAATCACCTCAATACTATTTTTTATCACGATCGTGGATCTCATATTTTGCAAAGGATCGTCTGTTTTCCAAACCAGCCTTTTATTTAAACAAACGTTTTCGGCTTCCCGTGTCTGTAGGGAATAAATATACAGGTCACTTTCCTGCTGTAGTGAAAGGGGATGGAATTCCCTTTGGAAACAGAGCCACTTAATGCCATGAGAAATAGCTGAATATATCTGTTCACAGCCTGTTTACATGGATACAATAATTAAAACATATTATGGATGAGAAAACTTATCGGTATATTGCAGCGGGCTGTTTAGGAGAGACAAATTTGAAGTTTTGCTTTGGTTTTAGACATTGTCCTACAGCCATGAAACCCGACTCTTATATTCCAAAGGAAGTAGATTCTTTCATGTATTTCTTGTGTTTCTGCAAATGCAATTACTGCACGTCTTCTTTCTAAACACATCAATATAATAGAATTTATATGGCTTTTATGTATACCCCCTCCCAAGAACATAGATCAAAGGCAAAAACTTATAATGTATACCCCCCCCCCCTCCCAAGAACATAGATCAAAGGAATAAACTTATCAAATACACCCAGTTAGACATAAACTCGCACTACCATCACATGTCTACATTATCCATTGCAAAGTGCATGTCATGAAGATACATTTTATAAAACAGAATTGTGGAAATAGTATGTAATGACTGAAAAAAGGACAGTGCTGCTGACATTTCTATCTTCGTTACTGGGAGCTTAACACTAAATATTTCCATAGGCGACTTACCTGCGCCCACAAAAACTACACATACAAAACTTTTCAATCCTTGCTTTTTGATAGAACCTTCCTAGCCCAACAAGTTAATGAGAAAAATCCACATATTGATCTGCCTTTTTTCAAGTTACAGTCAAACATGTTTGTTTACCGACTAGAAATAAAAACAAGATTTTTCAAGGCGGGCTGATCATATAAAATCAGGAATAATTTCTTTGAGCTTGCAGATATATTTATAAAACATGCATTATATTAGTCCCTTTCACCTGTCATTTTCTCAAATTGAAATAAAACATGGAATATATATCCAGTGGAAACAAGTCTGGTATTTAGAACGCAACTAAACGCTAGGTCCAAAACTATCATCCATGCTCGACCACCTACAGTAGGGACCCCTGGAAACCAGACGGTCGAAAACTCAGTCACCCTACTGTGCAAAATGGTTCAGGACCGTGTTGATGTACCTGCCACTGATTACTTGACCCCAGTCACAGCAAGGACCAGAGCTACACACTCCAGGAAGTTCAGACAGTTTTCAACATCATCTGATTCTTTCAAGTTTAGCTTTTTCCCTCGTACCGTACCTTTGTGGAATTCTGTACCAGCTTCTGTAGCTGAGGCTCAATCACTGGCATCGTTTAAAATGGAGCTATCCACCCTCTCATTCTAAGCAAGTTAAGGGTCACAGTCACCTAGTAACTCTGCAAGGGGGAGCTGTGCTGTCGGTGACGTATTGGCCCTGGTACCGCCACGGAAGGCAGAGAGGTCTTTACTTGTAAAGCCAAAAGTGGCTTGGATAACTTTCTTAGATATATTGGGAAAACTAGGAGCTTAACACTAAATGTTTCAATAGGTGACCTACCTGCGCCGAAAATGATAAACAGTCAAAAGTTTTCAAACCTTGCTTTTATTATAGAACCATCCTAGCCAAAACAAGATAATGAGAAAAAAATCCACATGTTGATCTACTCCTTTTCAAGTTACAGTCAACCATGTATGTTTACAGACTAGAACGAAGTAAATAAAAACATTTTTCAAGGAGGGGTGACCATATAAAATCAGCAATACTTTCGTTGAGCTTGCAGATATATTTATATATCATGCATCATTTAAGTGCCTTACACCTGTCATTTTCATTATTGAAATTAACTATGGGGTATGTATTCAGGGGAAGCAATCCCGGTAAACGCAACTAAACGCTCGGTCAAGAAGTGATAAACTTCGGCATCTCCCAGTATTTAGTGCAATGCTACCAATACCGAACCCTTTTTTTCTTTATGACGTAATAAAAATATTGCCAAATAGAAATTTAGGTCATATATGATAGTTTAATCATACATAATAAAAGTTCAGTCACAAAGAATATTTTAAGTTTGCGAAAAAGTTTTCGCTTCCAGATTCAACTATGAAAGCCGAGCAAACCATATGTTTTTGAAAAGTGCAAAGATTACCTCTTTCATGAATGGAACCCAGACACAGGCTTCCATCACTCTTTCCTCTCCAATGCATTTTGAACAATTTTATTCTGAAATACACCGAATTATGCTTAAATAGCAGCAATACTCATTTTATGGCTATTTTCTGTGGCAGTTGGGTAAATGCCTCCAACATACAGAACATTCGTCCTTTCAACCGGTATTATTTTGTGAATACATTTTTTCAAATGCATTTTACAAAATTACATTTCTTTTTTGTTACAAAATTCATTACTCGAGATCTATCCTTTAAAACCGTTCCTATCAAAAGTTACTACTATTCTACATTTGTACGTGTATCATCCTGCGCTGTTGGGCCGCACACTGGACGTAAGATAACCTCATCTGTGTCTAACATATATATTTGTACCGTGCAAAGATTACCTCTTTCATGAATGGAACCCAGACACAGGCTTCCATCACTGTTTCCTCTCCAATGCATTTTGAACAATTTTATTATAAAATACACCGAATTGTGCTTAAATAGCAGCAATACACATTTTATGGCTATTTTTTGTGGCAGTTGGGCAAATGCCTCCAACATACAGAACGATCGTCCTTTCAACCGGTATTATTTTGTGAATACATTTGTTCAAATGCATTTTACAAAATTACATTTCTTTTTTATTACAAAATTCATTACTCGACATCTATTCTTTAAAACCTTTCCTATCACAAGTTACTACGATGCTACATGTGTACGTGTATCATTCTGCAACGTTGGGCCGCACACTGGACGTAATATAACCTCATCTGTGTCTAACATATATATTTGTACCGTGTATGTGTCACGTTTTCATGCTCCATCACTCTGCACATCAAAGAATGAAAGATGCATTATATATACGTTATTAGACTAGTAACTTGTCATTTCATGTGACTCCAGATTTTACAGAATTGACCACTTATCACTTTTTGAAGTGTACATTATCGTCTAACAGTTTATTTCTTTAGTACCTTATATAATATTGTTCATTCGGAAAGGAATCACCTCAATACTATTTTTTATCACGATCGTGGATCTCAAATTTTGCAAAGGATCTCCTTTTTCAAAACCTGCCTTTTATTTAAACAAACGTTTTCGGCCTCCCGTGTCTGTAGGGAATAAAAATACAGGTCACTTTCCTGCTGTAGTGAATGGGGATGAAATTCCCTGTTGAAACAGAGCCACTTAATGCCATGAGAAATAGCTGAATATATCTGTTCACAGCCTTTGGACATGAATACAATAATTAAAACATATTACGGATGAGAAAACTTATTGGGATATTGCAGTGGGCTGTTTAGGAGAGACAAATTTGAAGTTTTGCTTTGGTTTTAGACATTTTCCTACAGCCATGAAACCTTACTCTTATATTCCAGATGAAGTAGATTCTTTCTTGTATTTCTTGTGTTCCTGCAAATGCAATTACTGCACGTCTTCTTTCTAAACACATCAACAAAAATAATTTATATGGCTTTAACGTACACCCCCCTCCCAAGAACATTGATCAAAGGCAAAAACTTATCAAATACACCCAGTTAGACCTAAACTCGCACTACCATCACATGTCTACATTATCCATTGCAAAGTGCATGCCATGAAGATACATTTTATAAAACAGAATTGGATAGAACTACAAATGTGCGGAAATAGTATGTAATGACTGAAAAAAGGACAGTGCTGCTGACATTTCTATCTTCGTTACTGGGAGCATAACACTAAATATTTCCATAGGCGACTTACCTGCGCCCAAAAAACTACACATACAAAAGTTTTCAATCCTTGCTTTTTATAGAACTTTCCTAGACCAACAAGTTAATGAGAAAAAAATCCACATATTGATCTGCCCCTTTTCAAGTTACAGTCAAACATGTTTGTTTACCGACTAGAAATAAATAAAAACAAGATTTTTCAAGGAGGACTGATCATATAAAATCATGAATAATTTCTTTGAGCGTGCAGATATATTTATAAAACATGCATTATATTAGTCCCTTTCACCTGTCATTTTCTCACATTGGTCTAAAACATGGAAATATATATCCAGTGGAAACAAGTCAAGTATTTAGAACGCAACTAAACGCTCGGTCCAAAACTATCATCCATGCTCGATCAGCTGCAGTAGGAATCCCTCGAAACCAGACGATCAAAGACTCAGCTCACCCTACTGTACAAAGTGGTTCAGGACTTTGTTGATATACCTGCCGCTGATTACTTGACCCCAGTCACAGCAATCACCAGAGCTACACACCCCAGGAAGTTCAGACAGTTATCAACATCATCTGATTCTTTTAAGTTTAGCTTTTTCCCTCGTACCCTACCTTTGTGGAATTCTGTACCAGCTTCTGTAACTGAGGCTCCATCACTGGCATCATTAAGGATGGAGCTATCTACCCTCTCATTCTAAGCAAGTTAAGGGGGCCATTCACCTAGTACCTCTGCAAGAGGGATCTGTGCTGTCGGGGACGAATGGGCCCTGGTACCGCCACGGAAGGCAGAGAGGTCTTTACTTGTTGAGCCAAAAGTGGCTGGGATAACTTTCTTAGATATAATGGGATAACTGGGAGCTTAACACTAAATGTTTCAAAAGGTGACCTACCTGCGCCGACAAAAAAACACAAGCAAAAGTTTTCAAACCTTGCTTTTATTATAGAACCATCCTAGCCAAAACAAGATAATGAGAAAAAAATCCACATGTTGATTTACTCCTTTTCAAGTTACAGTCAACCATGTTTGTTTACAGACTACAACGAAGTAAATAAAAAACATTTTTCAAGGAGGGGTGACCATATAAAATCAGCAATACTTTCGTTGAGCTTGCAGATATATTTATATATCATGCATCATTTAAGTCCCTTACCCCTGTCATTTTCATTATTGAAATTAAGCATGGGGTATGTATTCAGTGGAAGCAAGCCTGGTAAACGCAACTAAACGCTCGGTCAAGAAGTGATAAATTTCGGCATCTCCAAATATCAAGTGCAATGCTACCAATACCGAACCTTTTTTTTTTCTTTACGACGTAACACAAATATTGCCAAATAGAAAATTAGGTCATATATGATATTTTAATCATACATAATAAAAGTTCAGTCACAAAGAATATTTTGAGTTTGCGAAAGAGTTTTCGCTTCCAGATTCAACTATGAAAGCCGAGCAAACCATATGTTTTTGAAAAGTGCAAAGATTACCTCTTTTATGAATGGAACCCAGACACAGGTTTCCATCACTCTTTCCTCACCAATGCATTTTGAACAATTTTATTGTAAAATACACCGAATTATGTTTAAATAGCAGCAATACACATTTTATGGCTATTTTCTGTGGCAGTCGGGCAAATGCCTCCAACATACAGAACAGTCGTCCTTTCAACCAGTATTATTTTGTGAATACATTTGTTCAAATGCATTTTACAAAATTACATTTCTTTTTTATTAGAAAATTCCTTACTCGAGGTCAATCCTTTAAAACCTTTCCTATCAAAAGTTACTACTATGCTACATTTGTACGTGTATCATCCTGCGCTGTTGGGCCGCACACTGGACGTAAGAAAACCTCATCTGTGTCTAACATATATATTTGTACCGTGTATCTGTCAAGTTTTCATGCTTCATCACTCTGCACATCAAAAAATGAAAGATGCATCATATATATACGTTATTAGACTAGTAACTTGTCATTTCATGTGACTCCAGAGTTTACAGAATTTACCACTTATCACTTTTTGAAGTGTACGTTATCGTCTAACAGTTTATTTCTTTAGTAGTTTATAAAATCTTGTTCTTTCGGAAACGAATCACCCTAATTCTTTTTTATATCACGATCGTGGATCTCATATTTTGCAAAGGATCCCCTGTTTTTCAAACCAGCCTTTTATTTAAACAAACGTTTTCGGCCTCCCGTGTATGTAGGGAATAAATATACAGGTCGCTTTTCTGCTGTAGTGAATGGGGATGAAATTACCTGCTGAAACAGGTGCCACTTAATGCCATGAGAAATAGCTGAATATATCTGTTCACAGCCTTTTGACATAAATACAATAATTAAAAAATATTATGGATGAGAAAACTTATCGGTATATTGCAGCGGGCTGTTTAGGAGAGACAAATTTGAAGTTTTGCTTTGGTTTTAGACATTGTCCGACAGCCATGAAACCTTACTCTTATATTCCAGATGAAGTAGATTCTTTCTTGTATATCTTGTGTTTCTGCAAATACAATTACTGTACGTCTTTTTTCTAAACACATCAATAAAATATACAGTGAAATTCCGCTATTAAGACCACTTTCCAGACTTCTAAAAAGCGGTCTTATTAGCGGGGTGGTCCTAATAATGGAATTGGTGATCAATTTATTGTTGGCAAGATGGATTGAATTTCCTTTTTTGTATATTGTGTCTATTTTATTGCTATTTGGTGAATCTTTTCTGTTATTTCACTTATTACATGTAATCAATGGCAACAATACACCAATAAAAATCACATTCATGATTTCAATTGTTTCAAAATAATCTTCTTAAAATTAATATCTTAAGAAAACAGAGCTGCATCTATTTATTCAATTAGCCTTGATAGTGTTACCTATAATACATTTTGTTAAAACAACACACAGATTAGTACAGGTAAACTGCTGTTATTCACACCTTTAGGGATATGTGTGAACATCACCAAGAGGTATTTTAATGATGAAGAATCCAGCAAAAATTTATACCTGACCAGTCAACCCAAAGATACAAATTAACTTGACGTGACCAAAAAGTGGTCTCAATAGCGAACTGTAATGACAGGTTTGGTCTTTTGAAAGTGGTCTTAATACTGAATAGCGGGGTGGTCTCTTTATCGGAATAAATATCAATTACATATACAGAAAATAATTTAGGTCTGGCAAAAAGCGGTCTTAATAGCGGAGTGGTCCTAATATAGGGGTGGTCTTTAAGTGGAATTCTACTGTAATTTATATGGCTTTAAGGTATACCCCCCCCCCCTCCCAAAAACATAGATCAAAAGCAAAAACTTATCAAATACACCCAGTTAGACATAAACTCGCACTACCATCACATGTCTACATTATCCATTGCAAAGTGCATGCCATGAAGATACATTTTATAAATGAGAATTGGATAGAACTACAAATGTGTGGAAATAGTATGTAATGACTGAAAAAAGGACGGTGCTGCTGATATTTCTATCTTCGTTACTGGGAGCTTAACACTAAATATTTCCATAGGCGACTTACCTGCGCCCACAAAAACTACACATACAAAACTTTTCAATCCTTGCTTTTTCATAGAACCTTCCTAGCCCAACAAGTTAATGAGAAAAAAATCCACATATTGATCTGCCTTTTTTCAAGTTACAGTCAAACATGTTTGTTTACCGACTAGAAGTAAATAAAAACAAGATTTTTCAAGGAGGGCTGATCATATAAAATCAGGAATAATTTCTTTGAGCTTGCAGATATATTTATAAAACATGCATTATATTAGTCCCTTTCACCTGTCATTTTCTCACATTGAAATAAAACATGGAATATTTATCCAGTGGAAACAAGTCTGGTATTTAGGACGCATCTAAACGCTCAGTCCAAAACTATCATCCATGCTCAATCACCTACAATAGGGACCCCTGGAAACCAGACGGTCGAAGACTCAGTCACCCTACTGTGCAACATGGTTCAGGACCTTGTTGATGTACCTGCCGCTGATTTCTTGACCCCAGTCACAGCAAGGACCAGAGCTACACACTCCAGGAAGTTCAGACAGTTTTCAACATCATCTGATTCTTTAAAGTTTAGCTTTTTCCTCGTACCGTACCTTTGTTGAATTCTGTACCAGCTTCTGTAGCTGAGGCTCCATCACTGGCATCATTTAGGATGGAGCTATCCACCCTCTCATTCTAAGCAAGTTAAGGGGCCCAGTCACCTAGTAACTCTGCAAGGGGAAGCTGTGCTGTCGGGGACGTATGGGCCCTGGTACCGCCACGGAAGGCAGAGAGGTCTTTACTTGTTGAGCTAAAAGTGGCTGGGATAACTTTCTTAGATATACTGGGATACTTGGGAGCTTAACACTAAATGTTTCAACAGGTGACCTACCTGCGCCGAAAAAATACACAAACAAAAGTTTTCAAACCTTGCTTTTATTATAGAACCATCCTAGCCAAAACAAGATAATGAGAAAAAAATCCACATGTTGACCTACTCCTTTTCAAGTTACAGTCAACCATGTTTGTTTACAGACTAGAACGAAGTAAATAGAAACATTTTTCAAGGAGGGGTGACCATATAAAATCAGCAATACTTTCGTTGAGCTTGCAGATATATTTATATATCATGCATCATTTAAGTCCCTTACACCTGTCATTTTCATTATTGAAATTAAACATGGGGTATGTATTCAGTGGAAGCAAGCCTGGTAAACACAACTTAACGCTCGGTCCAGAAGTGATAAATTTCGGCATCTCCCAGTATCAAGTGCAATGCTATCAATACCGAATAAAAATCAAATATGAGTTCCTTTAAGAGCAATGAAAACATTCATAAGAAAGAAGATTGGCAATACTTCGTAGTTTCGGCTAATAAAGCCTCATCCTAGCCAAAACAAGACAATGAGAAAAAAAATCCACATGTTGATTTACTCCTTTTCATGTTACAGTCAACCATGTTTGTTAACCGACTAAAACGAAGTAAATAAAAAACATTTTTCAAGGAGGGGTGACCATATAAAATCAACAATACTTTCGTTGAGCTTGCAGATATATTTATATATCATGCATCATTTAAGTCCCTTACACCTGTCATTTTCATTATTGAAATTAAACATGGGGTATTTATTCAGTGGAAGCAAGCCTGGTATTTAGAACGCAACTAAACACTCGGTCAAGAAGAGATAAATTTTCGGCATCTCCCAGTATCAAGTGCAATGCTACCAATACCGAACCCTTTTTTCTTTATGACGTAACACAAATATTGCCAAATAGAAATTTAGGTCATATATGATAATTTACTCTTGCATAATAAAAGTTCAGTCACAAAGAATATTTTGAGTTTGCGAAAAAGTTTTCTCTTCCCGATTCAACTATGAAAGCCGAGCAAACCATATGTGTTTGAAAAGTGCAAAGATTACCTCTTTCATGAATGGAACCCAGACACAGGCTTCCATCAATCTTTCCTTTCCAATGCATTTTGAACAATTTTATTGTAAAATACACAGAATTATGCTTAAATAGCAGCAATACACATTTTATGGCTATTTTCTGTGGCAGTTGGGCAAATGCCTCCAGCATACAGAACAATCGTCCTTTCAACCGGTATTATTTTATGAATACATTTTTATACCCCCGCAAACGAAGTTTGAAGGGGGTTTATAGGAGACAGCTTGTCGTCGTCGTCTGTCGTCGTCGGTCCGTTACAAAAAGTTTAACACTGCTCATAACTTCCTTATTCTTTGACCGATTTCTTTAATATTCACACACCACACACCTTGCCACTAGTACTTATCATTTGTGTTATCAGAAACTATTATTATGTCATTGTGTGGCTCAGACTATCAAAAAACTTATATCTCTGTGACTCTTACTTGGAGTTACTATCTGACAACGCATGCGGGGGTATAATTGGCGCCCGTTAGGCGGCAGCTTTAGTTTCAAATGCATTTTACAAAATTACATTTCTTTTTTATTACAAAATTCATTACTCGAGATCAATCCTTTAAAACCTTTCCTATCAAAAGTTACTACTATGCTACATTTGTACGTGTATCGTCCTGCGCTGTTCGGCTGCACACTGGACGTAAGATAATCTCATCTGTGTCATACATATATATTTGTACCGTGTATGTGTCACGTGTTCATGCTCCATCACTCTGCACATCAAAGAATGAAAGATGCATTATATATATACGTTATTAGACTAGTAACTTGTCATTTCATGTGACTCCAGAGTTTACAGAATTGACCACTTATCACTTTTTGAAGTGTACGTTATCGTCTAACAGGTTATTTCTTTAGTAGTTTATAAAATGATGTTCTTTCGGAAACGAATCACCTCAATACTATTTTATATCACGATCGTGGATCTCATATTTTGCAAAGGATCCCCTGTTTTCCAAACCAGCCTTTTATTTAAACAAACGTTTACGGCCTCCCGTGTCTGTAGGGAATAAATATACAGGTCGCTTTCCTGCTGTAGTGAATGGGGATGAAATTACCTGTTGAAACAGGAGCCACTTAATGCCATGAGAAATAGCTGAATATATCTGTTCACAGCCTTTTTACATGAATACAATAATTAAAACATATTATGGATGAGAAAACTTATCGGTATATTGCAGCGGGCTGTTTAGGAGAGACAAATTTGAAGTTTTGCTTTGGTTTTAGACATTGTCCTACAGCCAATAAACCTTTCTCTTATATTCCAGATGAACTAGATTCTTTCTTGTATTTCTTGTGTTCCTGCAAATGCAATTAAAACACGTCTTCTTTCTAAACACATCAACAAAAATAATTTATATGGCTTTAACGTACATCCCCCTCCTAAGAACATAGATCAAAGGCAAAAACTTACCAAATACACCCAGTTAGACCTAAACTCGCACTGCCATCACATGTCTACATTATTCATTGCAAAGTGCATGCCATGAAGAAACATTTTATAAAACAGAATTGGATAGAACTACAAATGTGTGGAAATAGTATGTAATGACTGAAAAAAGGACAGTGCTGCTGACATTTCTATCTTCGTTACTGGGAGCTTAACACTAAATATTTCCATAGAAGACTTACCTGCGCCCAAAAAACTACACATACAAAACTTTTCAATCCTTGCTTTTTTATAGAACTTTCCTAGCCCAACAAGATAATGAGATAAAAATTCACATATTGATCTGCCCCTTTTCAAGTTACAGTCAAACATGTTTGTTTACCGACTAGAAGTAAATTAAAACAACATTTTTCAAGGAGGGCTCATCATATAAAATCAGGAATAATTTCTTTGAGCTTGCAGATATATTTATAAAACATGCATTATATTAGTCCCTTTCACATGTCATTTTCTCACATTGAAATAAAATATGGAATATATATACAGTGGAAACTACTCTGGTATTTAGAACGCAACTAAACGCTCGGTCAAAAACTATCATCCATGCTCGATCACCTACAGTAAGAACCCCTGGAAACCAGACGGTCAAAGACTCAGTCACCCTACTGTACAAAATGGTTCAGGACCTTGTTGATATACCTGCCGCTGATTACTTGACCCCAGTCACAGCAAGGACCAGAGCTACAAACTCCAGGAAGTTCAGACAGATTTAAACATAATCTGATTCTTTTAAGTTTAGCTTTTTCCCTCGTACCGTACCTTTGTGGAATTCTGTACCAGTTTCTGTAGCTGAGGCTCCATCACTGGCATCATTTAGGATGGAGCTATCCACCCTCTCATTCTATGCAAGTTAAGGGGCTCAGGCACCTAGTAACTCTGCAAGGGGGAGCTGTGCTGTCGGGGACGTATGGTCCCTGGTACCGCCACGGAAGGCAGAGAGGTCTTTACTTGTTGAGCCAAAAGTGGCTGGGATAACTTTCTTAGATATACTTGGATAACTGGGAGCTTAACACTAAACGTTTCAATAGATGACCTACCTGCGCCGAAAAGAACTACACATACAAAAGTTTTCAAACCTTCCTTATAGAACCATCCTAGCCAAAACAAGATAATGAGAAAAAAAATGCACATGTTGACCTACTCCTTTTCAATTAACAGTCAACCATGTTTGTTTACGGACTAGAACGAAGTAAGTAAAAAAATTTTTACAAGGAGGGGTGACCATATAAAATCAGCAATACTTTAGTTGAGCTTGCAGATATATTTATATATCATGCATCATTTAATTTCCTTACACCTGTCATTTTCATTATTGAAATTAAACATGGGGTATGTATTCAGCGGAAGCAAACCTGGTAAACGCAACTAAACGCTCGGTCCAGAAGTGATAAATTTCGGCATCTCCCAGTATCAAGTGCAATGCTACCAATACCGAACCCTTTCTTTTTCTTTATGACGTAACAAAAATATCGCACTCCCATCACATTTCTACATTATCTATTGCAAAGTGCATGCCATGAAGACATATTTTATAAAACAAAATTGTATAGAACTACAAATGTGTGGAAAAAGTATATAGTGACTGAAAAAAGGACAGTGCTGCTGACATTTCTATCTTCGTAACTGGGAGCTTTACACTAAAAATTTCCATAGGCGACTTACCTGCGCCCACAAAAACTACACATACAAAACTTTTCAATCATTGCTTTTTTATAGAACCTTCCTAGCCCAACAAGTTAACGAGAAACAATCCACATATTGATCTGCCCCTTTTCAAGTTACAGTCAACAATGTTTGTTTACCGACTAGAAGTAAATAAAAACAAGATTTTTCAAGGAGGGGTGACCATATAAAATCAGGAATAATTTCTTTGAGCTTGCAGATATATTTATTAAACATGCATTATATTAGTCCCTTTCACCTGTCATTTTCTCACATTGAAATAAAACATGGAATATATATCCAATGGAAATAAGTCTTGTATTTAGAACGCATTAAACGCTCGGTCCAAAACTATCATCCATGCTCGATCACTTACAGTAGGAACCCCTGGAAACCAGACGGTCAAAGACTCAGTCACCCTACTGTACAAAATGGTTCAGGACCTTGTTGATATACCTGCCGCTGATTACTTGACCCCAGTAACAGCAAGGACCAGGGCTACACACTCCAGGAAGTTCAGACAGTTTTAAACATCATCTGATTCTTTTAAGTTTAGCTTTTTCCCTCGTACCGTACCTTTGTGGAATTCTGTACCAGCTTCTGCAGCGCAGGCTCCATCACTGGCATCATTTAGGATGGAGCTATCCATCCTCTCATTCTAAGCAAGTTAAGGGGCCGAGTCACCTAGTAACTCTGCAAGGGGGAGCTGTGCTGTCGGGGACGTATGGGCCCTGGTTCCGCCACGGAAGGCAGAGAGGTCTTTACTTGTTGAACCAAAAGTGGCTGGGATAACTTTCTTAGATATATTGGGATAACTGGGAGCTTAACACTAAATGTTTCAATAGATGACCTACCTGCGCCGAAAAAACTACACATACAAAAGTTTTCAAACCTTCCTTATAGAACCATCCTAGCCAAAACAAGATAATGAGAAAAAAGTCCACATGTTGATCTACTCCTTTTCGATTTACAGTCAACCATGTTTGTTTACAGATTAGAACGAAGTAAATAAAAAAAAACATTTTTCAAGGAGGGGTGACCATACAAAATCAGCAATACTTTCGTTGAACTTGCAGATATATTTATATATCATGCATCATTTAAGTCCCTTACACCTGTCATTTTCATTATTGAAATTAAACATGCGGTATGTATTCAGTGGAAGCAAGCCTGGTAAACGCAACTAAACGCTCGGTCCAGAAGTGATAAATTTCGGCATCTGCCAGTATCAAGTGCAATGCTACCAATACCGAACCCATTTTTTTCTTTATGACGTAACAAAAATATTGCCCCTCGCACCCCCATCACATTTCTACATTATCCATTGCAGAAGTGCATGCCATGAAGACATATTTTATAAAACAGAATTGTATAGAACTACAAATGTGTGGAAATAGTATATAGTGATGAAAAAAGGACAGTGCTGCTGACATTTGTATCTTCGTATCTGGGAGCTTAACACTAAATATTTCCATAGGCGACTTACCTGCGCCCACAAAAACTACACATACAAAACTTTTCAATCATTGCTTTTTTATAGAACCTTCCTAGCCCAACAAGTTAACGAGAAACAATCCACATATTGATCTGCTCCTTTTCAAGTTACTGTCAACAATGTTTGTTTACCGACTAGAAGTAAATAAAAACAACATTTTTCAAGGAGGGGTGACCATATAAAATCAGGAATAATTTCTTTGAGCTTGCAGATATATTTATAAAACATGCATTATATTAGTCCCTTTCACCTGCCATTTTCTCACATTGAAATAAAACATGGAATATATATCCAGTGGAAACAAGTCTTGTATTGAAATAAAACATGGAATACATATCCAGTTGAAACAAATGAAAATCAAAAATGAGTTCCTTTAAGAGCAAGTCTGGTATTTAGAACGCAACTAATCGCTCGGTCCAAAAGTATCATCCATGCTCGATCACCTAGAGTGAAACCCCTGGAAACCAGACGGTCAAAGACTCAGTCACCCTTCTGTGCAAAATGGTTCAGGACCTTGTTGATATACCTGCCGCTGATTACTTGACCCCAGTCACAGCAAGGATCAGAGCTACACACTCCAGGAATGTCAGACAGTTTTCAACATCATCTGATTCTTTTAAGTTTAGCTTTTTCCCTCGTACCGTACCTTTGTGGAATTCTGTACCATTTTCTGTAGCTGAGGCTCCACCACTGGCATCATTTAGGATGGAGCTATCCACCTTCCCTTTCTTAGCAAGTTAAGGGGCCAGTCACCTATTAACTCTACAAGGAGGAGCTGTGCTGTACGGGACATATGGACCCTGGTACCGCTCGATCACTACAGTAGGAACCCCTGGAAATCAGACGGTCAAAGACTCAGTCACCCTACTGTACAAAATGGTTCAGGACCTTGTTGATATACCTGCCGCTGATTACTTGACCCCAGTCACAGCAAGGATCAGAGCTACACATTCCAGGAAGTTCAGACAGTTTTCAACATCGTCTGGTTCTTTTAAGTTTAGCTTTTTCCCTCGTACCGTACCTTTGTGGAATTCTGTACCAGCTTCTGTAGCTGAGGCTCCACCACTGGCATCATATAGGATGGAGCTATCCACCTTCTCATTCTAAGCAAGTTAAGGGGCCAGTCACCTAGTAACTCTGCAAGGAGGAGCTGTGCTGTCGGGGACTTATGGGCCCTGGTACCGCCACGGAAGGCAGAGAGGTCTTTACTTGTTGAGTCAAAATTGGCTGGGATAACTTTCTTAGATATACTGGGATAACTGGGGGATTAACACTAAATTTTTCAATAGGTGACCTACCTGCGCCGAGAAAAACTACACATACAAAGTTTTCAAACCTTGCTTTTATTATAGAACCATCCTAGCCAAAACAAGATAATGAGAAAAAATCCACATGTTGCACCACTCCTTTTCAAGTTACAGTCAACCATGTTTGTTTACAGACTAGAACGAAATAAATAATAAAAAAAAACATTTTTCAAGGAGGGGTGACCTTATAAAATCAGCAATACTTTCTTTGAGCTTGCAGATATATTTATATATCAGGCATCATTTAAGTCCCTTACACCTGTCATTTTCAATATTGAAATTTAACATGGGGTATGTATTCAGTGGAAGCAAGTCTGGTATTTAGAACGCAACTAAACGCTAGGTCCAGAAATGACAAATTCTGGCATCTCCCAGTATCAAGTGCAATGCTACCAATACCGAACCCTTTTTTTTTCTTTATGACGTAACAAAAATATTGCCAAATAGAAATTTAGGTCATATATGATAATTTACTCATGCATAATAAAAGCTCAGTCACAAAGAATATTTTAAGTTTGCGAAAAAGTTTTCGCTTCCAGATTCAACTATGACAGCCGAGCAAACCATATGTTTTTGAAAAGTGCAAAGTTTACCTCTTTCATGAATGGAACCCAGACACAGGCTTCCATCAATATTTCCTCGTAATGCATTTTGAACAATTATATTCTAAAACGCACAGAATTATGCTTAAATAGCAGCAATACTCATTTTATGGCTATTTTCTGTGGCAGTTTGGTAAATGCCTCCGATATACAGAACCATGTATCGTGTATGTGTAACGTTTTCATGCTCCATCACTCTGCACATCAAAGAATGAAGTATGCATTTTATATACGTTATAAGACTAGTAACTTGTCATTTCAGGTGACTCCAGAGTTTACAGAATTGACCACTTATCTCTTTTTGAAGTGTACGTTATCGTCTAACAGTTTATTTCTTTAGTAGTTTATAAAATATTGTTCTGTCGGAAACGAATCACCTCAACAGTATTTTTTATCACGATCGTGGTTCTCATATTTTGCAAAGGATCTCCTGTTTTCCAAACCAGCCTTTTATTTAAACAAACGTTTTCGGCCACCCGTGTCTGTAGGGAATAAATATACAGGTCACGTTTCTGAAATATTGAATGGGGATAAAATTCCCTGTTGAAATAGGAGCCACTTAATGCCATGAGAAATAGCCGTATATACCTTTTCACAGCCTTTTGACATAAATACAATAATTAAAACTTATTACGGATGAGAAAACTTATCGGGATATTGCAGCGGGCTGTTTCGGAGAGACAAATTTGAAGTTTTGCTTTGGTTTGAGACATTGTCCTAGAGCCATGAAATCTTACTCTTATATTCCAGATGAAGTAGATTCTTTCTTGTATTTCTTGTGTTTTTGCAAATGCATTCACTGCACGTCTTCTTTCTAAACACATCAATAAAAAATAATTTACAAGGCTTTAATGTACACCCCCTTCCAAAGAACATAGATCAAAGGCAAAAACTTATCAAATTCACCCAGTTGGATCTTAACTCGCACTACCATCACATTTCTACATTATCCATTGCAAAGTGCATGCCATGAAGATTCATTTTATAAAACAGAATTGGATAAAACTACAAATGTGTGGAAATAGAATGTAATGACTGAAAAAAGGACAGTGCTGCTGACATTTCTATCTTCGTTACTGGGAGCTTAACACTAAATATTTTCATAGGCGACTTACCTACGCCCACAAAAACTACACATACAAAAGTTTTCAAACCTTGGTTTTTATAGAACCTTCCTAGCCCAACAAGTTAATGAGAAAAAATCCACATATTGATCTGCCTTTTTTCAAGTTACAGTCAAACATGTTTGTTACCGACCAGAAGTAAATAAAAGCATCATTTTTCAAGGAGGGGTGACCATATAAAATCAGGAATAATTTCTTTGAGCTTGCAGATATATTGATAAAACATGCATTATATTAGTCCCTTTCACCTGTCATTTTCTCACATTGAAATAAAACATGGAATACATATCCAGTGGAAACAAGTCGGGTATTTAGAACCCAACTAAACGCTCGGTCCAAAAGTATCATCCATGTTCGCTCACCTACAGTAGGAACCCTGGCAACCAGACGGTCAAAGACTCAGCTCACCCTACTAAACAAAGTGGTTCAGGACCTTGTTGATGTACCTGCCGCAGATTTCTTGACCCCAGTCACAGCAAGGACCAGAGCTACACACTCCAGGAAGTTCAGACTGTTTTAAACATCATCTGATTCTTTTAAGTTTAGCTTTTTACCTCGTACCGTACCTTTGTGGAATTCTCTACCAACTTCTGTAGCTCAGGCTCCATCACTGGCATCATTTAGGATGAAGCTATCCACCCTCTCATTCTAAGCAAGTTTAGGGGCCCAGTCACCTAAAAACTGCAAGGGGGAGCTATGCTGTCGGGGACGTATGGGCCCTGGTACCGCCACGGAAGGCAGAGAGGTCTTTATTTGTTGAGCCAAAAGTGGCTGGGATAACTTTCTCCCATCTCTTTTATTTATGTTGTACCTCTGTGCTTATATATTATATTATTTTTAGTCCTATTTTCTTGTTAATTTTACGCTAATTTAAGACTTAATACTACTTCTTGCGGACTATATTCTCCTGCTTTTCATCTTTCTAGCGCTAACCATAATGAAGTCATATCCGTTGAGTAATAGTCAAGATTGACGGACCAACGTAGAGATGTAGATGTAGATGTAGAATAAAAATTAATTTACATGGCTTTAAGATACCCCCCCCCCTCCCAAGAACAGAGGCAAAAACTCATCAAATACACCCAGTTAGAACTAAATTCGCACTACCATCACATTTTTACATTATTCATTGCAAATGCATGCCACGAAGATAATTTTATAAAACAGAATTGGATAGAACTACAAATGTGTGGAAATAGTATGTAATGACTGAAAAAAGGAAGTGCTGCTGACATTTCGATCTTTGTTACTGGGAGCTTAACACTAAATTTTTTAATTTTTAATAGGTGACTTACCTGCGCCCACAAAAACTACACATACAAAAGTTTTCAAACCTTGCTTTTATGATAGAACCATCCTAGCCAAACAAGTTAATGAGACAAAAAAATCCACACGTTGAGCTTCACCTTTTTAAGTCACAGTCAACCATGTTTGTTTACAGACTAGAACGAAGTAAATAATAATAAAAAAAAATCAAGGAGGGGTGACCATATAAAATCAGCAATACTTTCTTTGAGCTTGCAGATATATTTATATATCATGCATCATTTAAGTCCCTTACACCTGCCATTTTCATTATTGAAATTAAACATGGGGTATGTATTCAGTGGAAGAAAGTCTGGTATTTAGAACGCAACTAAACGCTTGGTCCAGAAGTGATAAATTCCAGCATTTCCCAGTATCAAGTGCAATGCTACCAATACCGAACCGTTTTTTTTCTTTATGACGTAACAAAAAATTGCCAAACAGAAATTTAGGTCATATATGATCATTTACTCATGCATAATAAAAGCTCAGTCACAAAGAATATTTTAAGTTTGCGAAAAAGTTTTCGCTTCCAGATTCAACTATGACAGCCGAGGCAACCATATGTTTTTGAAAAGTGCAAAGTTTACCTCTTTATGGAATGGAACCCAGACACCGGCTTGCATCAGTATTTCCTCTCCAATGCATTTGGAACAATTATATCCTAAAATGCACAGATTTATGCCTAAATAGAAGCAATATTCATTTTATGGCCATTTTCTGTTGCCTCCAACATTCAGAACAATCATCTGTTCAACCGGTATTATTTTGTGAATACATTTGCTCGAATGCATTTTACAAAATTACATTTCTTTCTTATTACAAAATTCATTACGCTAGATCTATCCTTTTAAACCTTTCCTATCTCAACTTACTACCATGCTACATTTGTACGTGTATCATCCTGTGCTGATGGGCCGCACACTGGACGGAAGATAACCTCATCTGTGTCTAACATATGTGTTTGTAGTGTGTATGTGTCACTTTTTCATACGCCATCACGCTGCACATCAAAGAATGAAAGATGCATTATATATACGTTATAAGACTAGTAACTTGTCATTTCATGTGCCTCCAGAGTTGACAGAATTGGACACTTTTCACTTAGTATTGAAGTGTACGTTATCATCTAACAGTTTATTTCTTTAGTAGTTTATAAAATCTTGTTCTTTCGGAAAAGAATCACCTCAATACTATTTTGTATGACGATTTTGAGTCTCATATTTTGCAAAGGATCTCATTTTTTTTAAACACACCTTTTATTTAAACAAACGTTTTCGGCCTCCCGTGTCTGTAGGGAATAAATATACAGGTCACTTTCCTGCTGTAGTGAATCGGGATGAAATTCCCTATTGAAACAGGAGCCACTTAAGGCCATGAGTAATAGCTGGATATATCTGTTAACAACGTTTTGACATGAATACAATAATTAAAACATATAACGGATGAGAAAACGAATCGGGATATTGCAGTGGGCTGTTTCGGAGAGACAAATTTTAAGTTTGGCTTTGGTCTGAACATTTTCCTAGAGCCATGAAACCTTACTCTTATATTCCAGATTAAGTAGATTCTTTCTTGTGTTTCTGCAAATGCAATTACTGTAAGTCTTCTTTCAAAACAAATTATCAAAATTAATGTGCCTGGCTTTAAGGTACACCCGTCCTAAGAACATAGATCATAGGAAAAAACTCATCAAATACACCCCGTTAGACCTAAATTGGCACTACCATCACATTTCTACATTATCCATTGCAAAATGCATGCCATCAGAATACATTTTATAAAAACAGAATTGGAAAGAACTACAAATGTGTTGAAATAGTATGTTACGACTGAGAAAAGGACAGTGCTGCTAACATTTCTATCTTTGCTACTGGGAGCTTAACACTAAATATGTCCATAGGCGACTTACCTGCGCCCACAAACACTACACATACAAAACTTTTCAAACCATGCTTGTTTATAGAACCATCCTAGCCCAACAAGTTAATGAGAAAAATCCACATGTTGAACTGCTCCTTTTCAAGTTACAGTCAACCATGTTTGTTTACCGACTAGAACGGAGTAAATAAAAAGCAACATTTTTAAAGGAGGGGTGACCATATCAAATCGGCAACAATTTCTTTGAGCTTGCAGATATATTTATAAAACATGTATCATTTTAGTCCCGTACACCTGTCAATTTCTCACAATGAAATAAAACATGGGATATATATTCAATAGAAGCAGGTATTGTATTTAGAACGTAACTAAAAGCTCGGCCCTAAAGTGATAAAACCCGGCACCTCCCAGAATCGAATGCTACCAAAACCGAAACCTAATTTTCTTTAAGACGTATGAAATGAATTGCCAAATAGAAATTAGGTCACATCTGATAATTTACTCATGCATAATAAAAGTTCAGTCACAAAGAATATTTTAAGTTTGCGAAAAAGTTATCGCTAAAAGATTCAAGTATGAATGCCGAGCGAACCGTATATTTTTGAAAATGCAAAGTTTACCACTTTCTGGAATGGAATCCAGACACTGGCTTGCATCAGTATTTCCTCTCCAATGTCTTGGAACAATTCTATCCTAAAATGCACAGATATATGCCTAAATAGCACCAATACTCATTATTATGGCTATTTTCTGAGGCAGTTGGGTAAAAGCCTCCAACATACAGACCAATCGTCCGTTCATCCGGTATTATTTTGGCAATAAATTTGTTCAAATGTATCTTTCAAAATTACATTATTTTTCATTACAAAATTCATTACGCGAGATCTATCCTTTTAAACCTTTCCTATCTCATGTTACTACCATGCTACATTTGTTCACGTATCATCCTGCCCTGTTGGGCCGCCCACTGGACGGAAGATAACCTCATCTGTGTCTAACATATGTGTTTGTTCTGTGTATGTGTCACTTTTTCATGCTCCATCACTCTGCACATCAAAGAATGAAATATGCATTTTATATACGTTATTAGATTAGTAACGTGTCATTTCAAGTGACTCCAGGGTTTACAAAATTGGACTCTTATCATTAAGTTTTGAAGTGTACGTAATCATCTAACAGTTAATTTCTTTAGTCGTTTATAAAATCTTGTTCTTTCAGAAACCAATCACTTGGATACTAATTGTTTAACCACAATCGTGGAGCTCATATTTTGCAAGTGATCTCCTGTTTTCCAAACCAACCTTTCATTTAAACAAACGTATTCGACCCCCCTTGTCTGTAGGGAAGAAATATACAGGTCACCTTCCTTCTGTAGCGAATAAGGATGAAATTCCCTGTTCAAACAGGAGCCACTTAATGCTATGAGAAATAGCTGAATATATCTGTTCATATCCTTCTGACATGAATACAATAAATTAGACCATATAACGGATTAGAAAACTTTTCGGGATATTGCAGCGGGCTGCTTCGGAGAGACAAATTTTAAGATTTCATTTGGTCTTTGACATAGTCCTAGTGCCATGAAACCTTACTCTTATATTCCAGATGAAGTAGATTCTTTCTTGTGTTTCTGCAAATAGAATTATTGCAAAGTAGAAGTAAAACAAAGATCAGGAATCGATACAATTAACTTACTCCACCCCTCAAAGACACCAAAGGGAAAGAAACACAAACATTAAGCGACCAGACCATAATGGAAACCTAAACAAAGGAAGACCATAAGGACAGTTACTTTCCCACAAAATGGCCATATGGCCATCTAAAATAAAAAGACACAAGTGATACACATAGTAAGTAACAAACAACAACATAAATAAACCACCACAGAAGAACCGCCTTGGAACGGTCAGTGGAAAGATTTCCACTGGGGGGCTTAAATCGACTCCACGTGGCCACAATCCTCGCCCTTACTTCCGCCGCGATTTAGACAAATGATTTGTTCAGTCCACATGAAGGCCTCCTAACTCATCAGTGCAACATCTCCGTGAACACAAAAAATCAAAGAACCACAGAGGTGAGACAACGGTGAGGACTCGACAGCAAGAAACCACTGAATGCTGGAGCAAAAGAAAACCAACAGTAAGACGCCGATGGGCCCGACCAGAGACAGAGCATCGGGCACCAACCAACATTACCAAGAATTAGATCTCTATAATTCTCAATAAGCCTTTACGTTGGAGCCGTCATAGAATCTGAGGCTTGACCCACCGGCGTGCAATTAAAGAGGGAAGCAAAGTTGCCAACCGTGATTGGGTTAACTTTCTTAACATATCAAGTCTCCTTTCTTAACATATCATTAAAAATGATTTAAATGGCTTTGAAGTGCACCTCCTCCCAAGAACATTGATCAGAGGTAAAAACTCATAGAATACACCAAGATAGACCTAAATTCACACTACCAACACATTTTAAAATTGGCCATGGCAAAATACATGCCATGAAGATACATTTTATGAAACAAAATTTAATTGAACTACAAATGTGAGGAAATAGTATTTAATGACTGAAAACTGGACAGTGCTGTTGACATTCTACCTATGGTATTGGGGGCTGAACACTAAATATTTCCATAGGCGACTTACCTGCGCATACAAAATCTACATGAACAAATCTTTTCAAATCTTGCTTGTTTATAGAACCATCCTAGCCCAAGAATATATATGGAAAAAATCCATATGTTGATTTGCCCGTTTTCCCGTTACAGTCAACTATATTTGTTTACCGACTAGAACGGAGTAAATACAAACCAACATTTAAAGGAGGGGTGATCATATAAAATCAGCAACAATTTCTATGGGCTTGCAGATATATTTATAAAACATGCATCATTTTGGTCCTTTACGTCTGTCATTCTCTCATATTGAAATAAAACATGGGATATATTTCCAATGGAAGCAGGTCTGGTATTTAGAACGCAACTAAAAGCTCGGTCCGAAAGTGATAAAGTCCGACACCTGCCAGTATCTAGTGCAATGCTACCAATACCGAACCCTTATTTTCTTTATGACGTATCAAAAGAATTGCCAGATAGAAATTTAGGTCATACCTGACAAAATAAAAGTTTAGTCATAAAGAATCTTTTAGTTTGCGAAAAGGTTATCAGTTTTAGATTCATCTATGAATGCCGAGCAAACCATACGTTTTCGAAAAGGGCAAAACTTACCTCTTTCTGGAATGGAGCCCAGACACCGGCTTGCATCAGTATTTCCTCTCCAATATCTTTGGAACAATTTTATCCTAAAATGCACGGAATTATACCTAAATAGCACCAATACTCATTTTTATGGCTATTTTCTTTGGCAGTTGGGTAAAAGCCTCCAACACACAGAACAGTCGTCCGTTCAACCGGTTTTATTTTGTGAATAAATTTATTCAGATGCATCATACAAAATTACATTTCTTTTTCATTACAAAATTTATTCTGCGAGATCTATCCTTTTAAAAATTTCCTATTTCATGTTACTACCATGCTACATTTCTTCGCGTATCATCCTGCGCTGATGGGCCGCACACTGAACGAAAGATAACCTCTTCTGTGTCTAACATATATATCTGTACTGTACATGTGTCACTTTTTTATGCTCCATCACTCTGCACATCAAATAATGAAAGATGCATTTTATATACGTTATTTGATTTGTAACTTGTCATTTCATGTGACTCCAGAGGTTACAGAATTTGACACTTATTACTTAGTTTTGAAGTGTACGTTCTCATCTAACAGTTTATTTCTTTAGTAGTTTATAAAATCTTGATCTTTCGGAAACAAATCACCTCAATACTATTTTTTTATCACAATGGTGGATCTCATATTTTGCAAAGGATCTCCTGTTTTCCAAACCAACCTTTTATTTAAAAAACGTTTTCGGCCTCCCTCGTCTGTAGGGAATAAAATATACAGATCACTTTCCTTCTGTAGTGAATGGGGATTAAATTCCCTGTTGAAACATCAGCCACTTAATGCCATGAGAAATAGCTGAATATATCTGCTCATATGATGTTGGCATGAATACAATAAATAAGAACATATAACGGATGAAATAACTCATCGGGATATTGCAGCGGGCTGTTTCGGAGAGACAATTTTTAAGTTTTGCTTTGGTTTACGACATAGTCCTAGACTCATGAAACCTTACGCTTACATTACAGATGAAGTACATGTAAATTCTTTCTTGTGTTTCTTGTGTTTCTGCAAATGCAATTACTGCAAGTCTTCTTTCTAAACACTTCCATAAAATTAATTTACATGGCTTTAAGGTACACCCCATCCCAAAAACATAGATCAGAGACTAAAACTCATCAAATACACCCAGTGAGACCTAAATTCACACTACCATCACATTTTTACATTAGCCGTGGTAAAATGCATGCCATGAGGATACATTTTATGAAACAGAATTGGAAAAGATCTACAAATGTGTGGAAATAGTATGTAATGACTGAAAACAGGAAAGTGCTGCTGACATTTCTACCTTTGCTATTGGAAGCTTAACACTTAATATTTCCAAAAGTGACTAACATGCGCCCACGAAACTGCACATGCCAAACTGTTCAAACCTTGCTTGTTTATAGGACCATTATAGCTCAACAAGTTAAAGAGAAAAACTCCACATGTGAACTGCTCCTTTTCAAGTTACAGTCAAACATGTTTGTTTACCTACTAGAACGGAGTAAATACAAAACATTTTTAAACAAGGGTGACCATATAAAATCAGCAAAATATTCTTTGAACTTGCAGATATATTTATAAAACATGCATCATCTTAGACCCTTATACATGTCCTTTTCTCACAATGAAATAAAACATGGAATATACATCCAATGGAAGCAAGTCTGGTATTTAGAACGCAACTAAAAGCTCGGTCGAAAATTGATAAAACCGGCACCTCCCAGTATCTAGTGCAATGTTACCAATACCGAACCGTATTTTCTTTATGATGCATCAAAAGAATTGCCAAATAGAAATCTAGGTCATATCTAATAATTAACTCATAAAAGTTCAGTCACAAAGAATCTTTCAAGTTCGCGAAAAAGTTATCGCTTTCAGATTCAACTATGAAAGCCGAACAAACCATATGTTTTTGAAAGTGCAAAGTTTACCTCTTTCTAGAATTGAACCCAAACACCGGCTTGCATCAGTGTTTATTCTCCAATGTCTTTGGAACAATTCCTCCCTAAAATGCACAGAAGTATGCCTAAATAGCACCAGTACTCATTTTTATGCCTATTTTGACACCTAAACCCCCTATTTAAAAAAATGACATTTTTAAGGATATTTTGAAAACAAAACTGCCAAAAAACATTTATAAATGCCTTAATGCTATGGGCAATAGCTGAATATATCTGTTTACATCCCTCCGACATGATGAATACAATAAATAAAATCATATAACGGATCAGAAAACTTATCCGGATATTGCAGCGGGCTATTGTGGAGTGACATGGTGAATACAATAAAATATATCTTATAACGGATGAGAACACTTATCGGGATATTGCAGCGGGCTGTTTTGGAGAGACAATTTTTAGATTTGCATTGGTTTGAGACATAGTCCTAGTGCCATGCAACCTTACTCTTATATTTTAGATGAAGTTGATTCTTTCTCGTGTTTCTACAAATACAATTACTGCAAGTCTTCTTTCTAAACACATCAATAAAATCCATTTGCATATCTTTAAAGTACACCCCCCTCAAAAGAACATAGATCCGAGGCAAAATCCCATCACATACACCCAGTTAGACCTAAATTAGCAATATCATCACAATTTTTAAATTATCCACAGCAAAAAAACATGCCATGAAAATACATTTTATGAAACAGAATTGGATAGAACTACAAATGTGTGGAAATAGTATGTAATGACTGAAAACAGGACAGTGCTGTTGACATTTCTACCTTTGCTATTTGGAGCTTAACACTAAATATTTCCATAGGCGACTTACATACGCCCTCAAAAACTACACGTACAAAACTTTTCAAACCTTGCTTGCTTAAAGAACCATCCTAGTCCAACAAGGTAATGAGAAAAAATCCACATGTTGATCTACCCCTTTTCAAATTACCGTCAACTATAATTGTTTACCGTCTCAAACGGAGGAAATACAAACCAACATTTTTAAAGGAGGGGTGACCATATAAAATCAGCAACAATTTCGTTGATCTTGCAGATATATTTATAAATAAGCATCATTTTAGTCCCTTCCACCTGTCATTTTCTCACATTGAAATAAAACATAGGATATATATCCAGTGGAAGCAGGTCTGGTATTTAGAACGCAACTAAAAGCTCAGTCCGAAAGTGATAAAACCCGGCACCCCCAAGTATCTTGTGCAATGCTACCAATACCGAATCCTTATTTTCTTTATGCCGTACCCAACGAATTACCAAATAAAAATTTAGGTCATATCTGATAATTTACTCATGCATAATAAAAGTTCAGTCACAAAGAATTTTATAAGTTTGCGAAAATCTTATCGCTTCCAGCTTGAACTATGTGTATCATCCTGCGCTGGTGGGCCGCACACTGGACGGAAGATAACCTCATTTGTGTCTAAAATATGTGTTTTTACTCTGTGTGTGTGTGTGTCACCTTTTCATTCTCAATCACTCTGCACATCAAAGAATGAAAGATGCATTTTATATACTTTTCATTTAATGTGACTCCAGAGTTCACAGAATCGGACACTTATCATTTAGTTTTTAAATGTACGTTTTTATCTAACAGTTTATTTCATTAGTAGTTTATTAAATCTTGTTCTTTCGGAACCGAACCACCTCAATACTAATTTCCCCCAGGTATTAGACTTCCTGCCTTGCCGTGGCCCTGGGGGCTCAATTCCCACTGGGCACATTGCCGCTGTGGTCTCTGTGCCCACTGGGAAGAGCTAAAGGAAGTACCACCCGTTTGCCGTGGGTGGCGTCCTGTAAGCCGGAAGAAGGGATCCTGGAGGTTGAGGGCTACCTGAGGTGGCGGTGCTTCAGGTACCCAACACGCCTCTTTGGCCTGGCTTTTCGGTGTAGACGGGTGGCCGTGCGGTCCGGCACGGTCAATCGGCTGGTCGCGCCAAGCCCTAGAGATACCGCTTTGCTTTCTCTTCAACTCTTTTTGTATCTTTCCTGATACCAACCATATGCCCATTTACCTTACCCTTTTCTGTCTTTTTATCTCTAGAAGGCGGTGGCTAAACGGATCAATCGTGTAGGCATTTTGTTTATGCGAGTATATCTCACGTGTATCTCTAACACCTGCGAGTTGGATAACCACTCCATTATGGTGTTCCCTTGTAGGGCTCCACGGAGGGCGGAGAGCACTTGGGACGAAACTAGAAATTTTTCCTTATGCCTCATGGAAAAAAACATAACCGCAACGCAGCTAAACGTAAAAAAGACGAGGATTCATCCGGAACGGATGAACCCAGTCAACAGTCAAGTCAGCAGTCTCAGCATTCTACTCAACAGTCTAGTCAGCAGTCTGCAGCACCAAAGTCAACCAATTTTCCACGTTTCTTGGTAATGACCTCCAGTGACGATGCACGCACTGTGTCCAGTTTATCACCATTCGTGATAGAAAAAAGCATAGTGTCCATTGCCGGACATCCCAAAAGCATAAAAAAGCTTAAGTCAGGTGACCTTTTATTAGAAGTCGAGAGAGAGCAGCAGGTGAAAAGCCTGCTTGGTACCACAAAGCTCTTCGATCTCAAGGTCAAGGTTTCTCTGCACAACACTCTTAATTCATGTAAAGGTGTCATCCGCAGCCCAGAGCTGCGTCCATGTACTGATGCAGAGATCATTGACAACTTGAGATCTGAGGGCGTCATTGGCGTACGTAACATCCAAGTTCGTAGAGGTGGTGTATTGAAGCCAACGGGTACTTACGTGTTGACTTTCAATACACCAGTTCTGCCCAAGAAAATCAAAGTAGCTTACCTTTCAGTTAACGTAGAGGTGTATATACCAAACCCTCTCAGATGTTACTCGTGTCAGGTTTTTGGCCACCACGAAAGCAGATGTCAGAAGAAGCAACTCTGTCCAAATTGTGGTGAAGAAAAGCATGTCGATAACCATCAAAACTGTAAGAATGAGGCCAAATGCGTCAATTGTGGTGGCAAGCATGCTGTTTTCTCTCGAGATTGTCCGGCATGGAAAAAAGAAAAAGAAATACTTACTGTCAAATACCAAAGGGGGTTAACATTCCCAGAAGCACGGAAAATTGTTGACGAGCGATACACAACACCAACGACCAGTTACGCCAGCATCACAAAGGGTGCTGGTGTACAAGTTTCTACCTCCGCAACGCAGACTGTTGAATCATGCATAGCTGAACTGAAAAAATCTGGTGCATGGAGTAAATCCACTCCAGCACCACAAAGTTCAACCAAATTATCAAATGGCGCAATCCAGGTTGCTTCGGATCGGTCGACAGCGACCGTACCGAAGCCAGCGCCACATGCAAAAGAGAAACTCGACTCGGGTCGAACTAATAAAGGATCGGAAGATCCGAAAAAACAAATTGTCTCAAAAACAGACAGACAACGTAAAATGGAAAGAGACAATATAAGATTCCAGAACAGATTCGGATCTTTGAGTGACAGTGATATGGAGTTCGCTGAAACTCCATCATCACCAAGTGGCAATAACAGATCGAGGTCAGCAACACCACGAGCTGGTGGTAGCAGATCTATATCACCAATTGCAGCTCCGATATAGTTTCTAGTCTTAATCTCTTCAAATAATGGATTTAAAACACAAAATAATACAATGGAATTGTCGAGGTCTTAAATCAAATTATAATGAACTCTTATTACTTATTTCGTTATTAAACCCGTCGGTTTTTTGTTTGCAAGAAACTTTTTTAAAAACTGATGACAACCTTGATGTCAGGGGTTTCAATACATACAACTATATCTATTCTGATGGTAACAAACCATCTGGTGGCAGTTCAATTCTTGTTAAATCATGTTTACCACAAAGAGAGATCAAATTAAAAACAGACCTACAAGCTGTAGCAGTATCGGTTTCTCTGGATAAAGAAACTACAATATGCTCTTTATATATTCCACCCTCATTTTCTTTAAAGCCCGAACATCTTGACTCATTGCTGAGTCAGCTTCCATCCCCATATATTTTAGTTGGCGACTTCAATGGTCACAATATTCTATGGGGCTGTAAAGATATCAATAACAGAGGAGCACTTGTTGAAGATTTTATTGCAAAGAGCGATCTTTGCTTGATGAATGATAAATCTTATACTTACCTTCACCCAGCGACAGGTCATTTGTCTTCTTTAGATCTCTCTTTGTGTCACCCATCTCTCTTCTTGGACTATGACTGGTCTGTTCATGATGATCAGTGCGGAAGTGATCACTTCCCTGTTATAATTGAGAGCGTAAACGAACAAGAAGAGGACTGTAACCAGAAATGGAAAATGAATAAAGCCGACTGGGAATTATTCCGTAATTTATGTGAAGAAGAGTTATCAGTTGGTCACTTAAATGAATCATCTGACATTGTTTCTGATTTCACAGATAAACTAATTAATATATCAGAACAATGCATTCCAAAGACCTCCACAAATACTAAGAAAAGCAAGCCTTGGTTTAATAATGACTGTAAAGAAGCTATTCAAAAGCGCAAACAGGCTCTAAATAAGTTCTGCAAAAGTCCCACTTCAGAAAAGCTAAACGACGTTAAAGTTTTTAGAGCTAAAGCTCGGCGAACAATCCGAGCTTCCAAACGAAAGTCATGGAGAGAATATGTCTCCAAATTGAACTACAAAACCCCCATTAAAAAGGTTTGGGATATGGTACGAAAAATTTCAGGAAAAACAAAGTCCTCTAGTTTTACACATTTAAATACTGGTTTTGACACAAAAGCTTCAACTAAAAAAGATATTTCAGATACTCTTGGTCACACATTCTTGAGAAATTCATCATCGCGTAATTATTCTGACACTTTTAGAAATTTCAAAAAGGACCAAGAGAAAAGAAATCTTAACTTCAAATCCCTTAATCACGAAGAATACAACACACCTTTTAACTTATCCGAACTCGTTGAAGCCATTGAAAAATCACATGATACGGCAACCGGCCCCGATGAAATTCATTATCAGATGCTTAAGCATCTGCCAAAAAGTTCTCTTACAACACTTTTAGATATCTTTAATAATATTTGGGAAACGGGGGTCTGTCCTGAGAGCTGGCGTGTAGCTACAGTTGTACCAATTCCAAAACCAGGGAAAGATCATGCAGAACCTACAAATTATCGTCCGATAGCTTTGACAAGTTGTTTGTGTAAAACATTGGAGAGAATGATAAACAAGAGATTAGTCTGGTACTTAGAGTCCAACAACCTCATTTCAGAATATCAATCGGGTTTTCGTTCGGAACGTAGTACCAATGACAATTTAATAAGACTAGAAACATTTATACGAGATGCTTTTATTAACAAAGAACACGTAGTGGCTGTCTTTTTCGACTTGGAGAAAGCATATGATACAACATGGCGTTATGGAATATTGAAAGATCTACATAACATTGGCTTAAGAGGAAAACTTCCCAGTTTTATTGAAAGCTTTTTAGGAGAGCGCATGTTTCAGGTGCGTGTGGGGTCTACCCTGTCAGATTTCTATGATCAAGAACAGGGTGTCCCACAGGGTAGTATTCTTTCAACTACGCTATTTAACATCAAAATAAACAATATTGTACAATGTTTGGACGACAAAACTGATTGTTCATTGTATGTTGATGATTTTTGTATATGTTACCGTTCAAAAAATATGAAAACAATTGAAAGAAAGTTACAACAAAATTTAAAAAGAATAGAAGAATGGACTGATAAAAATGGTTTCAAGTTCTCCAAGTCGAAAACGCAGTGTGTTCATTTTTGTAAACTACGGAAGAAACACGAACATCCTTCCCTGTTTTTATACGGATCACAAATTCCTGTTGTTGAAGAAGCCAAATTTCTTGGGGTCATATTTGATCAAAAGTTATCTTTTATTCCACATATTAAATATCTTAAAGCGAAATGCTTAAAAGCTTTGCATCTTTTGAAAGTTTTAGCTCATACAAGTTGGGGAGCAGATCGGTATACTTTATTACATCTTTACCGGTCTTTAATAAGATCTAAATTAGATTATGGGTCTGTTATTTATGGTTCTGCCAGAAAGTCCTATTTAAAATCCTTGGATACTATCCATCACCAAGGCCTTCGTCTGGCCATGGGAGCCTTCCGTACCTCTCCCGTATTAAGCCTTTATGTAGAAGCAGGTGAACCATCTTTAACCTCGCGCAGAGAGAAACTTTCTCTTCAGTATGCTATCAGACTGGCTGCAAATCCATCTAACCCGGCATCCAAAATTTCATTTCCACCTCAATTTATAGATAAGTATGAAACTAAACCCACAGCAATCAAACCTTTTGGATTACGAATTTTACCACTGCTAGAAAATTCAGGCATCGACCTTAAAAATATTCAAAAACATGGAACGGCCGAAGTTCCATCTTGGTGTATTAAAAAACCTTCTATTCTGTTCGACTTACATGATGGAAAAAAATCCGAATCAAATCCAATACTTCTCAAACAAAACTTTCAGGTACTGCAGTTACGTTACAATGATTACCAGCAAGTCTATACTGATGGTTCCAAAGAAGGAGATAAAGTTGGTTGTGCGTATGTTTCTAAAGATACGCACAAAACCATGCGCCTTCCAGATGGTTCATCTATTTTTACAGCTGAAGCCAAAGCAATAGACCTAGCTTTAGATTTTATCAGTTCTTCAACATTTCAAAAAGTAATTATATTTTCTGATTCACTTTCTGTGCTTAAGGCTTTAGACCATTCATCATCTAAAAATCCTCAAATTCAAAAATTGATCGAAAAACATCATGAAATTTCTAAAACACATCAAATCTTGTTTTGTTGGCTTCCGAGCCATATTGGCATTGTCGGCAATGAATATGCTGACAAGAAAGCAAAGGAATCGCTCAATCTTGATCCATCTATTTTTAAAATTCCTTTTAATAATTTTAAACCATTTATCAACAGATACATCTTGTCGGAATGGCAAGGCGAATGGGACCGTGCAATAAATAACAAACTCCATGCCATTAAACCTGTCGTTAGTACAAAATGCTCTCCTCCACAGTTTTCCAGAAAAGAGGACGTAGTATTAACACGACTGCGCATCGGCCATACTAGAGTTACTCATTCCTATATTTTTAATGGTGATGATCAGCCTTCTTGTGTAGGTTGTGATCAGCCATTCACTGTGAAACATATCTTAATTGACTGTGTTGACTTTTCACCCTCACGTTTTTTATATTTCAAAGCTGACACTTTGCAACAACTGTTTCGAGATGTACCTGTTGATAACATTATTTTATTCTTAAAAGAAATTGGTCTTTTTCATAAGATTTAACTGTTTCAGATTTTTATACATTATCATACTGACTTGTTACTTTTAATATCGTCATAATTATTCATGCCATTTAACCATTAACCGACTGACGCTTATGACCCACAAAGAGGGTTGACGCGTCGTTAAACACGAAATCATCATCATCATCATCAATACTAATTTTTATCACAATCGTGGATCTCATATTTTGCAAATGATCTCCTGCTTTTCAAACCAACCTTTCGTTTAAACCAGCGTTTTCGGCCTCCCTTGTCTGTAGGGAATAAAATATACAGGTCACCTTCCTTCTGTTGTGAATGGGGATTAAATTGCTTATTGAAACAGGAGCCAGTTAATGCCATGAGAAATAGCTGAATATATCTGTTCACATCCTTCTGACATGAATACAATAAATTTGAACAGATAACGGATGAGAAACCTTATCGGGATATTGCATCGGGCTGTTTCGGAGAGACAATTGTTAAGATTTGCTTTGGTTTTGAAACATAGTCCTAGTCCTAATGTAAGAAAATGACATTTTTTGAGGATATTTTGAAAAAATAAATGTCACGGAAATGTTATAAAATGCCTTACTACCACGATAATTAGCTGAATATATCTGTTCACGACATGAATACAACAAATTAGAACATATGGCGGATGAGAAACATATCGGGATATTGCAGCAGGCTGTTTGAGTTTTGCTTTAGTTTTAGACATAGTCCTGGTGCCATGAAACCTTACTCTTATATTCCAGATGAAGTTTCTGCATTAACAATTACTGCACGTCTTCTTTCTAAACACACCAATAAAATCTGATTTACATGCCTTTCAAATACACCCCCTACCCAGATCAGAGGCAAAAACTCATTAAATATACCCAGTTAGACCTAAATTATGACTAACATCACATTTTTACATTATCCATGGCAAAATACATGCCATGGAGATACATTTTATGAAACAGAATTGGATAGAACTAAAAATACGTGGAAATAGTATGTAATGACTGAAAACAAGACAATGCTGATAACATTTCTACCTTTGCTATTGGGCGGCCCCCGCCCATAGGGGCTTGAAGAAATATATGGGCTGCATGATGCTTCCACGCAGAGCTGAATCCGGCCCGCACACTAGTACTTGTAAACCGCTTAGAGCATCTAAGCCTGTCCAGGAACCGCCGTGCGCGGCGGACCGTCCATGCTAATAAACCCTATTGGTTTCATTGGGCGACAGGGCTTGAGATGTCATTTCATCTCAATGTCGGGTAAAAGTCCCACAAAATTGGAAGCAACGTCTCCAAAATAACCTTTACAGTGTTGACGGGGATGTTAAACCTCAAATCAAACAAACAAAACCTTTGCTATTGGGAGCTTACCACTAAATATTTTATTTTTGTTCCTTTGAGATCAGCGTGAATATTCTGAGAAATCGGAAATAAATTATTGGTTTAGACTCATATTCTTGACAGATTTTTAATTATTTGGACCATTTTGATTTATGTCAGTCTTTGAATCGACTGCCTATTCGAAATTCGCAAAATTGCAGTATGTTTCCTCTGGCTTTCTTTGCCGGATCATTACAGGGTCACTGATGAGGCTTTATTAGCCGAAACTACGTTTTATGACCCATCTGCCTTCTTATAAATGTTTCCATTGCTCTTAAAGGAACTCATTTTTGATTTTTATTTGCCTTCACTGCAGCTGGTGTTGTGCCGTGTGGAGGCCGTAAAACATCTCCCCGTACATCAACCATAGTGCAGTTTATATTTTACTTTTGGTCCTTTGAGATCAGCGTGGATATTCTGAGAAATCGGAAATAAATTATTGGTTAAGACACATATTCTTGACAGATTTTTAATTATTTGGACCATTTTGATTTATGTCAGTCTTTGAATCGACTGCCTATTCGAAATTCGCAAAATTGCAGTATGTTTCCTCTGGCTTTCTTTGTCGGATCATTACAGGGTCACTGATGAGGCTTTATTAGCCAAAACTACGTAGTATGACCCATCTGCCTTCTTATAAATGTTTTCATTGCTCTTTAAGGAACTCATTTTTGATTTTTATTTACCTGCACCCACAAAACGTACACATACAAACTTCTATGGCTATTTTCACACCTACACCCCCTATTTAAAAGAAAATTAAATTTCTGAGGATATTTTGAAGACAACACTGCAAAGATATTGTTTATAAATGCTTTAATGCCATGAAAAATAGCTGACTACATCTGTTCGAATCCTTTTGACATGAATACAATAAATTAGAACATATAACGGATGAGAAAACTTATCGGGATATTGCAGCGGGCTGTTTCGGAGAGACAATTTTTAAGTTTTGCTTTGGTTTGAGACATAGTCCTAGTGCCATGAAACCTTACTCTTATATTCTAGATGAAGTAGATTCTCCTTGTGTTTCTGCAAATGCAATTACTGCTAGTCTTCTTTCAAAATAAAAAAAAAAATGAGTTCCTTTAAGAGCAATGAAAACATTCATAAGAAAGAAGATGGGTCATACTATGTAGTTTCGGCTAATAAAGCCTCATCAGTGACCCTGTATTGATCCGGCAAAGAAAGCCAGAGGAAACATACTGCAATTTAGCGAATTTCGACTGGGCAGTCGATTAAAAGACTGATATAAATCCAAATGGGGTCCAAATGATTAAAAACCTGTCTAGAATATGAGTCTAAACCAATAATTTATTTCTGACATCAAGATATTTAAGCGGGCTGTTTCGGAGAGAGAATTTTTCATTCAGTCTTTATTCCAAACACATCAATAAAAACTGATGAACATGCCTTTAAAGTACACCCCTCCAAGAACAAAGATCAGAGGCAAAAACACGTCAAAAACACACAGTTAGACCTATATTAGCACTACGATCACAGCTTTACATTATCCAGGGCAAATTACATGCCATGAAGATAGATTTTATAAAACAGAAATGGATAGAACTACAAATGTGTGGAAATAGTATGTAATGACTGAAAACAGGACAGTGATGCTGACATTTCTACCTTTGCTATTGGGAGCTTACCACTAAATATTTCTAAAGGCGACTTACCTGCGCCCACAAAAACTACACATACAAAAGGAGAAAAAATCCGCATGTTGATATGCTCCTTCTCAATTTACAGTCAACCATGTTTGTTTACCTTCTAGAACGGAGTAAATACAAACCAACATTTTTAAAGAAGGGGTGACCATATAAAATCAGCAACAATTTATTTGAGGTTGCAGATATATTTATAAAACATGCATCATTTTAGTCCCTTTAACCTGTCATTTTCTCACAGTGTAATAAAACATGGGATATATACTGGGTCAAAAAAGTTCCTATACCTAAAATTGCTTCTGTTGCCATAGTTTCTTCAGACGAAATCTACAGGAAATTTGTTATGTTTTGGTAATAGGACTCATTTTTGTGCAAAAGCTCCATTCGGTTTTGTTTACCTGAACCCATTATTGTAGAGTATTGCTCTAAACACCCAAGGGGTCACTGTGTGATTTTCGCAGAAAAAAATCATGAAAAATGCTATGATTTAACATCCTAAAAATATTTTTACCCAAGATTTCTAGAATTTGTTACATGTTACATTTTATTAGATACCCTTTGCGTCTATTCACAAAAGATTAGGTTGCATCGGCTACGAGAAACAGGCGATCACGTATTGACCTCCCATTCTTAGAAGTTATGTCAAATGCTGCTTTCAATGGAAACTCCATAGAAAATCGAAATCGGTATTGCTACATGCTGCATGAATGTTCTGCATTATTTACCTTTTCGATGAACAGCAATGGTGGAAACAATGCGTTTTATTTAAAAATGGCAAAAAATGATTGACAGGTATAAGAATCACAACAGTTCGAAAATTGCTATATTTTTAATTGCAAGGGAGAGATAATCTGAGAATTTCATAAATTAAAACCTTGCTTAAAATCAAGATCACGAAGTGTTGTAAAGTTAAAGTGTTATCCGTTGTTCAGGGGATGATGTCTTCCATCTTGGACACAAAAGAAACTGTCTGCGCGTGCGCAATGTCCTTTTTCTTGCAAAATCGTTCTGGGCATATATTGCAAGACAACAGTGAAGCAGAAAGGTCTGGGCAAGTACAAGTTTGATCATTTTCTAGCTAAACGTCCGATTCACATATCTACAGTCATATTTAACTCTATAGCTATCTGATATTTTGTGAGTTTCACCCGGAAGTTGGTAAAGTTACTTTTTTGACTGAATATATATCAGATAGAAGCAAGTCTGGTGATTAGAACGCAACTAAAAGATCTGTCCAAAAGTGATAAAACCCGGCACCGCCCACTATCCAGTGAAATGCTACCAAATACCGAACCTTTATTTTCTTTATGATGCATCAAAAAATTGCAAAAATGGAAATTTAGGGCATATCTAATAATCTACTCATGCATGATAAATGTTCAGTGACATAGAATCTTTCAAGTTTGGGAAAACGTTATCGCTTTCAAATTCAACTATGAAAGCCGAGCAAACCATATGTTTTTTGAAAAGTGCAAAGTTTACCTCTTTCTTAAATGGAACCCAGGTACCGGCTTGCATCAGTGTTTCTTCTCCAATGTCTTGGGAATAATTATATCCTAAAATGCACATAACTATGCCTAAATAGCACCAATACTCATTTTTATTGCTATTTTCACATCTACACCCCTATATAAAGTAACACATTACATTTTTGAGGAAAGTTTAAAGACAAAACTACCAAGAAAAAGTTTATAAATGGCTAAATACCACGAGAAATAGCTGAATATATCTGTTCAAAACCTTTTGACATGAATACAATAAATCAGAACATATAACAGATGAGAAAACTTATCGGGATATTGCAGCGGGCTTGTTTATAGAACCATCCTAGCCCAACAAGTTAATCCACATGTTGATCCGCTCCTTTTCAAGTTACAGTCAACCACTTTCCCTTATTTTCTTTACGATGCATCAAAAGCATCAATTTGCCAAATAAAAATTTAGGTCATATCTAATAATTTACTCATGTATAATGAAAGTTAAGTCACAAAGAATCTTTCAAGTATGCATAAAATTATCATTTTCAGATTCAACTATGAAAGCCGAGCAAACCATATGTTTTTGAAAAGTGCAAAGTTTACCTCTTTCTGGAATGGAACCTAGACACCGGCTAGCATCAGTGTTTCTTTTCCAATGTCTTTGGAACAACTGATATCCTAAAATGCACAGAATTATGCCTAAATAGCTGCCTAAATAGCACTCTTATAATGTACTCATGACAATAAAAAGTTCAGTCACAAAGTATCTTTCAAGTTTGCGAAAAAGTTATCGCTTTCAGATTCAACTATGAAAACTGAGCAAACCATATCTTTTTGAAAACTGCAAAGTTTACCTCTTTCTGGAATTGAACCTAAACACTGGCTTTGTGGAATTTTGAAAATACTTGACGGTCACTGCTGAGGCCTAAACTTGCTAGTCTGGCCCAGAAACATGTACACTCCATATTTTCCGGTTATGTGGTGTATCCCTTGCTTCAAAAGTATAACCCTTTCTAGAACTTATTTGACGTCACAACAGCTGTTATCTGGGAATGTGTGGCGGCCGTAAAAAGTCTCCATGCCCTACATCATAGTGTAGTTTATATTTTATTGTCCTTTTGGATCATTGATTCCATTGTGGAATTTCGAAAATACTTGCGGGTCACTGATGAGGCCTAAATGGCCGAAACTTGCTAGTCTGGCCCAGAAAACATGTACACTCTATATTTTCCGGTTCTGTGGTTTATTCATTGCTTCCAAAGGATAATCCTTTCTAGAACTTATTCCATCCGTGTTTCTTCTCCAATGTCTTTGGAACAACTCTATACTAAAATGCACATAACTATCCCTAAATAGCGCCAATACTCATTTCGATGGCTATTTTCACAACTACACCCCATATCTAAAGTAAAAAATGGCATTTTTGATGCAATTTTGAAGACAAAACTGCCAAGAAAATGTTCATAAATGCCTTAATGGCATGAGAAAAATCTGAATATATCTGTTTGAGTCATTTTGACATGAATACAATAAATTAGAACGTATAACGGATGAGTAAACTTATCGGGATATTGCAACAGGCTGTTTCGGAAAGACAATTTCTAAGTTTTGCTTTGGTTTGATACATAGTCCTAGTACCGGCCCCGATAGCTCAATTGGTAGAGTGTCCGCTCCGGGGAACGGGAGGTCACGGGTTCGATCCCGGGCCGCGACATACCAAAGACGTTAAAAAACGGTACTAGCTGCTCCTCGCTTGGCACTCAGATTTACGGGGTAGAGCTAGGACTGGTCGACCCAGTGTAAGGATAATGTGACTGGGTGTGGTATCATGTTATGTGTCTCGGACATCATTCTTCAGTGAGGCAGCAGCATAAAAGTGAGCATTGAGCTCCATGTCGCAACCAGACACCGTCGTGATATGACTGAAAAATTGTTGAAAGCGACGTTAAACACAAACACATAGTGCTAGTGCAATGAAACCTTTGTCTTATATTCCAACAATTTAGAATTTTCTATTTCTGATTTGCACTCTAATGATAAAAAACAATTTTGGAAAGTGGAACGCCACTTTGTTAAAAACAATTCCAGCTCTGCTTCAATTTCACCTCTAAATTCATTCCCAGTTATTGGGCATAATGACTTTTGTTTTTCATCAGAAGATAAAGCAGAACTATTAAACGAATATTTTACATCTATCTCCGCAGTCAATGATGACAACGTCGAATTTTTAATATAAATGCCAGATTCGGTTATCAAGCATTGCACCACAAGAGGTCGAACCTTTGATTGAACTTTTAAATTCGAACAAGGCTCCAGGGCCAGATGGTATTAGTAGCATAATGCTAAATTCTGTAGCAAAAGAAGTATCTGTGCCTCTAGTTACACGCTTTAGTAGATATTTCAGAGCAGGTAAGTTTGTAGAGATCTTTAAATATTCAAATGTTATACATTTACCCAAACCGGAGATAATTATTATCCTTCGACATTTCGACCTGTTTCTCTCTTAAGCAACGTTGGTAAACTACCAGAAATAATAGCTTTTAAACACACCTATAACTTTTTAAATGAAAATGATTTACTTTATAAATACCAATCTGGTTTTTTATCCAACCATTCAACAACCTTTCAACTTATAGACATCTATCATCACATCTGCCAAACTTTTGATAATAACCAATTTCTTGTATGGTTTTCTTAGACGTTTCTAAAAGTTTCGACAGAGTGTGGCATAAGCGTCTTGTTTTTAAATTAAAACAAAATGGCATAGACGGTGAATTATTGGAGTGGAATACTGACTACCTCAGTGGTAGGAAGCAAAAAATCGTTATAAGAAACAGTTCTTCAACGTTAAGGAGTGTAAATGCCGGCATTCCTCAGGGTCTGTCCTAGGCCCCCTTTTATTTTTAGTCTACATCAATGATATATCTGATTCTATGCTTAGCCTTACTAGGTTATTTGCCGACGATAGCTCCCTATTCTGCGCTGCAGCTACTCTAAATGGCATTGCGGGTATCATTAACCGTGATTTGCGAATGCTAGTAAATTGGGCATCTCAGTTGTTGATAAAACTTAACCCATATAAAACAGAAACAATGACTTTCACTTTAAAACCTATTGAATTACTTCCTATTATAATATTTGATGGAACTCCCGTAAAATTTATTACAAATCATAAACATTTAGGTCTAACCTTCAGTAGTAACGGTAAATGGCATTCCCATATTGAGAATATTAAAACAGTGCATCAAAAGTTATTGGCATAATAACGAAACTGAAATATACATTTAGTTCTGTTGCATTAAACCAAATTTATTTATCGTACTTGTTGCCTATTATTGAATATTCATGTGTTGTATGGGATGGCTATACTGTAGAGAATATTAACTCGCTTCAAACACTTCAGAATGAAGCTGCCCGCAAAGTTACAGGCTTAACCAGATCAGTTTCTCTGGGTAATCTGGAGAGAGAATGTGGCTGGGTGTCACTTTTGGAAAGTCGAAGAAAGCAAAAACTTGTATTTATGTATAAAGTAATAAACGGGTTCGTTCCTACATATATATCCGATCTGTTCTTCCTTTAGTGGGAAAAGCAAATGCTTACAATCTCCGAAAGCAAGCAGATATTGCCGCTCCTTTCTGCAGGACTGAAATCTCTCGCAAATCTTGTATTCCATCCTCAATTTAAGCATGGAATTCTCTTGACGTAGAATTACATAATTTACCGTCTCATTTAAGTTTTAATTATCAATTGAAAAGGCATCAAAATAACTCGAAAGTCCCATTACACTATAGAATTGGTAACAGATATGTGTCTGCTTTACACGTAAGAATTAGAAATAATTGTAGTAATTTACGACTTGACTTATATATAAATCACTTAACATCTAGTTTTATAAATCACTTAACACCTAGTTTCACGTGTAGTTGCTCTGACGAAGTTAAAGATGCTGATCATTATTTTTTTCGCTGTTCACATTACACTAACGAAAGAGTAATACTTTTCCAATCAACCAGAGCTTTGCATCCAAGGAATATTAATATTCTTTTATTTGGTGATGTTAGTCTGTCGATAGAAGATAACACTATCATCTTTACAGCCGTACAAACATTTATTAAGGGTACTAAACGTTTCGCCAACTAGGCTGATGCTCACTTAGGCCAGCATGACATTTCATTCCATTTTCAGTCCATTATTTTATCACACTGTTTTTCTTTTAATTCATTATTCATTATCATATATCTTATACATTTTTTCATCATCATTTTTTTTCTCATCATTTTTTTTTTCTCATCATCTTTGGAAAATGTGATATATGCTTATTTGTTATATCACTCATTATGAAGTATTCCAAATGTCTCTGTATTTGCCACTATGATGTGTATGTATATTACTGTAATATTGTTTCGTAGGGGAGGGCCGTAACTAATGTTCGCAGAACTTGTGGCCCGACCCAATTGCTTGATTTATGATGCAATAAAATATGTTTATACATAAAATATTCCAGATGAAGTAGATTCTTTGTTGCGTTTCTGCAAATGCAATTACTGCAAGTCTTCTTTCCATCACATCAAGAAAAACTGACTTACATGGCTTTAAAGCTAAGTCACAAAGAATTATGCATCAAAAGAAGTGCGCACTTTTTGGTGATGCAAACTCCTTCCCCATTTCTTCACCGATTGAGCTGAAACTTTGCACATGCATTCCTGGTCACCTGGTGGGATGCCTTACACAATTTTCACGTTGGTCCCCACATTGACATCGGAGTTATGGCCCTTTTTTCTAAAAAAATGCGTTAAAAATCGTGTGATGCGAACTTCTTCCACATTTCTGCACCGATTGAGATGAAACTTTGCATATGCATTCCTTGTGAGGTGCAGGGGTGCCTAACACAATCTTCACATTGGTCCTATCATTTACATCGGATTTACGGCCCTTTATTTTCTAAAATATGCGGTAAAAGCTTCCGGGAAGCCTAACACAATTTTCACGTTGGTCCTCTCATTTACATGTGATTTATGGCCCCTTATTTGCTAAAAAATGCGCTAAAAACCTTGTGATGCGAACTTCTTCCACATTTCTTCACCGATTGAGCTGAAAATTTGCACATGCATTCCTTGTTAGTAGCAGGGGTGCCTTACACAATTTTCACACTGGTCTCATCATTTACGTCGGAGTTAAGGCCCTTTATTTTCTAAAATATGCAATGCGCTAAAAACCTTGTGATGCAAACTTCTTCCACATTTCTCCACAGATTGAGCTGAAACTTTGCACATGCATTCCTTGTGAGGTGCAGGGGTGCCTTACACACTTTTCATAATGGTCCTATCATTTACGTCGGAGTTACGGCCCTTTATTTTCTAAAATATGCGCTAAAAGCTTGTGATGCAAACTTCTTCCACATTTCTTCACCGATTGAGTTGAAACTTTGCATATGCATTCCTTTTGAAGTGCCGGGGTGCCTAACACCATTTTCACGTTTGTCCTATTATTTATGTCGGAGTTATGGCCCTTTAGTGTCTAAAATTGCGCTAAAAATCCTCATTTTTTTAACTTTAACATTGGCCATAGCTTTCGATTGATATGTGATAGGGGTTTCATATTTCACATGTGCATTCCTTGTCACAAGACCTTTCTAGTGCTAACCTAATTTTTGACACAATGACCTTGACCTTGACATTTGACCTACTTTTTAAAAACTTTAACATTGGGCATAACTTTCAATTGGTAAGTGGTAGGGCTTTCATATTTCACATGTGCATTCCTTGTCTTAAGACCTTTTTCATGGTACCATTAATTTTTATCTTGTGACCTTGTCCTTTTGCCAAGTTTCTAAAAACTTTAACATAGTCGATAACTTTCTATTGGTAAGTAATAGGGCTTTTATATTTCACATGTGCATGCTTTTTACAAGACATGCCTAGTGGTACCATATTTTTTGACCTCGTGACCTTGACTTTTGACCTACTTTTTAAAAACTTTTACTTTGGCCAAAACTTTTTATTCGTAAGTGGTATGGCTTTAATATTTCACAGGTGCATTCCTTGTCAAAAGACCTTTCTAGAGGTACCATCATTTTTGACCTCCTGACCTTGACCTTGACATTTGAACTACTTTTTAAAAACTTTAACATTAGCCATAACTTTCGATTGGTAAGTGATATGGCTTTCATATTCCAAATGTGTATTCTGTGTCACATGGCCTTTCCAACGATCCCATATATTTTTAACTTGTGACCTTGTCCTACTTTTTTAAGGCTTGAACTTTGGCCATACCTTTCGATAGCTTAGTGATACTGCTTTCATATTTAACATGCACTGTCCGGGGGCATCAGTGTTTCACAAACACATCTTGTTGAAAAGTGCAAAGTTTATCTCTTTCTGGAATGGAATCTAGACACTGGCTTGCATCAGCGTTTCTCTTCTCCAATGTCTTTGGAACAATTCTATCCTAAAATGCACAGAAATATGTCTAAATAGCACCAATACTCATTTGTATGGCTTTTTTCATACCTACACCCCACATTTAAAGTAAAAATAACTTTTTTGAGGACATTTTGAAGACAAAACTGCCAAGAAAATGTTTATAAATGTCTTAATACTACGAGAAATAGCTGAATAATTCTGTTCACAAACTTTTGACATGAATACAATAAATTAGAACATATTACGGATGAGGAAACTTATCAGGATATTTCAGCGGGCTGTTTCGGAGAGATAATTTCTAAGTTTTGCTTTTGTTTGAGGCATAGTCCTAGTGCCATGAAACCTTACTCTTATATTGCAGATGAAGTAGATTCTTTCTTGTGTCTCTGCAAATACAATTACTGTAAGTCTTCTTTCCAAACACATCAACAAAAACTGATTTACATGCCTTTAAAGTAAACCCCCTCCCCAGAACATAGATCAGAGGCAAAAACTCGTCAAATACACCCAGTTAGACTGAAATTAGCACTGCCATCACATTTTTACCTTATCCATGGCAAAATACATGCCACGAAAACATTTTATGAAACAGAATCGGATAGAACTACAAATGTGTGGAAATAGTATGTAATGACTGAAAACAATACAGTGCTGCTGAAATTTCTACCTTTGCTATTGGGAGCTTACCACTAAATATTTCCATGGCGACTTACCTGTACCAACAAAAACTACACATTCTCATTTTATGGTTATTTTCATACCTACACCCCTTATTTAAAGTAAAAAATGACATTTTTGAGGATATGTTGAAGACAAACCTGCCAGGAAAATGTTTATAAATGCCTTAATGCCATAAGAAATATCTGAATATATATGTTCGTATCCTTTTGACATGAACACAATAAATAAATATATATAACGGGTTAGAAAACTAAACGGGATATTGCGGCGGGCTGTTTCTGAGAGACTCAAATTTAAGTTTTCCTTTCAGGGTTTGCAAAATGCCGGCAAATATGAGTATTTTCAATGCCGGTGGCATTTATCGGTAAATACCGGCAAATACTGGAAATGCCGGCAAATACCAGAAAATGGCATTTTCCACCCTGGAATTAAAACAGAACCATATACTCAGCAGTGATATATGGGCATTTTCAATTATAGAGGTTACATTATACTTAACTCTGGTATCTGTTTATTTGTTACTATCTAAATTATTTATAAAAAATGTAATTAATAAAAAGGCCTATTTTGAACGTGCCACAGTACTCATCTGTTTACTGTCACCGTGACTAATCGTTTAAAGTCATGAAAAACATGACATCCTTTAGTCCATCCTTGTCCCTGGCTATCCTGTGCTCACTTGAATAAGCTTGTGCTCTCTTGAATAAACAAGGTATTGAGAGTTGTTGTGTCAGTACTTTAGTCAGTGAAAAAATGTATTAACGGACTTTTTTCGCTCCCCCAGTTGAAAATACCGGCAAATACTGGACAAGGCCAGCAAATACCAGAAAATGGCATATTCCACCCTGGAATTAAAACAGAACCATATACTGAGCAGTGATATATGGGCATTTTCAATAATACAGGTTACATTATACTTAACTCTGGTACCTGCTTATTTGTTACTATCTAAATAAATTATAAAAATGTAATTAATAAAAAAGGCCTATTTGAACCTGCCACAGTTCTCATCTGTTTACTGTCACCTTGACTAATCGTTTAAAGTCATACAAAACATGACATCCTTTAGTCCATCCTTGTCCCTGGCTATCCTGAGCTCACTTGAATAAACTTGTGCTCTCTTGAATAAACAAGGTCTTGAGAGTTGTTGTTTTAGTAATTAGGGCCCCGCACTGAAAGTGTGGGTGCCCTATAGTAATCACTCTGTCCGTCCGTCTGTCTGTCTGTCTGTCCGTCTGTCCGTCCACAAATTTCTGATAGCGCTGCCGGGGCCCTAGTCAGTTTCACTGACAGCTCTAGTTTAGTCAGTTGCCAGGACATCCCCCCCCCCCCCGAACATTTGCCACCCCCAAGAAAAAATGTTTTAACGGACTTCTTTCGCTCTTCCAGTTGAAAATACCGGCATACCGGATATTCACCCACTGCTTATTTTTGGTATGGACATTTGCCCACACCCCAGTGCTTTTTTCAGAAAGGGACAATTGCCCCCCCCCCCCCACCCCCCCCCCCCCCCCCCCGATTCAAGCTGGCCATAAACCAAGAAGAAAATTCAGTTTATTCATTTATACTTATTGAAAAAATGATATAAGCAGTTGTTTTGACTCCAGCTATGTATATAATAAAGTACAAGTGCTAGGAAGAGAAGATGCAAAGGGCTACTGCATCAGTTTTTAGAGGTGCCATTATCGCACACATAAGTGTTGTCGCAATGGATGCAACAGAGTTTTCAATGTTTATTATTTTATTTTTTTGCACAAAATATACATGTAGGTGCGAGCAACAATATGGAAAATATAGAAATAAATTCACCAACATTACCATGATTACTGTCAGTGCTTACGCTAGTCAGTATATACATTTCTAATGTCATAAGCACGTTTTTGTGAAGTAGATAAAATTCAGGGGACTTAGTGAAGCCTACAAAACAATTTTATTAAACAGGTACATGAATAATTGATTTCTAACAATTACGTCTATTTAAATGGAATTCAATCAAAGTAGAAGTAAAACAAATATCAGGAATCGATACAATGAACTTACTCAGTCATGTCAAAAAAATATTAAATGTCCATTGCCCCCAGCCCGATTGACAGTGCTGCTGACATTTCTTCCTTTGCTATTGGGAGTTTATCACTAAATATTTCCACAGGCGATTTAACTGCAACCACAAAAACTACACATACAATTGTTTTTGGCTATTTTCACACTACATCCCAATTTAAAGTAAAAATGACATTTTTGAGGGTATTTTGAAAACAAAACTGCCAAGAAAATATTTATAAATGCCTTGAGATATCTGAATATATCCAACATATACGAATCATTTTGACATGAATACAATAAATTAGAACATATAACGGATGGGAAAACCTATCCGGATAATGCAGCAAGCTGTTTCGGAGAGACAATTTTTAAGTTTTGCTTTGGTTTGAGACATAGTCCTAGTGCCATGAAAGCTTACTCTTATATTCCAGATTCTGTCTTGTGTTTCTGCAAATGCATTTTCTGCAACTCTTCTTTTCAAACACATCAATAAAAACTTATTTACATGCCTTTAAAGTACACCCCCTCCATAGAACAAAGATCAGAGGCAAAAACTCATCAAATACAACCAGTTAGACCATAATTAGCACTACCATCGTATTTGTACAGTATCCATGACAAAATACATGCCATGTAGATACATTATATGAAACAGAATAAGTTAGAACTACAACTGTTTGGCGACTTACCTGCACCCACCAAAACTAATATAAAAATGTTTATGGCTATTTTCGCACCTACACCCCCTATTTAAAGTAAAAACTTACACATTTTGGGATTTTTGAAGACAAAACTGCCAAGAAAATATTACAAATGCCTTAATGCCATGAGAAATATCTAAATATATCTGATCGAATCCTTTTGTCATGAATACAATAAATTAGAACATATAACAGATGAGAAAACTTATCGGGATATTGCAGCGGGCTGTTTCGGAGAAACAATTGTGAAGTTTTGCTTTGGTTTGAGACCTAGTCCTAGTGCCATGAAACCTTACTCTTATATACCAGATGAAGTAGATTCTTTCTTGTGTTTCTGCAAATGCAATTACTGCAAGTCTTCTTTTCAAACACATCAAGAAAATCTGATTTACATGGCTTTAAATTTCAGTCGCAAAGAAAGATGCATCAAAAGAATTGCCAAATAGAAATTAAGGTCATATTTGATAATTTACTTATCATAATAAAAGTTCATTCACAAAGAATCTTTCAAGTTTGCGAAAACGTTATCGCTTTCTTATTCAACTGTGAAAGCCGAGCAAACCAAATGTTTTAAAGAAGTGCAAAGTTAACCTCTTTCTGGAATGTAACCTAGACACCGGCTTGCACCAGTGTTTCATCTCCAATGTCTTTGGAACAATTCTATCCTAAATTGCACACAATTGTGCCTAAATAGCACCAATACTCATTTTTATGTCTATTTTCACACCTACACCCCCTATTTAAACTAAAAAAAAATGTTTAGGATATTTTGAAGACAAAACTTCCAAAAAAATGTTAATTAATGCCTCAATGCCATGATTAATAGCTGCATTCATCTGTCACCGGCCCCGATAGCTCAGTTGGTAGAGTGTCCGCTCCGGGGAACGGGAGGTCTCGGGTTCGATCCCGGGCCGCGACATACCAAAGTCGTTAAAAATGGTACTAGCTGCTCCTCGCTTGGCACTCAGATTTATGGGGTAGAGCTAGGACTGGTCGATCCAGTGTCAGGATAATGTGACTGGGTGTGGTATCATGTAATGTGTCTGGGACATGATACTTCAGTGAGGCAGCACTATAAACGTGAGCATTGAGCTCCCTGTCGCAACCAGACACCGTCGTGATATGACTGACAAATTGTTGAAAGCGACGTTAAACCCGAATTCACACACACACGCATTCATCTGTCCACAACCTTTTGGCATGAATACAATAAATAAGAACATATAACGGATGAAAACAATTCATGGGATATTGCAGCGGGCTGTTTAGGAGAGACGATTTTTAAGTTTTGATTTGGTTTTAGACACAGTCCTAGTGCCCTGAAACCTTACTCTTATATTCGAGATGAAGTAGATACTTTCTTGTGATTCTGCAAATGCAATTACTGCAAGTCTTCTTTCCGAACACACATGTAAGTATCGACTGAAACAGGACAGCGCTGCTGACATTTCTACCATTGCTATTGGGAGCTTACCACTAAATATTTCCAAAGACAACTTACCTGCGCCCACAAAAACTACTTATACGAAAATTTTCAAAGCTTGCTTGTTTATAGAACCCTTCTAGCCGAACAAGTTAATGAGAAAAATCAACATTTTGTACTGCTCCTTTTCAAGTTACAGTCCACCATGTTTTATACCTACTGGAACGGAGTAAATACGAAAAACACTTTTAAAGGAGGGTTGTATCTAGACAGGTTTTTAATTATTTGGATCCCCATTTTGATTTATATCAGTCTTTGTATCGACTGCCTATTCGAAATTCGCAAAATTGCAGTATGTTTCCTCTGGCTTTCTTTGCCAGATCATTACAGGGTCACTGATGAGGCTTTATTAGCCGAAACTACGTAGTATGACCCATCTTCTTTCTTATGGAAGTTTTCATTGCTCTTAAAGGAACTCATTTTTGATTTTTATTTGCCTTCACTGCAGCTGGTGTTGTGCCGTGTGGCGGCCGTAAAACGTCTCCACGTACATCAACCATAGTGCAGCTTATTTTTTACTTTAAGTCCTTTGAGATCAGCGTGAATATTCTGAGAAATCAGAAACAAAATATTGGTTTAGACTCATATTCTAGACAGGTTTTTAATTATTTGGATCCCCATTTTGATTTATATCAGTCTTTGTATCGACTGCCTATTCGAAATTCGCAAAATTGCAGGATGTTTCCTCTGGCTTTCTTTGCCAGATCATTACAGGGTCACTGATGAGGCTTTATTAGCCGAAACTACGTAGTATGACCCATCTTCTTTCTTCTGAATGTTTTCATTGCTCTTAAAGGAACTCATTTTTGATTTTTAATTGACCATATAAAATCAGCAACCATTTCTTTGAACTTGCAGATATATTTATAAAACATGCCTCATTTTAGTCCCTTATACTTGTCACTTTCTCACATTGAAATAAAACATGGGATATATATCCAATGGAAGCAAGTCTGGTATTTAGAACGCAGCTAAAAGCTCGGTCCAAAAGTGATAAAACCCGGCACCTCCCAGTATCTAGTGCAATGCTACCAATAACAAACCCTTATTTTTTATTATGATGCATCAAAAGAACGGCCAAATATAAATTTAGGTCATATCTAATAAATTTACTCACACATAATAAAAGTTCAGTCACAAAGCTACGAAAAAGTTATCGTTTTCAGATTCAACTATGAAAGCCGAGTTAACCATATGTTTTTGAAAGTGTAAAGTTTACCTCTTTCTGGAATGGAAAGCATCAGTGTTTCTTCTCCAATGTCTTTGGAATAATTCTATCGTAAAATGCACATAATTATTCCTAAATAGGACCAATACTCATTTTCATGGCTTTTTCACACCTACAAGCCACATTTAATATAAAAGATGATATTTGTGAGGATATGTTGAAGACAAAACTGCCAAGAAAATGTTTGTAAATGCCTTAATGCCATGAGAAACAGCTGAATTTATCTGTTCATATCCTTTTGATATGAATTCAATAAATTAGAACATATACCGGATGAGAAAACTTATCGGGATATTGCAGCGGGCTGTTTAGGAGAGACGAGTTTTAAGTTTTGCTTTGGTAGGAGACATAGTCCTAGTGCCATGAAACCTTACTCTAATATTCCAGATGAAGTAGATTGTTTTCTTTTTTCTGCAAATGCAGTTACTGCAAGTCTTCTTTCCAAACACATCGATAAAACTGATTTACATGGCTTTAAAGTACACCCCGCTCCCAAGAACAAAGATCAGAGGCAAAACACCATCAAAAAACCCCAGTTAGACCTAAAACAGCACTACCGTCACATTTTTACATTATCCATGACAAAATAGCGAACATTAATGACAGATATGGTCTTTTGAAAACGGTCTTAATACTGAATAGCGGGTTCGTCTCTTTTATCGGAATACATAACAATGAATTATATAGAAAATAATTTGGGCATGTTAAAACCGGTCTCTGTAGAGGAGTGGTCCTAATATAGGGGTGGTCTTTAGGCGGAATTCTACTGTAGTATGTAATGACCGAAAACAGGACAGTGCTGCTAACATTTCTACCTTTGCTATAGACCACTAAATATTTTCAAAAGGCGACAATAGTAACCTTTTACCTGCTGCCACAAAAACAACACATTCAAAACTTTTCAAACCTTACTTGTTAATAGAGCCATCCAAGCCCAACCAGTTAATGAGACAAAAAACATGTTGATCTGTTTACCTACGAGAACGGAGAATCAGAATTGTTTACCAGTGGATGGATAGGTGGGATTGGATGGGTGGGGTAGGTTGGGGAAAGTTAAAGACAAACCAACATTTTTAAAGGAGGGGTGACCATATAAAATCAGCAACAATTTCTTTGAGCTTGCAGATATATTTATAAAAACAGGCATCATGTTAGTCCCTTGTACCTATCATTTTCTCACATTGAAATAAAACATGGGATTTATATCCAATGGAAGCAAGTCTGGTATTTAGAAGGCAACTAAAAGCTCGGTCAAAAATGATAAAATAGAAGTGGCGGCAATGATCAGGAATCGATACAATCAACCCATAGCTCCCGTCAGAGACCCCAAAGGGAAAGACACACAAACATGCGACAACAGACCTAATGGAAACACCAACAGTGGAAAGCCAAAAGGAGAGTACCTTCCCACAAAAATGCCAATAGGATATACAAAATAAAATTACACAAGCGACACAAACACCGAAAGACAAACCATAACAAAAATAAATCGCGACAGAAGAACCGCATTGGAACGGTCAGCGGAAACGAATTCCACTGGGGGGCTTAAATCGATTTTACGTGGCCACAATCCTCGCCCTTATTTCCATTGCGATTTAGACAAATAATTTGTTCAGTCCACATGAAGGCCTCCTAACTCATCAGTGCAACATCTCCGTGAACACAAATAATCAAACAACCACAGAGCTGAACCAACGGTGAGGACTCGACAGCTAGGAAACACTGAAATGCTGGAGCAAAAGAAAACCAAGTTAGACTCCGATGGGCCCGACCATAGAAAGAGCATCAGGCATCAGCCAACATTACTTGAATTAGATCTCTCTAATTCTCAATAAGCCTTTACACAGGAACCGTCAAAGAAGCTGAGACCTGATCCAACGGCGTGCAATTAAAGAGGGAAGCAAAGATGTCAACCGTGATTGGGTTAACTACCATGCATGCAGTCTGTCGTAAAACATTTATATTGTACCCAATCATTTTATATCGAAGAATGATTTTACGAAATTGGGTGCTGAAGTCATTGCGGTTATATATTTTTCTGAATTTGTATACTAAGTCACCACAAAATTCGGGTTCCGATAGACCTTGTTGCAGAAGAGATTTAAGTCCAATATTGAATTTTGAAATTGAATCAGAATGACGTCTATAAAATTTTGGAAAGGATTTGCGTAGTTTATGGTACCGATAACCAAGTTTAAGAAGTTTAGGCGTTAACAATTTATTACGTGTGTTGAACTCGGTTACATGACTACACACCCTGGCAAATCGAATTAATTGCGAAATATAAACGCCATAGGATGACGCACGAGGAACATCACCATCCAAAAAAAGGAAAATTTACAATCTCAAAATCAAAATCATCCCGTTTATCATAAATTTTGCACAAAACAAACCCATCTACAATAGATAGATGTAAATCCAAAAATGGGGCCTCGGTATCAGAAGAATTTGCTTTATTTAACTGAAGTTCTGGGGGGTAAATTTGACTGATCAAACCACCGAAATAGGTATTATCAATATTTAATAAATCATCCAAGTATCTAGAAGTGACGCTAAACGCTTCAATGATTTCAGACTCGTTTTCAGCAGAAAGGGACATCATAAAGTCTCTCTCATATCAAAACAAAAAGAAATTAGCCACGAGTGGTGCGCAATTAGTATCCATCGGAATACCCACAATTTGTCTAAATAACTTAGTACCAAATCTTATGTAAATATTGTCAAGTAGAAAGGTGAGAGCTTCACACAAATTCTGACATGACCATAAAGTATGATTTTTATGCTCTTCAGAAGTGAAACAAGCATTTCTTACATAACATGCAAGATAGAGGGAGTCTTCCCTATGAAATGTCCATTCAATTAAATCATTAAGTTTTTCGATTATAAGATTGAGGAAGTGTGGTGTAAAGGGTAGAAAAATCATAAGTAGACAGACTTGAAGCACGAAACCGCCTGGATTTAAATTTATTTAAAACTTCATTAGAATTTTTATAGACCAAAACTTTTTGATGGCAGTCAAACATGAAGTTAATAATTTAGAGAGTTCAGTGGTGGTACAAGCGCTTGAATTTGCTAGTAACCGTGCTTCGTATGGTCTTTTATTAAGTTTATGAACCCGGCACCTTCCAATATTTACTGCAGTGCTACCTATCCCAAACTCTTATTTTCTTTATGATGCATCAAGAGAAGTGCATAATAGAAATTTAGGACATAGCTTGCAGCGGACTGTTTCGGAGAGACAAGTTTTAAGTTTTGCTTTGGTTTAAGACACGGTCTTAGTGCCATGAAGCCTTACTCTGATATTCCTGATGAAGTATTTGTGCAAATATAATTACTGCAAGTCTCCTTTCCAAACAAATCTATAAAAACTGTTTTACATGAGTTTAACGTACTCCCACCTACACACGCTCCTCCCAGGAACATAGATAAGAGGCAAAAAGTAATCAAATACACCCAGTTGGACCTACATTATTGAATTTCGCCGGACAACTTTACTTCAAAACTGGACCCCCAAAATGTTAAAGATTAAAAATATTTGTAATAATCCTTAAGAATGGAGCTTAAAATTTTATTTGATACTAATCTTAGTAGATTCTGACAACCCAAAATTTAGATATTATGGATAACACACCACTACCCCCAACATTCAGGACACAATCAGCGAATTTTCCGGACAAGTAACTTCAAAAATGTATTTTAATATAATGTTTTAGATCGGAGCTTAAAATTTTATTTGATACTAATTTCATTAATTTCTGACCATCAGAAGTGGAGATATTAGGGATAACGCACCGCTACCCCACATTTCCCGGACTTTTCCCGGACAATTCCCGGACATTTCCATGATAATTCCCGGACATTCAGTGTGCACCCCCAGTTAGACCAAAATAACCACTAGCATCACAATTTTACAGTATCTTTGGCAAAATACATGCCATGAATATACATTTATGGAACAGAATTGGATGGAACCTACAAATGTGTGGAAATAGTCTGTAATGATTGAAAAGAGTACAGTGCTGCTGACACTACTACTTTTGCTACTCCAAATCCTTTATTTCTTTGTGATGCATCAAAATAATTGCCAAATAGAAATTTAGGTCATATCTAATAATTTATTCATGCATAAAAAAGTTCAGTCACAAAGAATCTGTCAAATTTGCGAAAAAGTTATCGTTTTAAGTTTCAACAATAAAAACCATGTTTTTGAAAAGCGCAGTTTTCCTATTTCTGGAATCCGTTACAAAAATAATCCTTTGCAGTCCATTCGCAGAGTATATTTGGAATATGTTCCAGTGAAATAACCGGTTGCATACCCTTTACAAGTACTTTGCAACAGATTGGTGCAAACATTTTGCAAGCATATCTGTGCCACTACAAAGAGATTGCAAATACAAAATGCTTTTAGAACACTGTAAAAGTTTCGCAACCAGTATATCTGACATTTTTCATACTGCAAAGCTTTGCAAACAGTGACTTAAACTCATTTTGTTGGATTAATTAACAGGCCTACCTCAATAGCAGTCTGCAAACAGTTTGCAAACATCAACTCTGATTTTTATTCAGGTGCAAAGCTTTTGCAAATAACACTATGAAAGTATTTATTGCAAGTGTAATGGCAAATGTTTTGCTGTGATATAAAAGTATATATTTCATAAGTTCTGTGGAATTAAATGCAAAACATATTTTTTATAAGTTCTGTGGAATTAGATGCAAAACAGGGATTCAATATTTGATCTTTTTGGGACTTTTACCCGATATTGAGATGAAATAACTTATCAAGCCCTGTCGCCTAATGACACAAATAGGCTTTTAAGCGTGGACGGACCGACTCGCACCGCTTTGCCTGGGCAGGCTTAGATCCTCTAAGCGGTTTACCAGTACTCGTGTGCGGGTCGGTTTCAGCTCTGCATGGAAGCATCATGCAGCCCATCTGTTTTTTCATCTGCATATCGGGCATTACAATACAACATTTATAATGATAAAATGTAAAACAAATTTAATAACCTCACCTTTTATGTCCAGAATGATATTTTTATTTTTTGGTTGTTTTTCAATCTATGCAAAGAACAACTCAGGGTCATCAGTTGAGAAAATTATGTAGTTCTTAACCAATAAATACTGCATGCCATGGTTTGATTTTTTTTTTTTTTTTTGGTTTTGGTTTTACGGACCTTTCAAGATTTTTTTACTCATATCGAGCCGATCGTTTATCAGTGATGGGCAAAAACCGGAGTACCCGGAGAAAAACCACCTGACCTTCAGTTGCAGAACTTGGCGTCTCACATATAACCCGAGCGAGGCTCAAACCACAGCTGTGAGAGACCTAATGATCAAGAGTCAGCGCTCTTAACCACTAGGCCACGGAGGCCCGTGCCATGGTTTGATGACTTCAGAAGTTTTTTTTAAACATTTTTTAAAGTTGATTTTAAAAATTAAGTTTCTTTGTCAACACATTTCTACTTCCGGTACTGGACCGCGTTACTCCACTTCCGCTCTTCGTTCGCTGCATAAAATAGTCCAAAATGAACACTGGAAAATTAATTTTGCAGGCATGGAACGTCTTTCAAAATATTTCAGTTTTCGGGACTTTATACGGATTGAATATAAATTGGCAGAAAAAAAAAACGAATTCTGAAAAGAAAACAGTACTCTGGGACTATTTTCGTACGTGTTTTCCGATGACATTTATGTTTTACTCTTTCATCCCTGAGATTCTAAAAAGGACTCTTCTCGCTTTAAAGATATTCTTATAGAAAGGGATTTCTGATTAGTTCACTGACATGATGACAAACAGTGTACATGTAGATTATGCCGAGACGTTCTAGCTACGTGACGTCTTATCAGGATCTGCAAGGTTTGCATAGATACAGTGTATTTCTACCTCGGCATCTGCACCGGTCTACAGGGTTAAAAGGGTTAGCTTATCAGTTACCAACTAAATAACCCTTTACTGACCTACAATTCGCCTGCTTTTGAGAGCTCTAATTACAAAACACGTGTTGTAAGCTGTGAGTTTTAAATCAAGTTCCGTACTTTAGCGAATAGTGAAGACACCGATCAGACGCAACATTATGTTGCCTCTAATCTATCTTAACTGTTTCAGAATGTCCCTGAATTGAAACAATTAATTGGCATTTATGGGTCAATGCTTTTAGAATCCCGTACAGGTTTGAATAAACGTATTTTAATTCGGCTTAGGTAAACGCGGCGTCTAATCAGGGTTATAATTACAAATCAAATGGTTTTAAATTGTTCTCCTGTTATTCAAGTTATTCTTCTTTTTATGTCCCGAGGCCAGAAGGAACATAGTTCCAAGCGGCTGCAAAACGTATGTGCATCGTCGTATAAATGCGACGTTGCTAAGATATCATGTGCCCGCTAGGAGAACTTCTCTGTAAGATTATTAGCAGATATGTAATCAGCTAATTTAGAAATTTATGGTTTGACCATGAAGAAATTGGCAGACACGTTTATCTTTCTTTCGTCCGTTTTTTCTTCGCGGGAATAGTTGAGTGAGGCAATGGCGATGTGTATCTCGTGTCACTGGGAAGTCCAGCTGGTATCGACCTACACTTGGGCAACACCAGCTGTCCTTGCAGCGGGTAACGGTAGAGTGGGGGAGTGTTGTTATTTCTTCTGTTTCTACACTTCCATTCATTTTCCTCTTTCTCCTCTGTCCCTCACTTTCATCTCTACAACGGCCCCTGCTCTTCGGGGCTTGAGGAAATATATGGGCTGCATGATGCTTCCACGAAGAGCTGAAACCGACCCGCACTCGAGTACTGGTAAACTGCTTATAGGATCAAAGCCTGTCCAGGCAAAGCGGTGCGAGTCGGCTCGTTCATGCTTATAAACCCTATTGGTTTCATTGGGCGGCAGGGCTTGAGATGTCCTTTCTTCTCAATGTCGGGTAAAAGTCCCACAAAATTGGAAGCAACGTCTTCAAAATGACCTTCAGGGTCGACGGGGACGTTAAACCTCAACTCAAACAAACAAATCATCTCCTCTGTCTCTTCTATCTCTTTCCCCACTTTCTCTTAGAGAAGACAAAAATGATCCACAAGGGTTGACCTGTCGTTAAACTCGAAACAATCGATGAACATTTTTTTTTTTACTTTGTCGAATTGTTAACCCTCTTCAGGTTACTGGTGACACGTCAAATGACATTCATACACCAGGACCTGTGATATGGGAAGTTTGTCTCTAGATTTTTGTCTACAAAATATCTAGATAACTGCTTGATCTACGGCTAACATTGTTATATAGTGATTATTCCTCATAAATCAACTTTCCTCAGTACTTTCAGTACTTTGATTATCATCTACTAGCATATAGGTGGCCTAGACCATCTGAATACAATTGTTGTGACTGGGGTTGGATGGGTAGGAGGTGTTGTGGTGAGGGTAGGCTGGGGTGGGCTGGAGTAGGGTACGGTAGGGTTGATGGGTGGGGTGGATGGCATAGGGTAGGGTAGGGGTAGGTGGGGGTTGGGGTGGGCATGTAGGGTAGGATGGGGTTGGAATCGGTAGGGTAGGCAAGTTGGGGTTGGTTGGGTTAGGGTAAGGTTCTGTAAAGAAGGGAAGCTAGGAAGATATTGGGGCAGGTTGGGGATGGATAGGATGGGTGCATTGGTGTGGTGTGAGGTAGGATAGGTTTGGTGGGGAGGGGTTTGTGTAGTAAGAGTACGGTAGCTAGGTGGGTGGAGTTTGGGTAGGTGGGTGTATAGGTTGGGGATGGATGGGTGGGGTAGGATAAGGTAGGGTAGGTAGGGTTGAATTGGGTTATGGTGGGTGCGTTTCGGGATTGGGTGGGGTAGAGTAGATTAGTGTAAAGTAGATAAGGTGTGGTTGGGGTAGGTGGGTTGGATATGGTAGGGTAGGTAGGCTGGGGTCGGGTGGGGATGGGGGAGGGTGGGGTAGGTGAGGTTGGTAGGGTAGGGAAAGTAGGGTGGGATTGGGGCAGGTAGGGGTAGGTAGGGTACATTTGTAGCAGGCAGGGTAGGGTAAGTAGGGTGGTGTTAGGATAAGTGGGGTGGATAGGGTAGGCTAGGTCGTTGACGTTGAGCGGGGGGGGTGGTGTAAGGAAGGGTTTGGTAGTCGGGGTGATTTGTGGTTGGTTGGTTAGGGTAGGTAGGTTGGGGTTGGGTGGGTTGGGGTTGCTTTAGTAGGGTAGGTAGAATGGAATAGGGGTAGGGTCGGTGCGTCGGGGTGGGGTAGGGTATGGTAGATGGGATAGGGTAGGTAGGTTAGGGTAAGTGGAGGTGGGGATGGGGTAGGGTGGGTGCTGTGGGTAGGGTAGGTAGGGTGTGATTGTGGTAGGTAAGGGTAGGTAGGGTGCATTCAAGTATGCAGTGTATGGTAAGTAGGGTGGGTTCTGGTATTTTTGGTTGTTGTTGTTGTTGTTGTTTCTTTGTTTGATTTGAGGTTTTATGTCCCCGTCAACAATGTAAAGGTCATTTTGGAGACGTTGCTTCCAATTTTGTGGGACTTTTACCCGACATTCAGATGAAATGACATCTCAAGCCCTGCCGCCCAATGAAACCAATAGGGTTTATAAGCACTAGACGGGCCGACTCGCACCGCTTTGCCTGGGCAGGCTAAGATCCTCAAAGCTGTTTACCAGTACTCGTGTGCGGGTCGGTTTCAGCTCTGCGTGGAAGCGTGATGTATCCCATCTAGTTGGGGTAAGTGTGGTGGATAGGGTAGGGTAGGTGAGTGAGAGTTTGAGTTTTACGTCCCACCAAGAGCTAAGGTCATACGGAGACGGGTGGGTAGGGTAGGTGGATGGCGTTTGGCCGGTGTGTGGTGTAAGGAAGGGTGGGGTGGGTTGGAGTGATTTGTGGTTGGTCGGATAGGTTACGTAGGTTGGGGTTGGGTGGGGTGCAGTTGTGAAAGTAGGGTATGTAGAGTGGAATAGGGGTAAGTAGGGATGGGGAGGGTTGATTCGTTTGGGTGGGGAAGGGTAGGGTAAATAGGATAGGATAGGTGGGTAGGGTAGGACAGTTAGTTGGGTTGGGTTGGGTGGGCAGTGGTAGAGTTAAGGTTAGATAAGTTAATGTAGGTAGGGTGAGATTTGGGTAGGTTTGGGTGGACGGGATGGGTGCATTGGCATGGGCTGGGTAGGTTTTGTCGGAGTGGTGGTAAGTAGGGAAGGTAGTTGGGGTTAAGTGGGCATGTGTTATTAACCCATTCTGGACCAAATGGAATCTTCCAATTGTTTTCATCACGAGTCATTTTGAAAATTTTAGAAGCCTCTGTGGTATAGTGGTTATGATACTCACCAGATAAATCAGGGATCGCAGTATCAGTCCAGGGCTTCGCCAGACATTCAGATGGCTTCAAACCAAGTACTTATCCCCACTGAAACTGACACCAGAATTCCGGTGGAATTCCACTGGAATTCTGATTTCTTACATGCTTTGCAATGAAATATAGGGATTTCTCAGTGAAATAGAAAACGATATTGTCACTGTTTCAAACAGTGACAGATATCAAGTTTATTTTTCACTGTTTGGGACTACTTTTTTCTCCAAATCTAATTCTGTGGTCAGTTTGTCCATCGTCAGATGATTGAAAATTAATGAACTGCATTAGAATTGACGCTAAGACCGTTCACACGTCACGAGGACGTTAATGACGTCATTTTCGACGCTGACGTCACGTATTATATTGCGCGACGTTAGATCTGCCCGCGCTTTCTTTCGGAAACTAATATCTCAATTATTTCAGTAACCATTCATAAAAATGTTATCCCAGGCTATTTCTCAGGTGCAAACTTTTAGTTTACACCCAATATTATACCCAGTAAATACGCTGGATACCACTAAATTGACGTGAAACGACCAGGAACAAAGTTAGTTTATTCTGAGGGTGAGTGACGCGATTAGTCAAGCTAAATATTGCCCCTTTTAAGCATGTAAGAAACAGAAAATTCGATTTTTTCAGTGTAAGATCAAATTTTATTTCACTCATGAACACCAAAACTGGTATTTTCACTCGTGGCTACGCCACTCATGAAAATACCGGTTTTGGTGTTCATTCGATGAAATAAAATTCGATCTTACACTGAAAAAATCAAATATCCTCTATGGTTTCAAGTGAAATGTTTAATTCGCTGAAATTCCATTGGAATTCTGATGAGCAAAAAACAAGTCCACTTGAATTCCACTGAAGAATCAGAAGAAAAGTATTCATTTGAAACAATAAATATTTTGAGGTGCTTAAATTACACTTAAGATTATACAAAGGTGTAATTTGTGCAATTTTTATGAGTTTTGGCACCATTTCATAGGGATGCAAGGGTTTTTGTTATACCTACATTCGTTTTACATAACGTAGTGGAAGCATTATAACTGAAGTGCCAACCAAAGTGATGATGTCACCAACAAGTGACATCATCATCATGTGCTCATGTGGGAACCAGTCTTGGAGCAGCTTCCTTTTTTCCTGATGTTTGCCAGTTACCCTTTTAGGGGTTTCAGGTACACGATGGGTAAAGAGTATGTACATTATGGTCTGAGCTTCCTCATTTTAACTCATCTGTCACGTGGTAACATGATGAGCTTTTGTGACTGATCAATGTCCATCGTGCGTCATGAGTCTGTCAGCAATTAATTTGGCACCCGCATGTCGGGGCTGGAAGAAACAGATGGGCTGCATGATGCTTCCACGCAGAGCTGAAACCGACCGCACACGAGTACTGGTAAACTGATTAGAGGATCTAAGCCTGCCCAGGTAAAGCGGTGTGAGTCGGACCGTCCATACTGGTTTTCATTGGGCGACAGGGCTTGAGATGTCATCTCAATTGCGGGTAAAAGTCTACAAAATTGGAAGCGACGTATCCAAAATGACCTAAACAGTGTTGACGTGGACATTAAACCTCAAATCAACATTGCCTCTTGGAACAACAATGGTTAACCCTTACAACGCTAAATCCCGGTACAGATACTTATGCATACCGCGGCATCTGATCTGGGTCTTCACTGTTTGCCAAACCCACAATATATCCAGTCTAGATTTCACAGATACCTCCCTTACATGTATGCAAGACTCTGATCTCTTAGAGGAACAAATAATATGGCAATAATTTGGTCGATAGTTTGGCATTCTTCCCAAAGTTACTAAGCAGAAAAGCGCTTCAGTACAAAGGCCATGTGGCTATATCTCCGACTTTTCGTCGGAATTACTTTTAGCTCACCAGACCAAAGGCTTCCATGGAGCTTATAGGACAGGCAGTTGTCGGTCGTCATCCGTCGTATGTCGTCTGCGTCAAACCTTTCAAACGACATCTCCTCTGAAACCACTGGGTCGATTGGGCCCAAATTTAATCTGCAGTATCCTTGGGCAGGGGGTTTGAAAGTTTGTGTGTTTTTTTTTTTTGTATGAAATCGGTTCTTTAGTTTGGTTGCTATGGCAACTTATAATGGGGAAAATTGAAAAATGGCATTTCCTGCCAAGTCACTGCAGCTATTTTGATAAAACTTTTAGAGAAATGGTCATTGAGTAAACTTCTCTCAGCAATATGCTTTTACGCCAACAGGGGGGTCCCTTGTGCTGGGGCCATGTCTTACACCCTCTATATCATATTCTTGTTCCTTATGATAAGATACATTCAGTGACGCCAACCTGGGGGTCCCCCGGGATGTGCCGGGGTCATGCCCCTCCACCCACCATTTCATAAAAGGCCCAATACCTCGAAACCCTTTCAGATCCCCACCCCTAAACCATACATATTCTTGTTCCTTATGACAAGACGAATTTATTTGCACCAACCTGGTTGTTTCCTGGGTTGCACCGGGGCCTTGCCCCAGCCCTCCACTTCACAAAAGGCCATATATCTCAGAAACGATTCAGATCTTTACCCCTCAACCATATAGATACTTGTTCCTCATGGTAAGGCACATTCGGTGACAACCTAGAGTTCTCCCAGGTCATGCCGGGGCCTTACCTCAACCCTCCCCTTTATCTCAGAAAATGTTCAATGCCCCACACTTAGAAGCCTCCATAGCGCAGTGGTACGGTAATCGCCTTGTTTACCAGGGATCGCAGGATCGCTCCCGGGCTTCTTTCAGATGAGTCTTTAAACCGAGGCTCCGTTTCCGTATGACCTTAGCTGTTGGTGGGACGTAAAACTCAAAACACTCACTCACTCAAAGCCCCCCACCTAAACCATAAGTATTCATCTTCCTTATGATAAGACGCATTCAATGGCACCAGTTTGGGAGTCCTCGGGGTGTCCGGGCCATGCCCCAGCTTTACTTCATTAAAAGCAATATAAAGTGTATCTCAGATATCCTTAAGATCCCCAACCCTAAACCATACATGTTCTTGTTCCTTATGATAAGACTCATTCAGTCACACCAACCTGAGGTGTCTCTTTGTGCTGTGGCAATGTGCCCTGCCCCTCCATGTCATAAAAAGGCCATATATTTCTGAAACTATTCAAATCCCCACCCCATAATGATATATGTTCTTGCTCCTTATCATTAGCACACCAACTTGGAGGTGGGGCCGGTCACAGGGGCCATTAATCTCCACCCCACTTCATAAAATGGCCTCATATCTCGGAAACCGTTCTGATTCCCATTCCTAACCATATATATCCTTGGTCCTTATGATAAGATACATTTAGGAACAACAATCTTGGGTTTTCCTGGAATTGACAGGGAATGCCCAAACCCCTCCACTGCTTAAGAAGCCTTATATCTCCGGCCTTACATATCCCCACTGCTTAACCATATATATTCTTTTTCCTAATGATAAGACGCATTTAGTGATACCAACCAGGGCTTCACTGGGTCCATGCCCCACTCCTTCTACTCCATAAAAGGCCTAATGTTTCAGATACTGAGTCCACATGGCTGCTTCTTCGGATAATGGGGCATATTTGGGAGACTTCATATTTAATAATTGGCAGATTAAAATGATACCATGTTAAAATACATGACTGCCATTGGGCAGTGCCCATCTGTCCTCTCAGCCCCTGCCCATCGGGCTTGGAGAAATATATGGCTTGCACGATGCTTCCACGCAGAGCTGAATCCGACCTACACACGAGTACTGGTAAACCGCTTAGAGGATCTAATATGTTCTAGAAATGGTTATCATTTGGAAGCAAGGAATACGCCACAGAACTGGAAAATATGGAGTGAACATGTTTTCTGGGCCAGACTAGCTAGTTTCGGCCATTAAGGCCTCATTAGTGACCCTCAGATATTTTCAAAATTCCACAATGGAATCAATGATCCCAAAGGACAAGAAACTATAAACTACACTATGCCTGCCCAGACAAAGCGGTGTAAGTCTCGGACCGGCCATGCTTATGCACCCTATATGGTTTCATTGGGCGACTGGGCTTGAGATGTCATTTCATCTCAATGTCGGGTAAAAGTCCCACAAAATTGGAAGCCGCGTCTCCAAAATGATCTTTACAGTGTTGACGGGGACGTTAAACCTCAAATGAAACAAACCACCTGTCGCCTGGTGAGCACAGTGGTTCATGGGCCTCTTTTTTATAGTAAATAGCCGCAGTGGGTCAGAATGTTTCATAAGAGGTTTAGCTTGGCAACCAGTAAAGCGGCCCTCACCCATCGGGGCTTGAAGAAAGTGATGGGCTGCATGATAATTCCACGCAGAGCTGAAACCGTCCTGCACACAAGTACTGGTAAACCGCTTACAAGATCTAAGTCTGCCAAAGCAAACCGTTGCGAGTGTCGGACCATCCATGCTTATAAATCCTATTGGTTTCATAGGGCAGCAGGGCTTGAGAAGTCATTTCATCTTAATGTCAGCTAAAAGTCCCATAATTTCAAGCAATCTCTCCAAAATGACCTTTACAGTTTTAGAAAAAGTACGGTGATAATGCGTGTGTGTGCGTATGAGCGTGCGTGTGTGCGTGTGTGTGTGTGTGTGTTTTAAACAATAAAGTCTCTGATCATATGCTACATTATGCATGATCTGATTTTACTCTGTCAAAGTCCTATATTATTGGGAATTCCTGCCTTCAGTGGATTAAAGGTACAGGTTTTTCCCGTTACATGACCTTAGAGAGTTTACTAGCCTGTACAGTGGTGATTCAAATGAGTTTCTGTAAGATATGATTAGAATTATGGCACGCATGTTTCGTCATTCCTATGCGCATGATTTATAATGTTATATTACACCACAACCTCATTATAACACTATTAATGGGGTCCAAAGCAGAAACGGTATTAGTTAAACACAGTGTTATATCCAAACAAAATGTGTAGATTATATAGATAAATGACCATTTTGGGTTATTTTTCTATATACAGTAGAACTTCAATGGCTCGAACAAAGATAGCTCGTTTACCATGGCTGAGTAGAACCCATTCTTGAGTCCCTAGGCAAATCCTCTACATAACAAATAGAGGGGTATAATTTAGGATATACTCGTCTTTATCTTGCAAATGTATGCTGTGTGTATTCATTAGAATTGCCTCGATGAGACGATCCTAATGAGTACACACAGCATACATTTTCATTATAGAAAACCGAAAATATGTCCAAAAGTATCTCGTTATGAGCCATTGAAGTTCTACTGTAATCTATACATTTTTGGGATCGATCTTAAAACCGTGTTAAATGCGAAAGCGTGTTATAATGAACCGTGCTATAATGATGTTATGTTGTACTTACATTTGACATCCCTTATCCCGCTGAACAAGACAATCCCTACATTGGCAAACAGGTTAGCTCCAGATAACCATCTGATCAGGATCTTCACTGTTCATCATGCAGTTTGTGAATTTAACAGATAGATTATATCAAGTATATAGAAAGAAGAGAAATTCTAATTTCAACTTAACATTTTAAAAAGTGTAACAAGATGCCAAAAATACATTTCGTACAAAATTTCCCGCTAAGCATAATCTGATAACAACGCTTTCCTTTCATTTATTTATTCCTTTTTCTCTTTATACCCATGAGGTGATATACCATACCAGTAGGTGTCATTTTCAATAAACAGTAATTATCTTCAATTATCATAGACATGAAATGTCTTATTGAAGCACTGGTCCACCTGTATTGTGTCCTCAAATTATACCCCTGGTCTTCTAGAAGACTTGGTCCTCAGTCCTCTGGTCCGCCAGTAAAGGTCCTCAAATTATACCTTCCCCAATTTTGCAAGACTTTAACACAAAACTGAGATGAAATGACTCCTAATATCTCAAGCCCTGCCACTCAATGAAACCAAAAGACCCGTATGCAATGGACGGTCTGATCCCACCACTTTGCCAGGGCAAGCTTAGTTCTAAGTTGTTTACCAGTACTCTTGCGCAAGCAACATCCTTTTAATACTCGGAAGAGGGTTGAGGATTATATAGCGTTTAAACGAAATCCAATAATGCACTATTAATTGACGGCACTAATTTTAGCATCCTGCAGCATGGTTGTGACGTCATCGATTTCGGACAAACAACTTTGTACGAAATGCGTGTAAATGCATTATCTTACAGGTGATTTGTGTATTTCACCTATTGTTTTCATGTTCAGAGGTCTCGTAGTTTATCACCGACTTCTGAGAGTTCAACGTTCAAGCGTGACAAGACTAGTCCATGTTTTAGGGGAAGCAGGGTTCGGATTTCTTTTTTTTTTTCACAGGATTTTAAAACTATAAATAAGTGTTTATACGCCCGTTTTGAAAAAAAAAAACGGTCGTATTATGTTATGGGGTCGGCGTCCGCCCGTCCGTCCGTCCGTCCTTAATCGTTTTCGTTTCCGGATAACTCCCCCTACAGTTTTCATCCGATTGACCTGAAACTTTGTAGATAGTAAGACTATGATGTGGACATGTGCGTAAAATTTCAAGGTTCACCATACACCAAACATTAATAAAGGTTAACCGCACACCAAATGCTCCTTTGAAAATTTGGGAAAACATTTTTATTTCCGTACAACTCCTCCTACAGTTTTCACCCAATTAACCTGAAACTTTGTAAATAGTATTACTACAAGGTAGAGATGTGCGTCAAGTTTCGAGGTTAATCGTACACCAAATATTTATAGAGTTATGCCCCTTTGAAAATTTCGGTATACATTTTCATTTCCGGATAATTCCTCCTACAGTTTTCATGTGATCAATCTGAAACTTTGTAGATAGCAAGACTATGATGTGGAGATATGCGTAAAGTTTCAAGTCTAACTGTACACCACATATTTATAGACGTATGACTAGCTTGTGATCAGCGTATCTCCAATATCCTTTGAGACATGATGGTACTTTGTCCAGAAATACATGAGCTTAGGCAGGCATGTCATGCACAAGAACCACAGTTCTGAGTGCCCTGTTTTTTAGTTATCTCCCCTGACAGTATAATCTAACTGCAATACTTTTGTGATATATTGCTGGTTTAATTCCGGTGCACTTTCTATTGGTGAACAATCTTCTGAAGGCCATATTGGCTTCTGGCTGGGGGATTTGCCGTCTCTTCCGATGACTATTTTTGTACCAGAAACCCCAAAATGGGTAGTTGGCAGACAGTGTAGGCCCAGTTCAAACGCCGCAGAATGCGGCGTCTGATCTGGGCGTGCACTATTTGCAAAACTTTCAGCCAGTATCCAAATAGATTTTGAAGAATACACTTAATTTTGAAATAGAGTCCTGCTATATATAAGGAGCATGATTGCATTTGGTACTGAAAGGGTTAATCAAGGTTATGGTCCACCAAATAATAATAGAGTTATGCCCCTTTGAAAAATTCTGTAAACATTTTTTTCCGGATAACTCCTCCGACATTTAAGATCTGATTATGTTGAAACTTTACATACAGTAAGACCATGCATGATATGGAACAGTGCATATCATTTTGAGGTTATGTACAGTCTGCCAAAATTACCAAAGTTATACCCCTTTAACAGATTATTCTAAACATTACGTTTCCGGAAAACTCATCTCACACTTTACTTCTGATGAAGTTGAAACTTTACACATAGTAAGACAATGATGTGGAACAGTCCATATTTTTAGGTTAGAGTCCGCAAGATATTTCCATAGTTATTCCCCTTTCTAGATTTTACCAAATTGAAAGTTATTCCCCTTTCACAGATTTGTCTTAAAATATTTTGTTTCTGGATAATGCTTCCCACATTTTAGATCTGATGAAGCTGAAACTTTATGAATAGTCAGACTATGATGTGGAGCAGCGCATATTTTTTCAAGGTTACAGTCCACCATTTATTGCCAGAGTTATGATTTTAGAATTTTGAGATTATGGTCCACCAAATATTACCGACCATAAAAGGTTGTTGGAGACAGGTATTTTGAGCCATTGAGGGTTATTGATAGTGCCAGGTAAGAATATATGGAGCCTTTTTGTTCCTTGGTTACATTCCACAAACCCAAACTTGTACAACAGTCAGTTTATGCATGCTCCATCTTACTTATTGTCACGGGCGTATTATGCCCCGCTTGCGGAGCTCTTGTTTGATAATGCCGTTATGTAGAATATGTTCTATAAAAGGGTTATCCTTTGGAAGCAAGGAATGCACCACAGAAGTGAAAAATATGGAGTGTACATGTTTTCTGGGCCAGACTAGCTAGTTTCGGCCAATAAGGCCTCATCAGTGACCCTCAGATATTTTCAAAATTCCAAAATGGAATCAATAATCCCAAAGGACAAGAAAATATAATCTACACTATGATGTAGGGCAGGGAGCCGTTTTACCGCCGCCACACATTCCCACACACCAGCTGTAGTGAAGTTAAATATGTTCCATAAAAGGGTTATCCTTTGGAAAAAAGGAATGCACCACAGAAGTGAAAAATATGGAGTGTACATGTTTTCTGGGCCAGACTACCTAGTTTTGGCCAATAAGGCCTCATCAGTGACCCTCAGATATTTTCAAAATTCCACAATGGAATCAATGATCCCAAAGGACAAGAAAATATAATCTACCCTATGATGTAGGACAGGAAGACGTTTAACCGCCGCCACATCTTCCCACACACCAGCTGAAGTGAAGTTATATATGTTCTATAAAAGGGTTATCCTTTGGAAGCAAGGAATGCACCACAGAAGTGAAAAATATGGAGTGTACATGTTTTCTGGGCCAGACTAGCTAGTTTCGGCCAATAAGGCCTCATCAGTGACCCTCAGATATTTTCAAAATTCCACAATGGAATCAATGATCCCAAAGGACAAGAAAATATAATCTTCACTATGATGTAGGGCAGGGAGACGTTGACAAATGGCTAGTATCATGCAGTATGAATCTCAGAAAAACTATATCTGCCAATGTAAAATCCCAACTGAAGGCGACTTACCTAAAACACGGACTAGTCCAAAATTTAAAAATGCAGTCACGTCTGACTGCGTTTTGAAAGACTATAAAATTCCGTTTTGTGGTTTCCAGTCAGTTTTGTTCGGTTTTACGGTCCTCTCAAGATCGTTTTACTTATCTCCAGCTTGTGCGCGAAACGGAGTACCCGGAGAAAAACTACCTGTCCTCTACTTCTCACATATGGTCCGAGCAAGGCTTGAACCACAGCGTTGAGAGGCTTAGTGAGTCAGCGCTCTTACCAATTGGGCCACGAAGGCTTGGACATTTAATTTTCTCACATCTACAGAAATGATCCCAAGATTTCGCTGGCCCCCGCCAATCGGGGCTTGAAGAAATAGATGGGCTGCATGATGCTTCCACGCAGAGCTGAAACCGACCACACACGGGTACTGGTAAACCCCTTAGAAGATCTAAGCCTGCCTAGGTAAAGCGGTGCGAGTCGGTCCGTCCTTGCATATAAATCCTATTGCTTTCATTGGGTGATAGTGCTTGAGATGTCATTTAATCTCAATGTCGGGTAAAAGTCCGACAAAAATGGAAGCACCGTCTCCAAAATGACCTATACAGATTAGACTGCTTCTTCTCAGTCTTACCTGCATCTTTGGTCTTTAATCTGAATGTCAGATCTGCACATTGAAAAAAAAACACAGTGTATATTTTTTTCTAAAAGATGGATGCTGGGTAAGACATTTTGAAATATTCTTATGTTTCACCCAGAAAATAGGATTCAGCGTTGATAATAATAAAAGAAATAAAAACAGCAATAATAATGCAATTAATTATCCAAAAACTTTGATTTACAGCCGTAAACAGTCCCAATGTATGAATCAATTAACCTGTGCGTATTCATCACGTTAACACTGTTCTATACTCTGTCAAAAAAGTAACTATACCGACTTCCGGGTAAATTCCAGCAATTATCCGGTAGCCATTCAGCTAAAGATGCCTGTAAACATGCAACTCGGACGATTAGCTACAAAATGCATTAATTTGCGTTTGCCCATAAAATTCTGCACAAGAGTTGTCTTGCAATATGTGCCTAGAAAGGTTTTGCAAAGAATTCGGAATTGCGCATATGCAGATGATCATTTTGAGTCTCAAATGAAAGACCATTCCCATTGAACATCGAAACTCACACCACCTTATATCTCATGATTTCACTACAACCAAGGCTTTAATTTGTGAAATTCTCAGATTATCTCCCTTTCAATTAAAATAAAGCAATTTTCAAACGGTTGTTATTTCTATACCTGTGATTCAATTTTTACAATTTCTTTAAAAAGCACTCTGTTGCCACCATTGCTGTTAATCATGATGGAAAATAATGTAGAAACTTCATGTAGCATGTAGCACTATGAATTTTGACTTTCTATGGAGATTCCATTGAAAGCAGCATTTTGCACACAGCTTCAGAGAATCGGAGCCCTTTACGTGATCGTCTGTTTCTCTAAGCTAATTGAACTAAAGTTCCAAATCGTTTGTGAATAGACACACATTGTATCTAATTGAAGGCTACATGTATCAAATTTTAGAAATCTTATGCGAAATGTAATTTTTATGGTGTTAAATCTAGGCTTTTGTAATGCTTTATTCTGCGAAATTGTCACAGTGACCCCTTTGGTGTTTAAAACAATAGCACAGCCTGGCGAGCTTACATAAACAGAAACTGTTAGGGTTTTTGCACGGAAAAATGAATTATCTAACAAAAACAAAACAAATTTTGTGTATTTTTCATTTGTAGTAACTGTGGTAACTGAAGCAATTTAATGTATAGGTACTTATTTGATTGAGTATATAAAACACCAAGAACTTAACCTTTTGTTTGTTTTGATTTGAGGTTAAAAGTCCCCGTCAACACTGTAAAGGTCATTTTGGAGATGTTGCTTCCAATTTTGTGTGACCTTTACCTGACCTTTAGATCAAATGACTTCACAAGCCCTGCCGCCCAATGAAACCAATTGCATTTATAAGCATGGACGTGCCGACTCGCACCGCTTTGCCTGGGCAGGCTTAGATTTTCTGAGTGGTTTACCAGAACCCGTGTGCGGGTTGGTTTCATCTCTGTGTGCAAGCCTCATACAGCAACTCTATTTGGTGAAGCCCTGATTGGCGGGGACCGAGAACTTGATCTGTAAGATGCCAGTCACGACAATTGTCATCTGTCGATATTTCAAAACTCTTGCAAAAAGTTTGCAAGAAGATATGGCATACGACATAAGCAAGCATACGACATTTTCAGATATAGTTTTTTATCGGCATTTTGCGGGTCAAAAGTATGGTGTGTACATTATTCTGGGCCAGACTAGCTAGTTTCGGCCAATCAGGCCTCATCAGTGACCCTCAAATATTTGCGTGAATTTAGTCGGTGAAATGAAACCTCCATAAAGCACACTTTATATAGACAAAACCATGCAGGGTTTAGGTTATAGGGGTATTCAATATGTTTCTTATTTCGGTTGTGAATACTCGTTAGGGCCGCAGGTGAAACGTAAAAGGAGACATTTCCGCAACTTCGCATGCGCGTTGCTAAGTGGGCGTTGACCGATTGTTTAAGGCGGGTCTTACACGATAAACAGATCAATAGTCACATTTTCAATCGTCCTTGGATGAACTATTGCCCAGCCGCCAAAAAAATCGGACCAACATCGGGTCGACAGCGATGCGACGTATCAACGACGTTTCGCTTTCAGCCCTATATTAGCCGGCTATTGCGTAATAGCTGGGAAGTATACGATAAACCATGCAATGCAAGTTACACCTCTGTGACTCTTACTGACATTTTGCTCTTGAACAGCAGTTGTCAATTTCCGGCCTAAGAAGGTGCAGTGTGCTGGTTAACTGCTAACGTATAAGCCTGTCAAGAAAATGTGTGGATAGGTAAACTGATCGGCTCAAAATGACCTGAATGGTGTTGACTGGGCCGTTAAACTTCAATGCAAACAAAGAAAAAAAACGATATTTTTTTATTAAAAATCTATCTGTCCCTCTGTTTAGTTTGGTATAACACTTCTCTGAGTACTTCTCTAATCCATCTGGGAGAGGAATTATGATTTTGTTACCTCGAAAATTGTGTACAGGTGCCCCCCATCCCCCCCCCAAAAAAAAAGTATCGGTGCATTTTAAAAGTAACATTAACAACGAGAAGATCCTGCATATGCTGTAGTATAACGAAACATCCTCACCCTGAATAATGTAGACTAGCTATTGATCAGTACGCATGAGAAACCCTAAATTTCAAGCCTGTGTGGAAAAGGAGATATACGTATAGAAAGTGGATGAGGCATCAATCCGTGAAAGAAGGGGAAGGCGTGAAAAAAGTAGACATAAAGAAATACAAAGAAAAGCAATGAAAAAGAAGATGTGCTTGAAAAGGGTTGAAAAGGTACCAGTCCGTGAAAGAAGGTGTGCGTGAAAGGATAATCACGAAGAAAAATGTACACTGACGTGATAGAAAAATAGATAAGTCACCAAACAGTGAAAAAAAAAAGTGGACAGGCGTGAAAAAAGTAGACATAGAGAAATACAAAGAAAATGAATGAAAAAAGAAGATTGCGTGAAAATGGTTGAAAATGTACCAGTCGTAGAAAGAAGATGTGCGTGAAATGGATAATCACGAAGACAAATGTACATCGACGTGAAAGAAAAATGGAAAAGGCTCTAATCCGTGAAATAAGTGGACAGGCGTGAAAAAAGTAGACATAAAGAACTACAAAGAAAAGGAATGAAAAAAGAAGATGTACGTGAAAAGGGTTGAAAAGGTAACAGCCCGTGAAAGCAGAAGATGGGCGTGAAAAGGATTATCACGAAGAAAAATGTACACTGACGTGAAAGAAAAACAGATAAGGCAACAATCCGTGACAAAAGTGGACATGCTTGAAAAAAGTGGACATAAAGAAATGCAAAATAAAGGAATGAAACAAGATGGATGTGCGTGAAAAGGGTTGAAAAGGTACCAGTCCGAAAAAGAAGAAGATGCGCGTGAAAAGGATAATCCCGAAGAAATGTAGACTGACGTGAAAGAAAAATAGATAAGGCACCAATCCGTGAAAAAATTGGACAGGCGTGAAAAAGTAGATATAAAGAAATACAAAGAAAGGGAATGAAAAAAGAAGATGTGCGTGAAAAGGGTTGAGCATGTACCAGTCCGTGAATGAAGATGTACGTGAAAAGGATAATCACGAAGATAAATGTACACTGGCGTAAAAGAAAAATAGATAAGGCAACAATCCGTGAAAATAGTGGACATGCGTGAAAAAGTGGACATAAAGAAATACAAAGAAAAGGAATGAAAAAAGAAGATCTTCGTGAAAGAAGATGTGCGTGATAAGGATAATCACGAAGAAAAATGTACACTGACGTGAAAGAAAAATAGATAAGGCAACAATCTGTAAAAAAAATGGACATGCGTGAAAAAAGATGACATAAAGAAATACAAAGAAAAGGAATGAAAAAAGAAGATGTGCGTGAAAAGGGTTGAAAAGGTACCTGTCCAGGAAAAAAGAAGATGTGCGTGATAAGGATAGTCACGAAGATAAATGTACACTGACGTGAAAGAAAAATAGATAAGGCAACAATCCGTGAAAAAAGTGGACATCCGTGAAAAAAGTGGATATAAAGAAATTCAAAGAAAAGGAAAGAAAAAGAAGTTGTGCGTGAAAAGCGTTGAAAAGGTACTAGGCCATGAAAGCAGATGTGCGTGAAAAGGATAATCTCGAAGAAAACTGTAAACTGACGTGAAAGAAAAATAGATAAGGCAACAATCCGTGAAAAAACTGGACGTCCGTGAAAAAGTGGACATTAAGAAATGCAAAGGAAAGGAATGAAAAAAGCAGATGTGCGTGAAAAGGGTTGAAAAGGTACCAGTTCGTGAAAGCAGAAGATGTGCATGAAAAGGATAATCTCGAAGAAAAATGTACACTGACATGACAGAAAAACAGATAAGGCACCAATCCGTGAACAAGCGGGCATCCGTGAAAAAAGTGGACATAAAGAAATACAAAATAAAGGAATGAAAAAAGATGGATGTACTTGAAAAATGTTGAAAAGGTACCAGTCCGTGAAAGAAGAAGATGTGTGTGAAAAGGATAATCCCGAAGATAAATGTACACTGACGTGAAAGAAAAAAGATAAGGCAGCAATCCGTAAAAAAGTGGACATCCGTGAATTAAGTGGACATAAAGAAATGCAAAATAAAGGAATGGAAAAAGATGGATGTGCGTGAAAAGGGTTGAAAAGGTACCAGTCTGAAAAAGAAGAAGATTCGCGTGAAAAAAGAAAAATAGATAAGGCAACAATCCGTGAAAAAAGTGGGCATCGGTGAAAAAAGTGGACATAAAGAAATAAAAAAAAGGAAAAGAATGAAAACAGAAGATGTGCGTGAAAATGGTTGAAAAGTTACCAGTCCGTGAAAGCAGACGATGTGCGTGAAAAGGATAATCACGAAGAAAAATGTACACTGACATGAAAGAAAAATAGATAAGGCAACGATCCGTTAAAAAGTGGACATGCGTGAAAAAAGTGGACATAAAGAAATACAAAGAAAAGGAATGAAAAAATATGTGCGTGAAAAGTGTTGAAAAGGTACCCGTCCGTGAAAGAAGAAAATGTGCGTGATAAGGATAATCACGAAGATAAATGTACACTCACGTGAAAGAAACTAGATTAGGCGACAATCCGTGAAAAAAGTGGACATCCGTGCAAAAAGTGGATATAAAGAAACAAAAAGGAAAGGAATGAAAAAGACGATGTGCGTGAAAAGGGTTAAAAAGGTTCCAGTCTGGACATAAAGAAATACAGGCGTTAAAAACGTAGACATTAAGAAATACAAAGAAAAGGAATGAAAACAGAAGATGTGCGTGAAAAGGGTTGAAAAGGTACCAGTCCGTGAAAGAAGAAGATGTATGTGAAAAGGATAATCACGAAGATAAATGTACACTGACGTGAAAGAAAAATAGATAAGGCAACAATCCGTGAAAAAAGTGGACATGTGTTAAAAAAAGTGGACATAAAGAAATACAAAGAAAAGGTATGAAAAAAGATGTGCGTGAAATTGGTTAAAAAGGTACGTGTCCGTGAAAGAAGATGTGCGTGATAAGGATAATCACGAAGAAAAATGTACACTGACGTGAAAGAAAAATAGATAAGGCAATTCTCCGTGAAAAAAGTGGACATCCGTGAAAAAAGCGGACATAAAAAATACAAAGGAAAGGAATGAAAAAAGATGTGCGTGAAAAAATGTTGAAAAGGTGCCCGTCCGTGAAAGCAGAAGATGTGCGTGAAAAGGATAATCACAAATAAAAATGTACACTGACGTGAAAGAAAAAAAAATGAGGCACCAATCCGTGAAAAAGTTCGACATCCGTGAAAAAAGAGGACATAAATAAATACTAAGAAAAGGAATGAAAAAAGAAAGGATGTGCGTGAAAAGGGTTGAAAAGGTAGCAGTCCGAGAAAGAAGAAGATGTGCGTGAAAAGGATAATCCCGAAGATAAATGTACACTGACGTGAAAGAAAAAAAAAGATAAGGCACCAATCCGGGAAGAAAATGGACATCCGTTAAAACAGAGGACATAAAGAAATATAAAATAAAGGAGTAAAAAAAGATGGATGTGCGTGAAAAGGGTTGAAATGGTACCTGTCTGAGAAGGAAGAAGATGCGCGTTAAAAAAGATAATTTCAGAAGAAAAATGTACACTGACGTGAAGGAAAAGAAAAAAAGATAAGGCATCAATCTGGACAGGCGTGAAAAAAGTAGACATAAGGAAATACAAAGAAAAGGAATGAAAAAAGAAGATGTGCGTAAAAAGGGTTGATAAGGGACCAGTCCTTGAAAGAAGATGTGCGTGAAAAGGATAATAACGAAGAAAAATGTACACTGACGTGAAAGAAAAAAAGATAAGGCAACAATCCGTGAAAAAAGTGGACAAGCGTGAAAAAAGTGGACATAAAGAAATACAAAGAAAAGGAATGAAAAAGCGTAAAAAGCGTGGAAAAGATACCTGTCCGTGAAAGAAAAAGATATGCGTGATAAGGATAATCACGAAGAAAAATGTACTCTGACGTGAAAGAAAAATAGATAAGGCAACAATCCAGGAAAAAAAAGGACATGCGTGAAAAAAGTTGACATAAAGAAATACAAAGGAAAGGAATGAAAAAAGAAGATGTGCGTGAAAAGAGTTGAAAATGTACCAGTCGGTGAAAGCAGAAGATGTGCGTGAAAAGGATAATCACGAAGAAAAATGTACACTGGCGTGAATGAAAAACAGATAAGGCAACAAACCGTGAAAAAAGTGGTCATGCGTAAAAAAGAGGACATAAAAAAAACAAAGTAAAAGGAATGAAAAATATTGATGTGCTAGAAAAGGGTTGAAAAGGTACCAGTCCGAAAAGAAGAAGGTGGACTGGCGTGAAAGAAAAAATAGATAAGGCACCAATCCGTGAAAAAAGTGGACAGGCGTGAAAAAAGTGGGCATAAAGAAATACAAAGGAAAGGAATAAAAAAAGATGTGCGTGAAAAGGGTTGAAAAGGTACCAGTCCGTGAAAGCAGAAGATGTGCGTGAAAAGGATAATCTAGAAGAAAAATGTACACTGGCGTGAAAGAAAAAAAAGATAAGGCAACAATCCGTGAAAAAAGTGCACATGCGTGAAAAAAGTGGACATAAAGAAATACTAAGAAAAGGAATGAAAAAAGAAGATGTGCGTGAAAAGAGTTGAAAAGGTACCAGTCCGTGAAAGAAGAAGATGTGCGTGAAAAGGATAATTCCGAAGATAAATGTACACTGACGTGAAAGAAAAATAGATAAGGCAACAATCTGTAAAAATGTGGACATCCGTGAAAAAAGTGGACATAAAGAAATACAAAATAAAGGAATGGAAAAAGATGGCTGTGCGTGAAAAGTGTTGAAAAGGTACCAGTCCGAGAAAGAAGTAGATGTGCGTGAAAAGGATAATCCCGAAGATACATGTACACTGACTTGAAAGAAAAATAGATAAGTCAACGATCCGTAAAAAAAGTGGACATCCGTGAAAAAAGTGGACATAAAGAAATGCAAAATAAAGGAATGAAAAAAGATGGATGTGCGCAAAAAGGGTTGAAAAGGTTACAGTCCGAGAAAGAAGAAGATGCGCATGAAAAGGATAATCCCGAAGAATAATGTAGTCTGACGATAAAGAAAAACTGATTAGGTACCAATCCGTGAAAAAAGTGGACATAAAGAAATACAACGGAAGAGAATGAAAAAAGAAGATGTGCGTTAAAAGGATAATCACGAAGAAAAATAAACACTGACATGAAAGAAAAAATAGATAAGGCAACAATCAGTGGAAAAGTGGACATGCGTGAAAAAAGTGGACATAAAGAAATTCAAAGAAAAGGAATGAAAAAAGATGTGCGTGAAAAGTGTTGAAAAAGTACCTGCCCGTGAAAGAAGATGTGCGTGATAAGGATAATCACAAAGTAGAAGTACACTGACGTGAAAGAAAAATAGATAAGGTAACAACCCGTGAAAAAAGTGGGCATCCGTGAAAAAAGTGAACATAAAAAAACAAAAAGGAAAGGAATGAAAAAAGATGCGCTGAAAAGGGTTGAAAAGGTACCAGTCTGTGAAAGCAGAAGATGTGCGTGAAAAGGATAATCACGTAGAAAATTGTACACTGACGTGAAAGAAAAACTGATAAGGCAACAATCCGTGAAAAAAGTGGACATGCGAGAAAAAAGTGGACATAAAGAAATGCAAAATAAAGGAATGAAAAAAGATGGATGTACGTGAAAAGGGTTGAAAAGGTACCAGTCCGAGAAAGAAGATTCGCGTGAACAGGATAATCCCGAAGGAAAATGTAGACTGACGTGAAAGAGAAATAGATAAGGCACCATTCCGTGAAAAAAAGTGGACAGGCGTGAAAAAAGTAGACATAAAGAAATACAAAGGAAAGGAATGAACAAAGAAGATGTGCGTGAAAAGGGTTGAAAAGGAACCAGTCCGTGAAGGAAGAAGAAAATGTGCGTGAAAAGGATAATCACGAAGATAAATGTACACTGACGTGAAAGAAAAGCAGATAAGGCAACAATCCACGGGCCTCCGTGGCCTAGTGGTTAAGTGCGCTGACTCTTGATTATAAGGTCTCTCACCGCTGTGGTTCGAGCCTTGCTCGGGTCACATGTGAGACGCCAAGTTTTGCAACGGAAGGTCAGGTGGTTTTTCTCCGGGTACTCCGGTTTTCGCCCATCTCTGATTAACGATCGCCTCGGTATGAGTATAATAATCTTGAAAGGGCCGTACAAAACCAAAAAAAAAAAAAAAAAAAAAGGCAACAATCCGTGAAAAAAGGGGACATGCGTGAAAGAAGTAGACATAAAGAAATACAAAGAAAAGGAATGAAAATAAAGATGTACGTGAAATTGGTTGAAAAGGTACCTGTCCGTGAAAGAAGAAGATGTGCGTGATAAGGATAACCACGAAGAAAAATGTACACTGACATGAAAGAAAAATTGATAAGGCAACAATCCGTTAAAAAGTGGACATGCGTGAAAAAAGTGGACATAAAGAAATACAAAGAAAAGGAATGAAAAAATATGTGCGTGAAAAGTGTTGAAAAGGTACCCGTCCGTGAAAGAAGAAAATGTGCGTGATAAGGATAATCACGAAGATAAATGTACACTCACGTGAAAGAAACTAGATTAGGCGACAATCCGTGAAAAAGTGGACATCCGTGCAAAAGGTGGATATAAAGAAACAAAAAGGAAAGGAATGAAAAAGACGATGTGCGTGAAAAGGGTTAAAAAGGTACCCGTCTGGACATAAAGAAATACAGGCGTCAAAAACGTAGACATTAAGAAATACAAAGAAAAGGAATGAAAACAGAAGATGTGCGTGAAAAGGGTTGAAAAGGTACCAGTCCGTGAAAGAAGAAGATGTGCGTGAAAAGGATAATCACGAAGATAAATGTACACTGACGTGAAAGAAAAATAGATAAGGCAACAATCCGTGAAAAAAAGTGGACATGTGTTAAAAAAGTGGACATAAAGAAATACAAAGAAAAGGTATGAAAAAAGATGTGCGTGAAATTGGTTGAAAAGGTACGTGTCCGTGAAAGAAGATGTGCGTGATAAGGATAATCACGAAGAAAAATTTACACTGACGTGAAAGAAAAATAGATAAGGCAATTCTCCGTGAAAAAAGTGGACATCCGTGAAAAAAGCGGACATAAAAAATACAAAGGAAAGGAATGAAAAAAGATGTGCGTGAAAAAATGTTGAAAAGGTGCCCGTCCGTGAAAGCAGAAGATGTGCGTGAAAAGGATAATCACAAATAAAAATGTACACTGACGTGAAAGAAAAAAAAAATGAGGCACCAATCCGTGAAAAAGTTCGACATCCGTGAAAAAAGAGGACATAAATAAATACAAAGAAAAGGAATGAAAAAAGAAAGGATGTGCGTGAAAAGGGTTGAAAAGGTAGCAGTCCGAGAAAGAAGAAGATGTGCGTGAAAAGGATAATCCCGAAGATAAATGTACACTGACGTGAAAGAAAAAAAAGATAAGGCACCAATCCGGGAAGAAAATGGACATCCGTTAAAACAGAGGACATAAAGAAATATAAAATAAAGGAGTAAAAAAAGATGGATGTGCGTGAAAAGGGTTGAAATGGTACCTGTCCGAGAAGGAAGAAGATGCGCGTTAAAAAAGATAATTTCAGAAGAAAAATGTACACTGACGTGAAGGAAAAGAAAAAAAGATAAGGCATCAATCTGGACAGGCGTGAAAAAAGTAGACATAAGGAAATACAAAGAAAAGGAATGAAAAAAGAAGATGTGCGTAAAAAGGGTTGATAAGGGACCAGTCCTTGAAAGAAGATGTGCGTGAAAAGGATAATAACGAAGAAAAATGTACACTGACGTGAAAGAAAAAAAGATAAGGCAACAATCCGTGAAAAAAGTGGACAAGCGTGAAAAAAATGGACATAAAGAAATACAAAGAAAAGGAATGAAAAAGCGTAAAAAGCGTGGAAAAGATACCTGTCCGTGAAAGAAGAAGATATGCGTGATAAGGATAATCACAAAGAAAAATGTACTCTGACGTGAAAGAAAAATAGATAAGGCAACAATCCAGGAAAAAAGTGGACATGCGTGAAAAAAGTTGACATAAAGAAATACAAAGGAAAGGAATGAAAAAAGAAGATGTGCGTGAAAAGAGTTGAAAATGTACCAGTCGGTGAAAGCAGAAGATGTGCGTGAAAAGGATAATCACGAAGAAAAATGTACACTGGCGTGAATGAAAAACAGATAAGGCAACAAACCGTGAAAAAAGTGGACATGCGTAAAAAAAGAGGACATAAAAAAAAAACAAAGTAAAAGGAATGAAAAAGATTGATGTGCTAGAAAAGGGTTGAAAAGGTACCAGTCCGAGAAAGAAGAAGGTGGACTGGCGTGAAAGAAAAAATAGATAAGGCACCAATCCGTGAAAAAAGTGGACAGGCGTGAAAAAAGTGGGCATAAAGAAATACAAAGGAAAGGAATGAAAAAGATGTGCGTGAAAAGGGTTGAAAAGGTACCAGTCCGTGAAAGCAGAAGATGTGCGTGAAAAGGATAATCTCGAAGAAAAATGTACACTGGCGTGAAAGAAAAAAAAGATAAGGCAACAATCCGTGAAAAAAGTGCACATGCGTGAAAAAAGTGGACATAAAGAAATACTAAGAAAAGGAATGAAAAAAGAAGATGTGCGTGAAAAGAGTTGAAAAGGTACCAGTCGGTGAAAGCAGATGTGCGTGAAAAGGATAATCACGAAGAAAAATGTACACTGGCGTGAATGAAAAACAGATAAGGCAACAAACCGTGAAAAAAGTGGACATGCGTAAAAAAAGAGGACATAAAAAAAACAAAGTAAAAGGAATGAAAAAGATTGATGTGCTAGAAAAGGGTTGAAAAGGTACCAGTCCGAGAAAGAAGAAGGTGGACTGGCGTGAAAGAAAAAATAGATAAGGCACCAATCCGTGAAAAAAGGTGGACAGGCGTGAAAAAAGTGGGCATAAAGACATACAAAGGAAAGGAATGAAAAAGATGTGCGTGAAAAGGGTTGAAAAGGTACCAGTCCGTGAAAGCAGAAGATGTGCGTGAAAAGGATAATCTCGAAGAAAAATGTACACTGGCGTGAAAGAAAAAAAAGATAAGGCAACAATCCGTGAAAAAAGTGCACATGCGTGAAAAAAGTGGACATAAAGAAATACTAAGAAAAGGAATGAAAAAAGAAGATGTGCGTGAAAAGAGTTGAAAAGGTACCAGTCCGTGAAAGCAGAAGATGTGCGTGAAAAGGGTAATTCCGAAGATAAATGTACACTGACGTGAAAGAAAAATAGATAAGGCAACAATCTGTAAAAAAGTGGACATCCGTGAAAAAAGTGGACATAAAGAAATACAAAATAAAGGAATGGAAAAAGATGGCTGTGCGTGAAAAGTGTTGAAAAGGTACCAGTCCGAGAAAGAAGTAGATGTGCGTGAAAAGGATAATCCCGAAGATACATGTACACTGACGTGAAAGAAAAATAGATAAGGCAACAATCCGTAAAAAAAGTGGACATCCGTGAAAAAAGTGGACATAAAGAAATGCAAAATAAAGGAATGAAAAAAGATGGATGTGTGCAAAAAGGGTTGAAAAGGTTACAGACCGAGAAAGAAGAAGATGCGCATGAAAAGGATAATCCCGAAGAATAATGTAGTCTGACGATAAAGAAAAACTGATTAGGTACCAATCCGTGAAAAAAGTGGACATAAAGAAATACAACGGAAGAGAATGAAAAAAGAAGATGTGCGTTAAAAGGATAATCACGAAGAAAAATAAACACTGACATGAAAGAAAAAATAGATAAGGCAACAATCAGTGGAAAAGTGGACATGCGTGAAAAAAGTGGACATAAAGAAATTCAAAGAAAAGGAATGAAAAAAGATGTGCGTGAAAAGTGTTGAAAAAGTACCTGCCCGTGAAAGAAGATGTGCGTGATAAGGATAATCACAAAGTAGAAGTACACTGACGTGAAAGAAAAATAGATAAGGTAACAACCCGTGAAAAAAGTGGGCATCCGTGAAAAAAGTGAACATAAAAAAAACAAAAAGGAAAGGAATGAAAAAAGATGCGCTGAAAAGGGTTGAAAAGGTACCAGTCTGTGAAAGCAGAAGATGTGCGTGAAAAGGATAATCACGTAGAAAATTGTACACTGACGTGAAAGAAAAACTGATAAGGCAACAATCCGTGAAAAAAGTGGACATGCGAGAAAAAAGTGGACATAAAGAAATGCAAAATAAAGGAATGAAAAAAGATGGATGTACGTGAAAAGGGTTGAAAAGGTACCAGTCCGAGAAAGAAGATTCGCGTGAACAGGATAATCCCGAAGGAAAATGTAGACTGACGTGAAAGAGAAATAGATAAGGCACCATTCCGTGAAAAAAAGTGGACAGGCGTGAAAAAAGTAGACATAAAGAAATACAAAGGAAAGGAATGAACAAAGAAGATGTGCGTGAAAAGGGTTGAAAAGGAACCAGTCCGTGAAAGAAGAAGAAGATGTGCGTGAAAAGGATAATCACGAAGATAAATGTACACTGACGTGAAAGAAAAGCAGATAAGGCAACAATCCACGGGCCTCCGTGGCCTAGTGGTTAAGTGCGCTGACTCTTGATTATAAGGTCTCTCACCGCTGTGGTTCGAGCCTTGCTCGGGTCACATGTGAGACGCCAAGTTTTGCAACGGAAGGTCAGGTGGTTTTTCTCCGGGTACTCCGGTTTTCGCCCATCTCTGATTAACGATCGCCTCGGTATGAGTATAATAATCTTGAAAGGGCCGTACAAAACCAAAACAAAAAAAAAGGCAACAATCCGTGAAAAAAGGGGACATGCGTGAAAGAAGTAGACATAAAGAAATACAAAGAAAAGGAATGAAAATAAAGATGTACTCGAAAAGGGTTGAAAAGGTACCTGTCCGTGAAAGAAGAAGATGTGCGTGATAAGGATAACCACGAAGAAAAATGTACACTGACGTGAAAGAAAAATAGATAAGGCAACACTCCGTGAAAAAAAGTGGACATCCGTGAAAAAAGTGGACATAAAAAATACAAAGGAAAGGAATGAAAAAAGAAGATGTGCGTGAAAAATGTTGAAAAGGTGCCAGTCTGTGAAAGCAGAGGATGAGAGTGAAAAGGTTAATCACGAGTAAAAATGTACACTGACGTGAAAGAAAAATAGATAAGGCACCAATCCGTGAAAAAAGTGGACATCCGTGAAAAAAGTGGACATAAAGAAATACAAAATAAAGGAATGAAAAAGAATGAATGTGCGTGAAAAGGGTTAAAAGGTACCAGTCCGAGAAAGAAGAAGATGTGCGTTAAAAGGATAATCACGAAGAAAAATAAACACTGACATGAAAGAAAAATAGATAAGGCAACAATCCGTGAAAAAGTGGACATGCGTGAAAAAAGTGGACATAAAGAAATTCAAAGAAAAGGAATGAAAAAAGATGTGCGTGAAAAGTGTTGAAAAGGTACCTGCCCGTGAAAGAAGATGTGCGTGATAAGGATAATCACGAAGTAGAAGTACACTGACGTGAAAGAAAAATAGATAAGGTAACAACCCGTGAAAAAAGTGGGCATCCGTGAAAAAAGTGAACATTAAAAAACAAAAAGGAAAGGAATGAAAAAAGATATGCCTGATAAGGGTTGAAAAGGTACCAGTCTGTGAAAGCAGAAGATGTGCGTGAAAAGGATAATCACGAAGAAAATTGTACACTGACGTGAAAGAAAAACTGATAAGGCAACAATCCGTGAAAAAAGTGGACATGCGTGAAAAAAGTGGACATAAAGAAATGCAAAATAAAGGAATGAAAAAAGATGGATGTACGTGAAAAGGGTTGAAAAGGTACCAGTCCGAGAAAGAAGATTCGCGTGAAAAGGATAATCCCGAAGGAAAATGTAGACTGACGTGAAAGAGAAGTAGATAAGGCACCATTCCGTGAAAAAAAGTGGACAGGCGTGAAAAAGTAGACTTAAAGAAATACAAAGAAAAGGAATGAACAAAGAAGATGTGCGTGAAAAGGGTTGAAAATGAACCAGTCCGTGAAGGAAGAAGAAGATGTACTTGAAAAGGAAAATCACGAAGATAAATGTACACTGACGTGAAAGAAAAGCAGATAAGGCAACAATCTACGGGCCTCCGTGGCCTAGTGGTTAAGAGCGCTGACTCTTGATTATAAGGTCTCTCACCGCTGTGGTTCGAGCCTTGCTCGGGTCACATGTGAGACGCCAAGTTTTGAAACGGAAGGTCAGGTGGTTTTTCTCCGGGTACTCCGGTTTTCGCCCATCTCTGATTAACGATTGGCTCGATATGAGTATAATAATCTTGAAAGGGCCGTACAAAACCAAAACCAAAAAAAAAAAAGGGCAACAAACCGTGAAAAAAGGGGACATGCGTGAAAGAAGTAGACATAAAGAAATACAAAGAAAAGGAATGAAAATAAAGATGTACGTGAAATTGGTTGAAAAGGTACCTGTCCGTGAAAGAAGAAGATGTGCGTGATAAGGATAACCACGAAGAAAAGTGTACACTGACGTGAAAGAAAAATAGATAAGGCAACACTCCGAGAAAAAAGTGGACACCCGTGAAAAAAGTGGACATAAAAAATACAAAGGAAAGGAAGGAAAAAAGAAGATGGGCGTGAAAAATGTTGAAAAGGTGCCTGTCCGTGAAAGCAGAGGATGAGAGTGAAAAGGTTAATCACGAGTAAAAATGTACACTGACGTGAAAGAAAAATAGATAAGGCACCAATCCGTGAAAAAAGTGGACATCCGTGAAAAAAGTGGACATAAAGAAACACAAAATAAAGGAATGAAAAAGAATGAATGTGCGTGAAAAGGGTTAAAAGGTACCAGTCCGAGAAAGAAGAAGATGTGCGTGAAAAGGATAATCTTGAAGATAAATGTACACGCAGCAGTCCGTGAAAAAAGTGGACAGGCTTGAAAAAAGTAGGCATAAAGAAATACAAAGAAAAGGAAGGAAAAAAGAAGATGTGCGTAAAAAGGGTTGAAAAGTCTGTGAAAGAAGAAGATGCGCGTGAAAAGGATAATCACGAATAAAAAAGTAGACTGACGTGGAAGAAAAATAGATAAGGCAACTATCCGTGAAAAAAGTGGACATGCGAGAAAAAAGTCGACATAAAGAAATAAACAAAGAAAATGAATGAAAAAAGATGCGCGTGAAAAGCGTGGTAAAGGTACCTGTCCGTGAAAGAAGATGTGCGTGATTCGGATAATCACGAAGTAAAATGTACACTGACAAGAAAGAAAAATAGATAAGGCAACACTACGTGAAAAAAGTGGGGATCCGTGAAAAAAAAGGACATAAAAAATACAAAGGAAAGGAATGAAGAAAGAAGATGTGCGTGAAAAATGTTGAAAAGGTGGCAGTTCTTTAAAGCCGAAGATGTGCGTGAAAAAGATAATCACGAATAAAAATGTACACTACCGTGAAAGAAAAATAGATAAGGCACCAATCCGTGAAAAAGTGGACATTCGTGAAAAAAGAGGATATAAAGAAATACAAAATAAAGAAATACAAAAAAGAAAGGATGTGCGTGAAAAGGGTTGAAAAGGTACCAGTCCATGAAAAAGAAGATGTGCGTGAAATGGATAATCCCGAAGATAAATGTACACCGACGTGAAAGAAAAACAGCTAAAGGCACCAATCCAGGAAAAAAGTGGACATCCGTGAAAAAAGAGGACATAAAGAAATACAAAATAGGGGAGTGAAAAAAGATGGATGTGGGTGAAAAGTGTTGAAAAGGTACCTGTTCGAGAAGGAAGAAGATGGCGTGAAAAAGATAATTTCAGAAGAAAAATGTAGACTGACGTGAAAGAAAAAAGATAAGGCATCAATCCGGGAAAAAAGTGGACAGCCGTGAAAAAAGTAGACATAAAGAAATACAAAGAAAAGGAATGAAAAAGAAGGTAAACAGGGTTAAAAAGGTACCAGTCCGTGAAAGAAGATGTGCGTGAAAAGGATAATCACGAAGACAAATGTACACTGACGTGAAAGAAAAATTGATAAGGCAACAATCCGTGAAAAAAAGGATATGCGTGAAAAAGGTGGACATAAAGAAATACAAAAAAAGGAATGAAAAAAGATGTGCGTGAAAAGCGTGGAAAAAGAACCTCTCAGTGAAAGAAGAAGATGTGCATGATAAGGATAATCGATAAGAAAAAAGTACACTGACGTGAAAGAGAAATAGATGGGGCAACAATCCGTGAAAAAGGACATCCGTGAAATAAGTGGACATAAAGAAATACAAAGGAAAGGAATGAAAAAAGATGTGCGTGAAAAGGTTGAAAAACGTAACAGTCCGTGAAAGCAGCAAAATGTGCGTGAAAAGGATAATCACGAAGAAAAATGTTCACTGACGTGAATGAAAAACAGATAAGGAAACAATCCGTGAAAAAATTGGACATGCGTGAAGAAAGATGACAGAAAAATACAAAATAAAGAAATGAAAAATATGCATGTGCGTGAATAGGGTTGAAAAGGTACCAGTCCGAGAAAGAAGAAGGTAGACTGGTGTGAAAGGAAAATAGATAAGGCACCAATCCGTGAAAAAAGTGGACATAAAGAAATACAAAGGAAAGGAATGAAAAAAAGAAGATGTGCGTGAAAAAGGTTGAGAAGGTACCAGTCCTAGAAAGCAGATGTGCGTGAAAAGGATAATCTCGAAGAAAAATGTACATTGGCGTGAAAGAAAAACAGATAAGGCAACAATCCGTGAAAAAAGTGCGCATGCGTTAAAAAAGTGGACATAAAGAAAAACTAAGGAATGGAATGAAAAAAAAAGATGTGCGTGAAAAGAGTTGAAAAGGTACCAGTCCGGGAATGAAGAAGATGTGCGTGAAAAGGATAATCCCGAAGAAAAATGATCACTGACGTGAAAGAAAAATAGATAAGGCACCAAACTGTGAAAATGGACACCCGTGAAAAACGTGGACATAAAGAAATACAAAATAAAGGAATGAAAAAAGATGGCTGTGCGTGAAAAGGGTTGAAAAGGTACCAGTCCGAGAAAGAAGAAGATGTGCGTGAAAAGAATAATCCCGAAGATAAATGTACGCTGACGTGAAAGGAAAATAGATAAGGCAACAATCCGTAAAAAATTGGACATCCGTGAAAAAAGTGGACATAAGGAAATGCAAATTAAAGGACTGAAAAAAGATGGATGTGCGTGAAAAAGGTTGAAAAGGTACCAGTCCGAGAAAGAAGAAGAGGCGCGTGAAAGGAAAATCTCGAAGAATAATGTAGTCTGACGATAAAGAAAAATAGATAAGGCACCAATCCGTGAAAAAAGTGGACATCAGTGAGAAAAGTGGACATAAAGAAATACAAAGGAAAGGAATGAAAAAAGATGTGCGTGAAAAGTATAATAACGAAGAAAAATATACACTGACATGAAATAAAAAATAGAGAAGGCAACAATCCGTGAAAAAGTGGACATGCGTGAAAAAGTGGACATAAAGAAATACAAAGGAAAGGAATGAAAAAATATGTGCGTGAAAAGTGTTGAAAAGGTACCTGCCCGTGAAAGAAGATGTGCGTGATAAGGATAATAACGAAGATAAAAGTACACTGACGTGAAAGAAAAATAGATAAGGTAACAACCCGTGAATAAGATGGACATCCGTGAAAAAGGGGACATAAAGAAACAATAAGGGAAAGCATGAAAAAAGATCTGCGTGAAAAGGTTTGAAAAGGTACCAGTCCGTGTAAGCAGAAGATGTGCGTGTAAAGGATAATCACGAAGAAAATTGTACACTGACGTGAAAGAAAAACAGATAAGGCAACAATCCGTGAAAAGGTGGACATGCGTGAAAAAGTGGACATAATTAAATGCAAAATAAAGGAATGAAAAAGATGGATGTACGTGAAAAGTGTTGAAAAGGTACCAGTCCGAGAACGAAGAAGATGCGCGTAAAAAGGATAATCCCGGAGGAAAATGTAGACTGACGTGAAAGAGAAATAGATAAGGCACCAAACCGTGAAAAAAAGTGGACAGTCTTGAAAATAAATAGGCATAAAGAAATACAAAGAAAAGGAACGAAAAAAGATGTGCGTGAAAAGGGTTGAAAAGGTATCAGTCCGTGAAAGAAGAAGATGTACGAAGATAAATGTACACTGACGTGAAAGAAAATCAAGAAGGCAACAATCCACGGGCCTCCGTGGCCTAGTGATTAAGAGCGCTGACTCTTGATCATTAGGTCTCTCACCGCTGTGGTTTGAGCCTCACTCGGTCATAGGTTAGACACCAAGCTCTGCAACGGAAGGTCAGGTGGTTTTTCTCCGGGTACTCCGGTTTTCGCCCACCTCTGATTAACGATCGGCTCGATATGAGTGAAATAATCTTGAACGGGCCGTAAAACCAAAACCAAAAAAGGCAACAATCCGTGAAAAAAGTGGACATGCGTGAAGAAAGTGGACTTAAAGAAATACAAAGGAAAGGATTGAAAATAAAGATGTGCGTGAAATGGGTTGAAAAGGTACCTGTCCGTTAAAGAAGAAGATGTGCGTGATAAGGATAACCACGAAGAAAAATGTACACTGACGTGAAAGAAAAATAGATAAGGCAACACTCCTTGAATAAAATGGACATCCGTGAAAAAAGTGGACATAAAAAAAATACAAAAGATGTGCGTGAAAAATGTTGAAAAGATGCCAGTCCTTGAAAACAGAAGATGTGCGTGAAAAGGATAATCACAAATAAAAATGTACACTGACGTGAAAGAAAAATAGATAAGGCACCAATCCGTGCAAAAAGTGGGCAACCGTGAAAAAAAGTGGACATAAATACAATATAAAGAAATGAAAAACGAATGAATGTGCGTGTTGGTTAAAAAGGTACCAGTCCGAGAAAGAAGCAGATGTGCGTGAAAAGGATAATCCCGAAGATTAATGAACACTGACTTGAAAGAAAAAAAATAAGGCGCCAATCCGTAAAAAAGTGGACAGGCGTGAAAACAGTAGACATAAAGAAATACAAAGAAAAGGAATAAAAAAAAGAAGTGCGTAAAAAGGGTTGAAAAGGTACCAGTCCGTGAAAGAAGATGTGCGTGAAAAGGATAATCACGAAGAAAAATGTACACTGACGTGAAAGAAAAATAGATAAGGCAACAATCCGTGAAAAAAGTGGACATGCTCGAAAAAAGTTGACATAAAGAAATACACAAAGAAAATGAATGTAAAAAGATGTGCGTGAAAAGCGTGGAAAAAATACCAGACCGTGAAAGCAGATGTGCGTAAAAATGATAAGCACGAAGAAAAATGTACACTGACGTGATGAAAGGCAACAATCCGTGAAAAAGTGGACATGCGTGAAAAAAGTGGACATAAACAATACAAAATAAAGGACTGAAAAAGATGGATGTGCGTGAAAAGGGTTGAAAAGGTACCAGTGCGAGAAAGAAGAAGGTATACTGGCGTGCAAGAAAAATAGATAAGGCACCAGTCCATGAAAAAAGTTGACAGGCTTGAAAAAAGTAGACATAAAGAAATACAAAGAAAAGGAATGAAAAAAGAAGATGTGCGTGAAAAGGGTTGAAAAGGTACCAGTCCGTGGAAGAAGAAGATCTACGTGAAAAAGATAGTCACGAAGATAAATGTACACTGACGTGAAAGACAAATAGATAAGGCAACAATCTGTGAAAAAAGTGGACATGCATGAAAAAAAATGGACATAAAGAAATACTAAGAAAAGGAATGAAAAAAGAAGATGTGCTTGAAAAGGATTGAAAAAGTACCAGTCCGTGAAAGAAGAAGATGTGCGCGAAAAGGATAATCACGAAGAAAAATGTACACTGACGTGAAAGAAAAATAGATAAGGCACTAATCCGGGAAAAAAGTAGACTTTGGGGAAAAATGTAAAATTAAGAAATACAAAGGAAAGGAATGAAAAAAGAAGATGCGCGTGAAAAGGGTCGAAAAGGTACCAGTTTGTTATAGCAGAAGATATGCGTGAAAAGGATGATGACGAAGAAAAATGTATACTGGCGTGAAAGAAAAACAGATAAGGCAACAATCCGTGAAAATCGTGGAGATGCGTAAAAAATGGACATAAAGATATGCAAAATAAAGGAATGAAAAAAGATGGATGTGCGTGAAAAGGTACCTGTCCGAGAAAGAAGAAGATGCGCGTGAAAAGAATAATACCGAAGAACAAGAGGCTCAATGAGCCTAAACCGCTCACCTGAGGAACTTAAGTTTTAACAATTCACAGACTTGACTACTAAATCTGCTGATAGAATCCAGCCCATTGACCCTTACAGGATATAAGTCATGATTATTGCATCGCATTCCAAGTTTGAGACTTCTAGCTTCTATAGTTCCTGAGAAATCTTTGACGAAAATTTAACATTGGTCAAAATGGAGAGAAAGAAGAATGAAAGAACAGATGAACAAATAAGCTGAGAAAGCCCAATGTCTCTTACACAAAATAAGTTATCATTATTCTATTGAATACCAAATTTGATGCTTCTAGCTTTTATAGTTCCTGAGAAATCTTTGATTAAAAATTTAACATTGGTCTATTATCTCTATATGGAGAGAAAGAAGAACGAAGGAACAAATGAACCAGACTAGCTCCAAAACCTAATGCAGCCTTTCCCCTTGCCCAATGGTGCTACACATAAAATTTAAACAAGATTGATCGACTGCCTTCTGAGATATGCTTCATTGAAAGTGTGGACGACGGATGGACGGACGACAGACGACGGACTCCGGAGCCTTGGTATACTATCGGCTCACTGGAGCCTTTGGCTCAGGTGAGCTAAAAATTCAAGTCGCTATTTCTGTCACAACATTTTCCCTACGTTAAGTCTATGGGCAAATTTTTTTGTCTCTCAAGGTCACGTAACTCCGAGGTCAATATTCCGATTCGGCCCAAAATCGAACTTAACCGAGATTTTATGTCTGTCCTCGTTACCTGCAAGTTTGAAGCTGATCTGAAAAAAATTCAAGTCGCTATCGTAGTCACAACATTTTCCCTACGTTAAGTCTATGGGCAAATTTTTTTGTCTCTCAAGGTCACGTAACTCCGAGGTCAATATTCCGATTCGGCCCAAAATCGAACTTAACCGAGATTTTATGTCTGTCCTCGTTACCTGCAAGTTTGAAGCTGATCTGAAAAAAATTCAAGTCGCTATCGTAGTCGCAACATTTTCCCTAATTAAGTCTATGGGCAAATTTTTTGTCGCTCAAGGTCACGTAACTCCGAGGTCAATATTCCGATTCGGCCCAAAATTGAACTTAACCGAGATTTTATGCCTGTCCTCGTTACCTGCAAGTTTGAAGCTGATATGAATAAAAATAAAGTTGCTATCGTGGTCACAACGTATTTTTTTATGCTCAAGGACAGGTAACTCCAAGGCAAATAATCCGATTCGGCCCAAAATCGAACTTAACCGAGATTTTATGTCTGTCCTCGTTACCTGCAAGTTTGAAGCTGATCTGAAAAAAAATCAAGTCGCTATCGTAGTCACAACATTTTCCCTATGTAAAGTCTATGGGCAAATTTTTTGTCGCTCAAGGTCATGTAACTCCGAGGTCAATATTCTGATTCGAACTTAACTGAGATTTTATGCCTGTCCACGTTACTTGCAAGTTTGAAGCAGATCTGAATAAAAATAAAGTTGCTATCGTGGTCACAACGTAATTTCTTATGCTCAAGGGCAGGTAACTCCAAGGCAAATAATCCGATTCGGCCCAAAATCTAACTTAACCGAGATTTTATGTCTGTCCTCGTTACCTGCAAGTTTGAAGCTGATCTGAAAAAAATTCAAGTCGCTATCGTAGTCACAACATTTTCTCTATGTTAAGTCTATGGGCAAATTTTTTGTCGCTCAAGGTCACGTAACTCCGAGGTCAATATTCCGATTCGGCCCAAAATCGAACTTAACCGAGATTTTATGCCTGTCCTCGTTACTAGCTACAGTGATGACAACATTTTCCCCATGTTAAGTCGATAGGCAATTTTTCGGGCGCTCAAGGGGACGTAACTCTTGAGTGAATTATCTGATTCGGCCCAAAATCGAACTTGACCGACATTTTATGCCTGTACTGGTTATCTGCAAGAATGAAGTCGATCAGAAAAAAATTGACGGAGCTAGAGTGATGACAAGCTTTTTCCTATGTGAAGTCTATGGGAGCTAGATGTTGCCATGGCAACCAGAGTTCCACTCAGATCTGCCTGAAAACCTAATGAAGCCTTTCCACTTGCCCAATAATGCGACACATGAAATTTGATCAAAGTTGGCCAAGTAGTCTTTAAGATATACATTTTTGAAATTCCCATTAACCCTAATGCAAAAACACACAAGGGCAGGTAACTCCTAAGTGAATGATCCGATTCTGCCAGTTATCGAACTTGACCGAGATTTCATGGCTGTGCTGGTTATCTGCAAGAATAAAGCCAATCCGAAAATAATTGAAGCAGCTACGGTGATGACAGCATTCTTCCCATGTTAAGTCAATAGGCAATTTTTTCAACGCTCAAGGGCACGTAACTTCTGAGTGAATAATCCGATTCAGCCCAAAATCGAACTTGATCGAGATTTCATGCCTGTCCTCGTTATCTGCAAGAATGAAGTCGATCAGAAAAAAATTGACGGAGCTAGAGTGATGACAAGCTTTTTCCTAACGCTCAAGGGCACGTAACTCCTGAGTGAATAATCCGATTCAGCCCAAAATCGAACTTGATCGAGATTTCATGCCTGTCCTCGTTATCTGCAAGAATGAAGACGATCAGAAAAAAATTGACGGAGCTAGAGTGATGACAAACTTTTTCCTATGTTAAGTCTATGGGAGCTATTTGTTGCCATGGCAACCAGAGTTCCAATCCGATCTGCCCGAAAACAGTATGCAGTCTTTCCCCCTACCTTATAATGCTTCACATGAAATTTGATCAAGATTGGCCCACTGGTTCCGGAGATATACTTCTTTGAAAGTGTGGACGATGGACGACGACGACGACGACGGACGACGTACGACGGACGACGGACGCCGGCTCGTGGTATACTAAAATGTAGACTGACGTGAAAGAATAATAGATAAGGCACCAATCCGTGACAAAAGTGGACAGGCGTGAAAAAAATAGTCATAAAGAAATATAAAGAAAAGGAATGAAAACAGAAGATGTGCGTGAAAATAGTTGAAAATGTACCAGCCCGTGAAAGAAGAAGCTGTTCGTGAAAAGGATTATCAAGAATAAAAATGTACACTGACGTGAACGAAAAAAAGGATAAGGCAACGATCCGTGAAAAAAGTGGGCATGCGTGAAAAAAGTGGACATAAAGAAATACAAAGAAAAGGAATGAAAAAAGAAGATGTGCGTGTAAAGGGTTGAGACGGTACCTGTTCGTGAAAGAAGAAGATGTGCGTGATAAGGATAATCACGAAGGAATTGTACACTGACGTGAAAAATATATAGATAAGGCAACTATCCGTGAAAAAAGTGGACACCCGTGAAAAAAGTCGACATAAAAAAAATACAAAGAAAAGGAATGAAAAAAGAAGATGTGCGTGAAATTGGTTGAAAAGGTATCAGTCCGTGAAAGCAGAAGATGTGCGTGAAAAGGATTATCAAGAAGAAAAATGTACACTGACGTGGAAGAAAATCAGATAAGGCAACAATCCGTGAAAAAAAATGGACATGCGTGAAAAAAGTGAACATAAAGAAATGCAAAATAAAGGAAGGAAAAAAAATGGATGTGCGTGAAAAGTGTTAAAAAGGTAACAGTCCGAGAAAGAAGATGTGCGTGAAAAGGATAATCCCGAAGATAAATGTACACTGACGTGAGAGAAAAACAGATATGGTAACAATCCGTAAAGAAGGTGGACATCCGTGAAAAAAGTGGACATAAAGAGCAGCAGGGAGGGTGCACTTTTTGTTTCAGCCATGAAAACCCCATTCAACCCATTAAGCTTTCCACTCCATTTCGACCCAAATATATTCTCTTTTTGCTAAATTAAGCCTCCCAACCCAAACATCAATATTTTCCATTTTTAGGCAAACCCCCAGAGCCCCAGGGGGCGGCCCACCACCCTCGCCGGCCTTGTGTCCGGGATAAGGAAGTAACCTATTTAGACAAGAAATTGCAAAAGATATACAGGTAAATTTGGCGCAAACTGAAGGCGTCGAAGCCGTGCACTAAACGATGGCCCATCTCTGCCCCAGCGGCGCCCGCTCCCCCGGGCGGCCCACCGAGCCCTTCTCACCCCTGACGATGTTCACGTGCAACTTCGAAGCCCTGATCAGCAACATCGGCCGCCTCCACAACGAGCTCACGGGTATCCTCGGCTCTCGGATTGCCGCGGGTCTGGGAGGGGCCGTCAAGGCCTTAAACAGCAACTTTGGCCACTTCTGCGCCCCCGGCTTTGAGCAGTTCTTGAAGCCGTCGGCCAGCTGGCAGCGGCCGCCAACGGAAACCCCATGGCGATGCGACCTGCTTCAACTCCGCCCTCGAGCCGACGATCGTCCCCGGTCTCGAGGATGCGCCCCCCCTCCCCCGCCCTGGTCAGAACCCTCCTCGAAGAGATTCCCGGAAAGTATTACGCCGTCAAATCTTTCTCAACGACAGGGCACGTACAAGTCCCAGGGGTCGTTTGCTCAGACTTCTCAGACGGTGTTTTTGTTGCGACCCTGTTGGCTCGCTTCTTGACGGAGGCAGGGGTGGGGACAGATCCTGCCAGCCCGGTCGCCGTGGTCGGGTCGCGACCGATCATGGTGAACTTGAAGTTCCATCTGAACTGCCGGAGCGAGCGAGTCGTCCTCAACCTGGCGCGCATTGTCGAACACCTGGGGCTCGCCAAAGAAGAAGGGAGTGAACAGTACCCGATCCGTGAAATCAAGGCCCCCAGGACGGTCAGAACCTTTCGTTCAAGTTCGTGTGCCCCACCAGGGAGGCCAAAACGAAAAAGGTCCGGGTCAACATCATTTACCGTGGGAAGTTCAATATTCTGGGAGCTCTAGATTTCGAAGCCCTCCGGGTTATCCGCAAATATCTTTCGGTCCTGGTGAACTCCCGGTGGACCGAGCTGGTGGGTCTCAAGCCCCTTCCGGACGCCCAGCGCGCAGGGCTCGATGCGATCCTGTGGCTGGCGGAGGAGTTTGGGGGCCGAGTTCGGCTTCGGCCTCCGGGATAAGGAAGTAACCTATTTAGACAAATAGTTGCAAAAGACATACCGGTTTTAACGTTCATTCTTAATCATGCCTAAGGGACGCAACAATTGTAAGTGGTTGACTTTGGGCTCGGTTGAGTCCTGTGGTAAGAGTTGTATGGAAGAGAACTGTAAAACCCACCGCATGCGTCTCCGCAAGGGTTCATGCACGCGGCCATGCGAGGTTTGTGGGGTTGGGGTTACAAACAAACACCGACTTTGTTGGTCGCATGGGTATGCAAGTGTGTGGAGCCGTGCAACCATAGCGGTGAAGAAGGAATTTAAGCGTTTGTCTGATATAGATATTTCCTATTAGAGAATAATTTGATAACTGGTATACCTATCCGCAACTATGGAAGAACTGATCAATCAAATCCTTGCAGAGCCCGACCCAGTCCCTTACAACCATAGCGGTGCAGAAGGAATTTAAGCGTCTAGCCGCCGTCGACATTTCCACTTAGAGAATAGTGATTATCCCAATACCCAATTAAGAGAATAATTATTTTTAGTTAGAGAACAATTTGATAACTAGTATACCTATCCGCAACTATGGATGAACTGCAGGTCCCTCACTCGGTGGGGCTTCCAGCCGACCAGTGGGTCGAGATTCTTAACGACGCCAAAGAAGAGTTCGAAGTTGATGGTTCCGCTGCGGTCTTCTGTACATGGAGGGTGGAAGAAGAAGACCCATTTGACGTCGGTGATATCGGGTTGGTCGACGGTATGCATGCCAGAGCGGGTCGGATGGCTGTGGATGCAAGTATGACAGACGAGAGAGCGGCAAGGCTGCTTGGTATCCTTCCGGAGGGTGGGATTCTTCCGAAACTCAAATTTCTCCCTGAGCTACAGGATGGCGACTGGGTCGTTGAATATAAATTCGACCCAGTCCGTGCGGAGAGAATGAAGGGACAGGCTGTTGTCGACATCTCACGGGACACAAAACCTGGCGTGTTGACTGGAATCGATAAAATCTTCTACCAGAACGCCTATCCCGTCACTGCAGTTGCCTACGGCCTCTACCCAATCAGAGACCCAGATCCGGCCAACCTAGTCCGACTAAGTGATGGCGACCTCAACTGTTGGCCCAGAGAGTTGTAGAGCACTTTGAGGGTGCTTTAAGAGGCCAGGGGTTAACACTCACAAGGCGCCAGAAAATACAGGAGTGGGAAGAGAGGGTCCATGAGACTGGAGCCTCGGTTGAAGATGTGGCCAACCTAGAAAAAATTCTTAAGCGGGCAATTGTCTTGCGAGACATCGCTGGTGAAGACATATATAACAGCGGAAAGTACCAGAGAGGTGGCAATGGAATCAGAGGTAAAGTAGAACTCATCTGCCACAACGGCCACGCTTGGTCCAAAGACCTCCACTTCCCCCAGAGAAGAGTGGTCCACATCTACGAGGGCGACGTCTGGCAGGCTATTCGGGAAGCAACCCGTGGTGAGCCGATTGCGGTCTGGCTCCTGGGCGGCTAAGACAGACGGCTCTCAGCTGACCAGTTCGTGCTCCAGGACGGCCGCACCTACAGGACGCCAGAGGCCCAAGAGCGACTCCCAAGCCCAAGTAATCTGCGCCAAACTTGGCAACCCTGAACTCGCTGAAAGAGCCAATGGCGAAAATCACGCGGCCATTATTGTGGCAAAGGAAAGGAACGGTTGGAAGCCAACCCCAGCCAACCTCCTTCCAGACGTCGAGAAGGCCTGTGTGGAGCACGGTCACGGCGGCCTCTGGAACTCAATGAATTATGATACGAGGGAAGTCGTCAGCATCGACATGAAGGCCTGCTATCCGGCATCCTTCCAGGGCATGGGTGAAGCCAAGCCCTATTTCGAGCGGTTCGGACACCCAACCCACCGGATGGTCCTTGTAGCCATCAATGGCACTCTCCCAAATGACATAGGCACAGGCTTCGCCGAGATTCAAGAATGGGTGTTTGATGCAACCTGCCATCCTGTCATCCCTGCCTGGTTCGGGAAGCATTTCGCCTCCGAAAGTGGTGGATGGGCTCCAACACAGCTCCTTACATTCCTCACAGAGTCTGGCTTGCTGAAGAGCCTCGAGGTTCGGGAAGCCATTATCACCTTTAAGAAGCAAACCGATGTGTGGCTCCCAGAAGACCGTGACCAAGGCTGCAGTGTTATCGGCAAGTTCACCCAGGGCGCCAAAGGTGCCAATGGAGCTACCAACGGAGTTGGTGGTAAAAGGCTGACACGATTGCTTGCGACTGACCAGGGAGAACTCGAGTTTCTCGTGCGAGACACCCGCCAAAGCGGTACCCTGGTCGGAGCTCCCGAAAGGTGTCCTCTAGGCTATATTCTCACGTATTATGATGGCTTCCAACCACAGTACGCTCACCTGAGGGCGAGCATGCTGGCCTACGCCCACATCAATCTAATCGCCATACTTTCAAGGTTTGAACCCGATGAGATTGTCCGAGTGGCTACCGATTCTATCTATGTCCGAAAAGCGGCACTCTATAAACTAGAGGGAGTTGAGGCTTTCAAACCTCATGAAATCCAACCAAAAGGAAAATGTCGCATCTGTTACACCCACCAGGTGGAGGAGACAACGATGCCACCACGAGACGTGATTGCCCCAGCTCAGTGGCGTGACAAGGGTTAACAACTCTACATGCCATCATGGCACGCGGTCTACGCCCCGACCCTGAATAGCAAACATAAAAGACCTGCCCGATTCGTCCGCGCCACTTTATGACGATCCCCTGACCCGACAGCAGCTGAGTTACCTAAACGGTTGTGGAGGTAGCGGCAAGACCACCCGAGCGATCGAGCTCTTCTGCGGCAAGAACCCCCCCCCCCCCCCGTCTTCACCCCGACCCATCGCCTTGCCAAAGAGATGCGGGCCAGGGGCGTCCAGGCCCAGACCTAGCACAGGTCCTTCCGCTGGAGGGTCCAGACAGACTGGACACCCGAAAGGATGAGACAGAAGTTAATTCCCCGCGTGATAATCTGGGACGAGATCTGCACAGTGCCCCGCCCCACTCTGGAAACCTTCCTCGACCTTCCTCGAGGCAGAAGGTTCGTGACCGGGCCCAGCTGCGGCTGTTTGAGAGCCATGAGAGGCATTTCCCCAACCTCCCCGTTCCTCTGCTATATCGTCCCAAGGATACTCGGCAGCAAAACGTAATGGTCACCATCCCTGGGTCCTTGGTGCTGGATGGAGAGCGACACCGGCAGGAACTCGTTCTGAACGACGTTGTCGATGTTTCCTTGCAAACCGCCCGTTCGGTCCTCGATGGCATATGGGGCCAGGACTGGGCTCTTGGCTATGCCATCACAGTCTTCTCAAGCCAAGGTCTCACCATCGCAGATCCCCAAAACGTCTGGATTATTGATGACTTCCTGCAGTGGTCCAATCTCGCATATTTGGCAGTGTAAAGGGTGGAGTACATGCACCAGCTCGAAAGGGTAGTCTGTCCCCCAGAGGAGGGTTCTGAGGGGCCACCCATACTCACCGAGCAGCAGCTCCGCAAGACTATTACGAAGAAGCTTGTGGCCCTCAAGCGACAGGACCAAGCCAATGGGCTCCGGTTTAACCTGAAGGTTGGTCAAATCATAGAACTCAAGCAGGCACAGAACAATCACTGTGTCGCGTGCGATATTGAGCTCCTATGGGCTTACCAACCAAAGGACACCCATCAGTTCAGTGTTGACCGGTTAGACAACTCTGCGGGCCACGTCCGCGACAACATCAGGTTGACCTGTCTCGAGTGCAACCGTAGAAGAGGAGCGGCTGCGCTCAGCGCTCGAGAACCCCATCCGGAGGAAGCTGAGTGTCCGGTGACACAACAAGGAGTTCCTCGCGCACAAAGCCGCGCTGAGGTCCATCCTGCAAGTAATACAACACAGGCTCATCGGACTTGGTCACCGAGCGGCCCTGCCTGAACACACCAAGAGACCATATAGGATCAGTTGCTCGCCGGCGCCCCTTCAAGCTCGCTGGCTGGTACAAATAGCGAACGCCGACACCGGAGGGGATTTTTGTCTCCTCGAGACTACAGAGGAGGGCTTTTGTGCCACCGATTGCGCCCTTATGGCATCTGAGGGTTTTTTGCTAGTCAACCTTGTCACTTTACCGTTTAGAGCTGCTACGACGCCAGGCAGCCGAGCCACCCACTCAGTCGACCTTTGACCTGAAGGAAGGCGCATCTCTTGAGCGTATTGGTGTCCGAAGAGCCGCTCTGTTAGGGTCCAGTTCCAGCGTTCTACGATCCCTTGGTCCCGATGGATGTCAACCCGACCGCGCCGAACCCGGACAGTGTGCTTTGCCAACAGCTGGCTGACAGAGCCCATGAACTCACGACCGGGGTCGATCTGGAGCAATTTGGGCCACCTCAACGGGCCTCGCCTGTAGATGCGAGACAAAGCTTCAGCAACCTCTTTGGCTTCTTTAGTGGCCAGAGGCTCAGCTTCTTTGAAGCGTGAGGCTACATCAACCACGGTAAGGGCGTATTTGTACGTGCGCTTGCGAACACGGTCGTGTGGCAGAAAGAGCAGGTCAGCTTGATGGACCTCGTTCGGCTTGGTGATGTCGAATTTGGGTCGTGGAACGTGCTGCGGCGCGGCGAGGTAGATCTGCCAGATGGCCTGCTTCTTCAACCAAGCTCGGGCCACATCTTCTGAGGTCTTAGCAGCAGAAGCAAGCGTCTTGATGGCCTCAAGACCCCTCCAGTAACCCTTAGGGCTGTAATAAATATCCACAAGGCGCCGATCCATGTATTTATTGTTAGCATTTAGTCTCTAACGGAAACAACTACTTGTCTAGGCAGCCTGCACTCTTTTAAGATCGCCAACAAGAAATATTCAAATGCCACTCGCCGTAGGTTGATTGAGTTCTTCTAACAGCTTCGTACGGGCCGTCATTAACGCCTCGTCTTTCGCACGTTGAAACAACTTCTTTTTTTAGTCCTCTTCTGATAAACTAAGACCCTGTTTGTGACGCCCACGAATTTCTTCTTTCATTTGATCGAACTTGTCGATTTCACACAGAATCAGGCGAAATTCTGTTTCAGATATATCATCGTCGTTCAGCGCGATATGCGGTCGGCGATTGAGTTTAGCTTCGACTCAGCCAAGATACGAATCTCGTCGTGTTTTTTTTTTTTTTTTTTTGCTTTTGTTTGGGGTTTTCGCCCAATACATTTCCCGCCAACACCCAGCAACCCGAACAACAATCGCCCCAGCTCCAAGGCCAATGGCGACAGGCGTCGCGATGATAGTTGACAAGAGCCCGACGCCAGAAGCAGCCAGCCCTTCGCTAGTCGCAATAAGCGCGGTATCAATCCCATCAACAACATTAACCCCGCGTCTGTATTTCTTGCACAGCGAGGCTCTGAAGTCTCGTTCTTTTTCGAGACGGAATTTGACCTCGGCCACGTGCTGAAGGCGGTGTTTGTCTCCGGTTTCAAGTCCTGGGTAGAGGCCCATCGTGTACTCCCCCTCAAGCTGGGTATGTTTAAATAGACTTACTGGCTAATAACGACTATAGCTTGGTTTCTTGAGAGCGCACCGGGCGTAAATCGCAGCCTTTTGAGAGACCCAGAGCCTATAAAAATATTATGTATATCCAAATGACGGTATTCAGCTTGGTGTTGGATTCCTTCAAGAGTGAACTGCACTTCAGGAGCAGCCCCACCTTTTGTGACTATGTGAACCCCAACCTCCTTATTAGCATGCGTTGGTGGCCATTTGAGCTTGAAGTCGGGTAACACATCAACAAAGTCGTCGGGCGTATCTCCGAGAAGTAGATCAAGGATGATCGATGATGTTGGCATGTGCATACCAATAAGCCCCGCTGGTGGAATTTCGAAGACTATTTTCAGGATTCCCTGCCGGTTGTTGCTTGTCTTTAGCACGTTACCTTCGGAAACGACAAAGTTCTTCGTCCCGGGGATATACGAGCACATTCGAGTGCCACTATTCAATACCTTCCTAACTTTGTGCTCCTTTCCAGTCACATCGTACGGAGATGAGATTTTTATGTCACCCCGTTTGTTGGATAGGGTCTGCAAAAGCAACCCACTTGCTCCCAGTGAAGGCCAGCGTATGAATATGTTCTATAAAAGGGTTATCCTTTGGAAGCAAGGAATACACCACAGAACTGAAAATATGGAGTGTACATGTTTTCTGGACCAGACTAGCTAGTTTCGGCCAATTAGGTCTCATCAGTGACCCTCAGATATTTTCAAAATTCCACAATGGAATTAATGATCCCAAAAGGACAAGAAAATATTATCTACACTATGATGTAGGGCAGGGAGACGTTTTACCGCCGCCACACATTCCCACACACCAGCTGAACCCGCTTCGGAACGGTATGTGAGGTATCTACGTCGCTGAGATCACCGAATTTCAATGACCCCGCTTGGGCGACCTCTTTTCTTTTGTAGACTCCCTCAGAGAGCTGGAAGGTATACAATCGATCTCCCCTTCTTTATCGAACCCCTCAGTGTCACCAAGATCAGCCAAAGCCACCCCAGTGCATTTTCTGACCCAACCGGGGCCGCTTGCGTCAACCATTCCTTAAATGTCGGGTTGCACTCATATACTCGAATGGTAACATCTCCCCGTTGGTATCTCTAAGTGAGATAGTTAGCTGTGAAACAGGCCCTGACAACAACCTTTTGTACTGTAAGACGGGAAATAATTCAGTTCTACCAGCTCAAAACTTTTCGTTCTCGACGGGGACAGATCTAAGCAGTGTAGATTGGCGACCGTTATGCATATTGTCTGAAGTACTTAATTCAGCAAGGTGAAAGTAGACCTCACGATGGACGGCCAGCTTGTGTGGCTTCTTTGCAGTGAACGTCTTGGTGCGGTCTCCTTCCAAGTGATAGTCATTGTTATTGATCAGCGCCACGGGAGGGGGTTTGAAAGTATTGTCGGAAAAGCCTAAGATATAAGCTAATTCGCGATCCATTGTTATAACTTCTCCGGGCTTTACCGTTAATTGCAGTAGACCAGAGGGTTCATCTAGAGCGAGTTCGGCGCCCAACCGCTGAAACACCTTTTCAGTCAACTCACAGACGTTATAATACCCGTCAGGTATTGTGTTTTTTTCAGTCTTGTTATTTGAGACCTTATTATTCCCTTTCGCCGTGGTTATGTTGTACCAACAGTGATAATACGTCAACTCGCAGAAAGCAATCTCTCGCTCACCCGCAGACAGGGTCCTGCCAATATTAATTAGCACATCATTTTGAACGTCAGTGAGTGTGATGTACATGATAATCACCAAAATGGGTATGGATACAAAGGCGTTTACGTTTAATAGCTCGACAAAATATCAGGCAGGCGGCCACTTCAAATATAAAGAGTCAGCAGCAGGTGAGCCCAACCTAGTCATAATGGTCGACGATAAGGGAAGTCACTTCCTTGCCAAGTACCCGAACATCTTCTAGTATCAAAATCATCCGCTTACACGCAAACAAAACCTTAACGCGGTCTGGGACAACACGTGGCAGCATTATCAAAACCCTCCGCTTACCGGGGACGTCACTAAGGCAAACAAGGCGTGGGACAGCTGGCAGCACGCCCCCCCCCTTCAGCTGGTGGCAGTGCCAGCTGAACTTTGCGGTTTGGTGCGCAACCGCCGGATGTAGTGTTTCATTCCAGGACCATCTCCAAGCGGAGGAGTCCCTTCTTGCAAGCCTGTATTGCTTTCATGTTTATTATACGACGAGGCGTCTGCTTGAGGAGCTAAAAGTCGCCCTCTCTGGGGACGAGTCCTATTCATTGTACGATAACCAATATGACTCCAGGGCCTACAAGCGGCATTGCGAGGAGTTCGCCGTTTCGCCTTCTACAGATTGGAGGCAAAAGCTGGACTACGGGTGTCAAGGCCTCGGATCGTTTAGTGCATTCATGACTCCTTCGGGGAAATACCGCAGTGATCACAGCTCCGATGGCCCCTTCTTTCACCCGAAGGATGCCATACGCCATAATGCGGATATTTCAAAGGCGTGGACGATGTTCATTCTCGATAAAACAGATGGCTTCACGCAAGCGGGTGTCGTGCGTCTCAACGACTCGATTCGGACTTACGTTTGGGCAATCCTGGGAGCGCAAGCACAAAACCGTTCCAAGTCAGGACGGGGTTCGACGCCCAAAAGCAGTTTACGGCGAATCTCGAAGACGCCATCGCCTCACCCGTCGACATCCCCAGCAGCATCGATCGCTATCAAAAGACGTTGCAATATGCATCCACACCACTGGATTAGGTCTGCGGGAGAGCGCTCTTCTTGATGCCGAGCGACATGGCACTCCATCCAGGCAAGGTCCAAGGTTATAATAACCGAATCCAAATAGCGGGGTCAGACGCTGAAATTGGCCACAAGCCAGGAATAAACAAGGCGGCACTGATCAGTCCTGCCTCTAAAGTCGATAGGACATTCCAAAGGAAACCTGCCGCACCAGCCTGGACCGATCCGCGAGTACTCGCAGGGCCATCGCCCGAAGGGTCGCCTACGTCTGCCGCGGTTGCTCCGGACCGGAAATCCGGTCTCGATCATGAAGAAGAAAAAACAGCTCTCATAGCTGAAGGGATTGGGGTTGGGGCTTAGTGGTGCTTTGGTTGGTCGCGCGCTAGCCAGTCCCGTGCAGCCACGAGAAGAAGGGCCCCTCGCCGATGACCAAGGCCCACAAATTATCTGCGAGTCATGAAGCGGCCTTCCCTAGCGTGCTCAAGAGCCAAGAGACGATGGACACGATGATTTCGGGCAAGGCAGCCGCGGCCTTGCCGGCCAAATTGGCCAGGGCACGCCCAAGGGACTGTAGGTGCATTTTTACCAACTCCTTGACCCCGCCCTTGCCGGGTGGCCTGGGAGCCGGTACACCCCACCCACACCACCGGTAAGCGCAAGCACTAGGGTCGAGATTGCCATCCCAATCGCTGTAAGGATGCTCACGATGGTAATTCCCTGCTCGCGGAAGTGGGTCCGTATTCGCTCAGCCAGCGTCTTGTCTTCATGAAGGAGCTGCCTGAACGTCTCACGTATTGGGGAGATCTGGGACCGGAGAGTTTCTCTGTTCGTAGAGAGGGCTTCGAGTCTCGACTGTCTTTCGATTTCGATGTCAGAGAGCTCGCCCTCCAGTTTTCTGATTCGGTCTCGAATCTCCTGCTGCATCTCGGGGTCGTACGTTTCCGTCAGTTTCCGCCGCTCCCTGACCAAGTGTTTTTTTCAACTTGGGATTTTACCTCGTCGACATTTGACAGCTTCGCCAGGTTGTTCGCCAACTCATCTCGGGTTCGAGTCATGGCCTTTTCAAGCCCCAGCGAGCTCTCTTTTGGCCTGGGTGACCCACGCGGTGTCGATAGGCTGATCACCAATTGTCTTCAATTCGGTCTCAACGTCTTCTGCGCTGCGGCGCGCGCTATCGGCTATGCCGGGGAGGTCCTGAAGTCGATATTTTCAAGATTCGCACCGCTCGGGAGAGCTTTCACAGCGGAGCTACTTAGACGCTGCGTATTCGATGTGAATTCAGGGAACCTCAGTGAACTTCGCAGTGCATGTATGCCGCCTCCTCCGTATCTTGTGGCCAGTGTTGATAGGGCCAGAAACCGGAATTGTCCCCTCGTCGCAGTGATAGGGATCTTTTTATCGCCTGGGGTCCAGTAGAGTGTTTTGCCGTCGGCATCAATCCCAAACTGGCTATAGTCGGTCCTGCCGTCGGGGCGCAACCCATAGGCACGGTTCACTTCTTCGTATAAAGTGTCAACCAGGCGCTTTTTCTGAGACTCAAGTTCAGGCCCGTCTGGGTCGAACGTTGGGTTTTCGAAACCATAGTCAGCCATATTTATATAACAAGTATGCGCATTTGAAGGTTGTCGCGCATTTTTAAAACAGAAGACTTTGTCGAGTGTCAACGAAGCTGACACCATGTCATCAAGTAAGTACGGACGAAAGCTTGACCCCTACCGGTGCCTCCGGGAACCCCTTGGGGTAAAGGGGTGAGGCAATCGGTGTCGATAACTAACAACCCAAGCACGATCGGCCCGAACCAGCAGCTTTTGGTTCGACTCCCCAACCTCGGAAAACATGATGTCATCGTCCCCAGGACCGCGAGGTTGGCCTTAACGATAACGCTGCACAGCGAAGATGCCAATCGGACCTTGGTTCAGAACCTAGGCCGCGCCTTCGTGAAAAATACCGTCATTAAAATTTCGGGAAATGAGGTCCTCAGCATCGACGATAGTGATGTGTACCACTGCTACCGCGATCTCTGGATCTTCAGAGAGGAAAAATGGCCAGTACCAAGGCATTGATACGTCGGAAAACCAAAAAACGACGAGGATCGGAATCAATGCTTGGAACAAAGATGAGTCCGTTCTAGCGGACAAAGCCGTCGCCGATGCTTTCGGCAATCGTTTCTACATCCCACTGGACTTCGAGCTACTCGAGAGCCACATGCCATTCTACCAGAGCGCGCTTGGCGACCGACTCGAGTATGAGCTCACGATCAACGACTACAACTGTGTGATCCAGGCCACAGGCAGAGGTGCCTCTTTCGACATTGGAAACATCTGTCTTGAGTATGACATGGTCACCCTGCCGGAGCTGGCCAAAATGATCAACAACCAGTACAGAAGCCGCATTTCGATCCTGTACGACAGGGTTCTGCGGCACCGCAAAATCGGTAAAGACAAGAGCGACACCCTCTGGAATAGCAATCTCAACGTGCCCGCCCGCAGCATGAAGGGCATCTTAATGCTCTTTGAGGATGAAGCCGCGCAACAGCCCTTCGCTCGCGACACAGAGGCCTTCTATTACCCGAAAATCGCCAAGGTCGAGGTCACCCTCGAGGGGATCCCCAACCAACTCTTCAGCCAAGGGATGCGCTCTTACCAGATGGTTGATGAAGCGAAGAATCTCTTCGCAGCCGGTAGCAGGCGACACCCTGAAGTGGCAACGGTCGAAAAAGACCTTACCCTAGCCGACGTCAGCCTTGCGGAATACCTCACCAGCAAGTACGCGCTGTGGCTTGACCTCAGGACAAGCGACGACGACCGGCTCCACGGCTCCGGCAGGCGGATAGAGAATGCCAGCGAAGGTGTGACCATCCAGATAACGAAAAGAGCCGAGGCTGCTGGCGCATTGAACATCTACCTCTACGTCATCATGGATGCACAGCTTAACATCGAAAATGGCCGGTTCGTCTCAGCGGTCTATTAGTGTTCCTGAGGAACGATTAATAAATCTCCTGCCGCGCACGGCCCATTCGGTGACAATATGCGGGCAAACGGGATGCGGAAAACCCGTTTTTATCCGAGATCTGCTCGAACCCCCTACCTGGAGTTCTTTCGGCACATCGTGGTTCTCTGCCCCGCCATAAAGTATAATACAACATACCAGCGCCCCTGGATCTGGACCGACCCTGAGGTATACCTTCTAGACCCCGGCGGGCGCCTTCATGATTACCTGCGAGCGTTTTACCAGGTGTTTATGGGCGAGCCTACCTTATATATCATCGATGATTGCTCGGCCACGAAGGCTTTGACGAAAAAGAAAGACATGCTGTCAGAGCTAGCGTTCTCGGGCCGCCACGCCGACCAGAGCGTCTGGGTTATCACCCAAAAGTACAACTCCGTCTTGAAGGACTTGCGCGAGCAGACGCGCTGGGTCTGTTTATTTCACGACAAGGATCGTGATTCATTCGAAGACTGCTTGCGCGAGAATGATGTGATCTCCAAACGAGAACAGCGGGCGTCGGTGAGGCAGCAGTTAGTCGAGACAAAGCATGCTAAGCTTTAATTAAAGACAGACCAACTAGCTGCTTATATGGTGTTAAGTAGTGTACGAAGTAACTGAAGGACTGCTTATCACAGTGCTTGGCGCGCAGCTGGTACTGCTGTTCTTTATTGCTAGGCATTATGTTTACATTACTCGGATGTGTGTTAACACACACGCACGCTTCTGTCAGTGCTTTCGACACTATATTAGACTGGTCCGCCAACTCGCAATGAATCGTAAAGCAATAGCTATGGACTGTGACGAACTTATCGATGTGCTGATAGGAACGACAGAGCAAAGGCAGAACGCTGAAGACCCAAACGCGGTAGGAACGGCAGCGACGTCAGACGGCCATGAGGAGCCGCTCCTCGAGGACCGGGTGCAAAAATACCGTAAAAAGGCTCGCCGCATTGGTAGTGGGAGGCCAAGCCAAGCTGTATGGACTAGTTGTGCATGGAAAGGTTCTCACCGCAGAACAGATCGACGCTCTGTACAATAGCGAAATCGAAAAGCTTTACGCCCGCTTTGAAACAAGGCTTTGGGCAGCGATGACGAAGACGTTGGGGTCTACAGCGCTACAGCTTTATGCGGGGCTGGCATCTATGTTTCTCCCGATACCGGCCGAAAACCAACCTGGTCTTATTGCTGACCTCGAGGGCGACCCGTTTGTCGGACACGCACTTAGTAGTGCTACCTGCGAACTCTACCATCGCTATGACATGTACTTGGCGCCGCTAACTGCCGCGCTTACAACAGTGAAACACTGTTGATTCTGACATCAATGCCCTATTTCCATCTATGATATAAACGATGTCGGAGAACGAACAGATTGTTGCGGAGCAACAGGAGAATCGAGAGCCAGCACAGAGTCCGGCAGACAGAGTTACGACCCCAAGCCTTTGCGAAGCAACACGGTTAAGGATCCGAAAAAAGTGGCGACCGGGCGTGCTGGAGCTGCTGCCAGAAAGGCCAAACAGGAACGGCTGCTCGAACAGCTTCGGGCGGCCAAAGACTCATTTCGTCCACCAGTCAGCGCAGCTGATGTCAGTAGCCCTCCAAAGGAAGCGGTCTCAAAGGAACCGTCACGCAGTGGTGCAGCTTACAACCATGGACTAACCGACTGGACACCATGAATTATTGGGGCTTGTGTTACGGCCGGTGCACTCATGTTTCTTCTGCGCTTGCGCGCCACACAGGTACAAACGCCACAAGTGGCACCCCCGTTAACTCATCGACAGCGTCGATGCCCAAGCGGCTTGTTGTTTCGCAGCAACCACAATTAAAGACAAGCCCAGACCCATTCTATATAGAGTGAAGCCCGTTGCGTAGCAATAATGACAACCCCGGCAGCTGGTGGTAAAATGCTTGTCAACTCGTTCTACCATAGCGCTGTCGTCTATGGCATCGCTGTGGGATTCGCCCGGCATGGCAAGATGGCGATTGGGAGTAGCCCCCCGAAACTAGACTTCATACCCCGCGATGTGGGCATGGCCATAGTTGACGTCGCTCTCGCCATGGCAACCAAAGACATGCTAATCAAACAGGAGCTGATACCTGCCGATATCATGAAGTAATGTCGAGTATTGCTATGCTCGTTGGCGGTGCCCTGGTGAACGCTCTTGCGTTCTAGGGATCGAACTACTTGTTCTCCATGTTGAAAAAATATGGCATGGACGAAGAACGCAAGCGTCACGATAAAGCCGTCGAAGACTTAGACTGCACAGGCAGATTCGTCTCGAAAACGGACAGAGCGTATTGATTTCATCACTGAGGAACTCCGCCGCCAGGGGCACGCCGTTCAAACTTTCAAAGACGTCGATGACGCGATGCGCCTGTATGCGCAGGTCACCGGGGAAAAAGTCAGCCTTGCTGACCTGGGGCCCGAACCCCAGCTCTCCGACTTTTACCAACCGAATGACGGCCAGAAAGACCGCGAGATTGCCTTCATTGTCTTGGGAATTGGTGTGACAGCCTTTGTGGCCTATAAACTCTCATAGAGAACTGCGCGGCCAAACGAGTAGTAGTCTGATCTGGGTCCACAGTGCAATAATGTTTTCTGCATACAATGCCCTCTCGTCAGATACCACCTTTGGGACTGTTCAAAAGTGGTCTTATTTAAGAAGTGGGGTTATAGTCACTGTTTCCGAATAAATAAAAAGTCGTGTCTCCGGAGATTCGAACTCAAAAACAGCAAAACACCTCTTCGGAAACCTGGTATTTTTCGTGTTTTTTTTTTTTATTATTATCCTTTTCACGCACATCTTCTGCTCTCACGGACTGGTACCTTTTCAACACTTTTCATGCACATTTATTTTTTCATTCCTTTCCTTTGTATTTCTTTACATCCACTTTTTTCACGGATGTTCACTTTTTTCACGGATTGTTGCCTTACCTATTTTTCTTTCACGTAAGTGTACATTTTTGTTCGTGATTATCCTTATCACGCACATTTTCTTCTTTCACGGACAGGTACCTTTTCAACCCTGTTCACGCACATCTTCTTTTTTCATTCCTTTTCTTTGTATTTCTTTATGTCCACTTTTTTCACGCATTACCACTTTTTTCACGGTGTGTTGCCTTCTCTATTTTTCTTTCACGTCAGTGTACATTTTTCTTCGTGATTATCCTTTCCACGTACATCTTCTTCTTTCACGGACTGGTACCTTTTCAACACTTTTCACGCACATCTTCTTTTTTATATTCCTTTTCTTTGTATTTCTTTATGTCCACTTTTTTCACGCATTACCACTTTTTTCACGGATTGGTGCCATATCTATTTTTATTTCACGTCAGTCTACATTTGTCTTCGGGATTATCCTTATCACGCACATCTTCTTCTTTCTGGGACTGGTACCATTTCAATCCTTTTCATCCGCCCCGATAGCTCAGTTGGTAGATTGTTTACTCCGGGGAACAGAGAGTCACGGGTTCGATCCCGGGCCGCGACATACTAAAGTCTTTAAGAATGGTACTAGCGGCTCCTCGCTTGGCACTCGGATTTACGGGATAGGGCTAGGACTGGTCGACCCAGTGTCAGGATAATGTGACTAGGTGTGGTATGATATAATGTGATACTTCAGTGTGGCAGCACTATGAAAGTGAGCATTGAGCTCCCTGTCACAACCAGACAACGTCGTGATATGACTGAAAAAATGTTTAAAGCGACGTTGAACCTGAATTCACACACTCAACCTTTTTCACGCACATCCATCTTTTTTCATTCCTTTCCTTTGTATTTCTTTATGTCCACTTTTTTCATGGATGTCCACTTTTTTCACGGATTGTTGCATTATCTATTTTTTTTTTCACGCCAGGGTACATTTTGTTCGTGATTATCCTTATCACGCACATCTTCTACTTTCACGGACAGGTACATTTCAAACCTTTTCACGCACATGGTCTTATTTCATTCCTTTTCTTTGTATTTCTTTATGTCCCCTTTTTTCACGCATGTCCACTTTTTTCACGGATTGTTGCCTTATCAATTTTTCTTTCACGTCAGTGAACATTTATCATCGTGATTATCCTTTTCACGCGCATCTTGTTCTTTCACGGACTGATACCTTTTCAACCCTTTTCACGCACATCTTCTTTTTTAATTCCTTTTCTTGTATTTCTTTATGTCTGCTTTTTCACGCCTGTCCACTTTTTTCACGGATTGGTGCCTTATCTATTTTTCTTTAACGTCAGTGTACATTTTTCTTCGTGATTATCCTTTTCACGCGCATCTCTTTCTTTCCCGGACATGTACCTCCTCAACCCTTTTCACGCACATCCATCTTTTTTTCCTTTAATTTGCATTTCGTTATGTCCACTTTTTTACGGATGTCCACTTTTTGACGGATTGTTGCCGTATCTGTTTTTCTTTCACGTCAGTGTACATTTACCTGCAGGATTGTCCTTTTCACGCACATTTTCTTCTTTCTCGGACTGTTACCTTTTCAACCCTTTTCACGCACATCAATCTTTTTTCATTCCTTTATTTTGCATTTCTTTATGTACGCTTTTTTCAAGGATGTCCACTCTTTTCACCGATTGGTGCCTTATCAATTTTCTTTTCACGTCAGTGTACATTTATCTTCGGGATTATCCTTTTCACGCAAATTTTCTTCTTTCTCGGACTGGTACGTTTTCAACCCTTTTCACGCACATCCATCTTTTATCATTCCTATATTTTGCATTTCTTTATGCCCACCTTTTTCACGCAGGTCCACTTTTTCACGGATTGTTGCCTTATCTGTTTTTCTTTCACGTCAGTGTACATTTATCTTCATGATTATCCTTTTCACGCACATCTGCTTTCACGGATTGGTGCCTTATCTTTTTTTCCTTTCAAGTCAGTTTTCATTTTTCTTCGGGATTATCCTTTAAACGCGCATCTTCTTTTTTCTCCGACAAGTACCTTTTTAACCTTTTTCACGCACATTCATCATTTTCATACCTTTATTTTGCATTTCTTTATGTCCACTTTTTTCACAGATGTCCATTATTTTCACGGATTGTTGCCTTATCTTTTTTTCTTTCACGTCAGTGTACATTTATCTTCGGGATTATCCTTTTCACGCACATCTTCTTCTTTCTCGGCCTGGTATCTTTTCAACCCTTTTCACGCACATCCATCTTTTATCATTCCTTTATTTTGCATTTCTTTATGTTCACTTTTTTCACGCATGTCCACTTTTTCACGGGTTGTTGTCTTATCTTTTTTTCTCCCACGTCAGTGTACATTTATCTTCGTGATAATCCTTTTCACGCACATCTTCTGCTTTCACAGACTGGTACCTTTACAACCCTTTTCACGCACATCTTCTTTTTTCATTCCTTTTCTTTGTATTTCTTTATGTCCACTTTTTCCACGGATGTCCACTTTTTTCACGGATTGTTGCCTTATCTATTTTTCTTTCACGTAATTGTACATTTTTCTTCGTGATTATCCTTATCACGTACATCTTCTTCTTTCACGGACAAGTACCTTTTCAACCCTTTTCTCTCCCGTCTCCGATGACCTTAGCTGTTGGTCGGACGTAAAATTAAACTCATTCACTCAACCATTTTCACGCACATCTTCTTTTTTCATTCCTTTTCTTTGTATTTCTTTATGTCCACTTTTTTCGCGCATGTCCACTCTTTTCACGGATTGTTGTTGCCTTATCTATTTTTCTTTCACGTAAGTGTACATTTTTCTTCGTGATTATCTTTATCACGCACATCTTCTTCTTTCACTGACAGGTACCTTTTCAACCATTTTCACGCACATCTTCTTTTTCCATTCCTTTTCTGTGTATTTCTTATGTCTACTTTTTTCACGCATGACCACTTTTTCACGGATTGGTGTCTTACCTCTATTTCTTTCACGTCAGTCTACATTTTTCTTCGGGATTATCCTTAACACGCACAGCTTCTTCTTTCTGGGACTGGTACCATTTCAATCCTTTTTCCGGCCCCGATAGCTCAGTTGGTAGAGTGTCCACTCCGGGGAACGGGAGGTCACGGGTTCAATCCCGGGCCGCGACATACCAAAGTCGTTAAGAATGGTACTAGCTGCTCCTCGCTTGGCACTCAGATTTACGAGGTAGAGCTAGGACTGGTCGGCCCAGTGTCAGGATAATGTGACTGGGTGTGGTATCATGTAATGTGCCAGGGACATGATACTTCAGTGAGGCAGCACTATTAAAGTGAGCATTGAGCTCCCCGTCGCAACCATAAAACGTCGTGATATGACTGAAAAATTGTTGAAAGCGACGTTTAACCCGAATTCAGACACGCAACACTTTTCACGCACATCCATCTTTTTTCATTCCTTTCCTTTGTATTTCTTTTTGTCCACTTTTTTCACGGATGTCCACTTTTCTCACAGATTGTTGCCTTATCTATTTTCCTTTCAGGTCAGTGTACATTTTTCTTCGTGATTATCCTTATCAAGCACATCTCCTATTTCACGGATAGGTACCTTTTCAAACTTTTCACGCACATGTTCTTTTTTCATTCCTTTTCTTTGTATTTCTTTATGTCCGCTTTTTTCACGCATGTCCACTTTTTTCACAAATTGTTGCCTTATCAATTTTTCTTTAACGTCAGTGAACATTTATCTTCGTGATTATCCTTTTCACTCGCATCATATTCTTTCTTGGACTGATACCTTTTCAACCCTTGCACGCACATTTTTTTTCATTCCTTTTCTTGTATTTCTTTATGTCTGCTTTTTCACGCCTGTCCACTTTTTTCACGGATTGGTGCCTTATCTATTTTTCTGTCACGTCAGTGTACATTTTTCTTCGTGATTATCCTTTTCACGCGCATCTTCTTTCTTGGACTGATACCTTTTCAACCCTTGCACGCACATCTTCTTTTTTCATTCCTTTCCTTGCATTTCTTTATGTCTGCTTTTTTCACGCCTGTCCACTTTTTTCACGGATTGGTGCCTTATCTATTTTTCTGTCACGTCAGTGTACATTTTTCTTCGTGATTATCCTTTTCACGCGCATCTTCTTCTTTCTCGGACAGGTATCTTTTCAACCCTTTCCACGCACATCCATCTTTTTCATTCCTTTAATTTGCATTTCTTTATGTCAACTTTTTTCACGGATGTCCACTTTTTTCACGGATTGTTGCCTTATTTGTTTATTTTTCACGTCAGTGTACATTTATCTTCGGGATTATCCTTTTCACGCACATCTTCTTCTTTCTCGGACTGTTACTTTTTCAACCCTTTTCACGCACATCAATCTTTTTCATTCCTTTATTTTGTATTTCTTTATGTACACTTTTTTCAAGGATGTCCACTCTTTTCACGGATTGGTGCTTTATCTATTTTTATTTCACGTCAGAAGCCTCCGTGTTGCAGTGGTTACGCTACTCGACTTGTAAACCAGAGGTCGTAGGATCAATCCCGGGCTTCTCAAGACTTTCGGATGAGTCTTTAAACCGAGGTCCCGTGTCCGTATGACCTTAGCTGTTGGTGGGACGTAAAACTAGAACACTCACTTCTTTAACGTCAGTGTACATTTATCTTCGGGATTATCCTTTTCACGCACATCTTCTTCTTTCTCGAACTGGTACCTTTTCAACCCTTTTCACGCAAATCCATCTTTTATCATTCCTTTATTTTGCTTTTCTTTACGTCCACTTTTTTCACGCATGTCCACTTTTTCACGGATTGTTGTCTTATCTGTTTTTCTTCCACGTCAGTGTACAATTTCTTCGTGATAATCCTTTTTTTACGCACATCTTCTGCTTTCACGGACTGATACCTTTACAACCCTTTTCACGCACATCTTCTTTTTTCATTCCTTTTCTTTGTATTTCTTTATGTCCAATTTTTTCACGGATGTCCACTTTTTTCACGGATTGTTGCCTTACCTATTTTTCTTTCACGTCAGTGAACATTTTTCTTCGTGATTATCCTTATCACGCACATCTTCTTCTTTCACGGACCGGTACCTTTCCAACCCTTTTCACGCACATCTTCTTTTTTCATTCCTTTTCTTTGTATTTCTTTTCACGCATGTCCACTTTTTCACGGTTTGTTGCCTTATCTATTTTTCTTTCACGTCAGTGTACATTTATCTTCATGATTATCCTTTTCACGGACTGGTACTTTTCAACTTTTTTTCATTCACAACTTCTTTTTTTATTCCTTTTCTTTGTATTTCTTTATGTCTACTTTTTTCACGCCTGTCCATTTTTTTCACGGATTGGTGCCTTGTCTATTTTTCTTTCAGGTCAGTCTACATTTTTCTTCGGGATTATCATTTTCAGGCGCATCTTCTTCTTTCTCGAACTTGTACCTTTTCAACTCTTTTCACGCACATCCATCTTTCTTTATTCCTTTATTTTGCATTTCTTTATGTCCACTTTTTTCAGGCATGTCCACTTTTTCACGGTTTGTTACCTATATCTGTTTTTCTTTCACGGCAGTGTACAATTTTCTTCGTGATTATCCTTTTCACGAACATCTTCTGCTTTCACGGACTGGTACCTTTTCAACCCTTTTCCCGCACATCTTCTTTTTTCATTCCTTTTCTTTGTATTTCTTTATGTCTACTTTTTTCTCGCCTGTCCACTTTTGTCACGGATTGGTGCCTTATCTATTTTTCTGTCAGGTCAGTCTACATTTTTCTTCGGGATTATCCTTTTCACGCGCATCTTCTTCCTCGGACTGGTTCCCTTTCAACCCTTTTCACGCACATCCTTCTTTTTTCACGGCGTGTTGCCTTATCTTTTTTTCTTTCACGTCTGTGTACATTTTTCGTCTTGATTATTCTTTTCACGCACATCTACTTCTTTCACGGACTGGGACATTTTCAACCCTTTTTACGCATATCTTCTTTTTTCATTTCACATCTTTGTATTTCTTATGTCTTCTGTTTTCACGCATGTCCACTGTTTTCACGGGCTGGTGCCTTATCTATTTTTCTTTCACGTCAGTCTACATTTTTCTTCGGGATTATTCTTTTCACGCGCTTCTTCTTCTTTCTCGGACAGGTACCTTTTCAACCCTTTTCACGCACATCCATCTGTTTTCATTCCTTTATTTTGCATTTCTTTATGACCACTTTTTTCACGCATGTCCACTTTTTTCAGGGATTGTTGCTTATCTGTTTTTCTTTCACATCAGTCTACATTATTCTTCGGGATTATCCTTTTCACGCGCTTCTTCTTCTTTCTCGGACAGGTACCTTTTCAACCCTTTTCACGCACATCCATATGTTTTCATTCCTTTATTTTGCATTCCTTTATGTCCACTTTTTTCACGCATGTCCACTTTTTTCAGGGATTGTTGCTTATCTGTTTTTCTTTCACGTCAGTGTACATTTTTCTTCGTGATTATCCTTTTCACGCACATCTTCTGCTTTCACAGACAGGTACCGTTTCAACCCTTTTCACGCACATCTTCTTTTTTCATTCCTTTCCTTTGTATTTCTTTATGTCCACTTTTTTCGAGCATGTCCACTTTTTTCACGGATGTCAACTTTTTTCACGGATTGTTGCTTGAACAATTTTCTTCGTGATTATCCTTTTCACGCACATCTTCTTCTTTCTCGGACTGTTACCTTTCTAACCCTTTTCACGCACATCTTCTTTTTTCATTCCTTCTTTGTATTTCTTTATGTCCACTTTATTCACGGATTGTTGCCTTATCTATTTTTCTTTCACGTCAGTGTACATTTATCTTCGTGACTATCCTTTTCACGCATATCTTCTTCTTCTTTCACGGACTGGCACCTTTTTCAACCCTCAGCACATCTTCTTGTTTAATTCCTTTTCTTTGTATTTCTTTGTATACTTTTTTCACGCCTGTCCTATTTTTTCACGGATTGGTGCCTTTTCTATTTTTCTTTCACGCCAGTTTACCTTCTTCTTTCTCGGACTGGTTCCTTTTCAACCCTTTTCACGCACATCCATCTTTTTCATTCCTTTATTTTGTATTTCTTTATGTACACTTTTTTCACGCATGTCCACTTTTTTCACTGATTGTTGCCTTATCTGTTTTTCTTTCACGTCAGTGTACATTTTTCTTCGTGATTATCCTTTTCACGCATATCTTCTGCTTTCCCGGACTGGTATCTTTTCCACCCTTTTCACGCACATCTTCGTTTTTCATTCCTTTCCTTTTGAATTTCTTTATGTACACTTTTTTCACGGTTGTCTATTTTTTTAACGGATTGGTGCCTTATCTTTTTTTCCTGTCAAGTCAGTCTACATTTTTCTTCTGGATTATCTTTTTCACGCGCATCTTCTTCTTTTTCGAACAGGTACCTTTTCAACCCTTTTCACGCACATCCATCTTTTTTCATTCCTTTAATTTGCATTTCTTTATGTCCACTTTTTTCACAGATGTCCATTATTTTCACGGATTGTTGCCTTATCTATTTTTCTTTCACGTCAGGGTACACTTATCTTCAGGAGTATCCTTTTAACGCACTTCTTCTTCTTAAAGATTCTCGGACTGATACCTTTTCCACCCTTTTCACGCACATCTTCTTCTTCCTTCATTCCTTTATTTTGTATTTCTTTATGTCCACCTTTTTAACGGATGCCCACTTTTTTCACGGATTGGTGCCTTATTTATTTTTTTTTTTTTTCACGCCAGTGTACATTTATCTTCGGGATTATCCTTTTCACGCACATCTTCTTCTTTCTTGGGCTGGTACCTTTTCAACCCTTTTCACGCACAACCATCTTTTTTCATTCCTATATTTTGCATTTCTTTATGTCCACTTCTTTCACGCATATGCACTTTTTGTACGGATTGTTGCCTTATCTGTTTTCTTTCACGTCAGTGTACATTTTTATTCGTGATTATCCTTTTCACGCACATCTTCTTCTTTCTCGGACTTGTACCTTTTCAACTCTTTTCACGCACATCCATCTTTCTTTATTCCTTTATTTTGCATTTCTTTATGTCCACTTTTTTCAGGCATGTCCACTTTTTCACGGATTGTTGCCTTATCTGTTTTTCTTTCACGTTAGTGTGAATTTTTCTTCGTGATTATCCTTTTCACGCACATCTTCTGCTTTCACGGACCGGTACCTTTTCAACCCTTTTCACGCACATCTTCTTTTTTCATTCCTTTTCTTTGTATTTCTATATGTCTACTTTTTCTCGCCTGTCCACTTTTTTCACAGATGGGTGGCTTGTCTATTTTTCTTTCAGGTCAGCCTTCATTTTTATTCAGGATTATCATTTTCAGGCGCATCTTCTTCTTTCTCGGACTTGTACCTTTTCAACTCTTTTCACGCACATCCATTTTTCTTTATTCCTTTATTTTGCAAATCTTTAAGTCCACTTTTTTCAGGCATTTCCCCTTTTTCACGGATTGTTGCCTTATCTGTTTTTCTTTCACGCCAGTGAACATTTTTCTTCGTTATTATCCTTTTCACGCACATCTTCTGCTTTCACGGACTTGTACCTTTTCAACCCTTTTCACGCACATCTTCTTTTTTCATTCCTTGTCTTTGTATTTCTTTATGTCTACTTTTTTCCCGCCTGTCCATTTTATCACGGATTGGTGCCTTGTCTATTTTTCTGTCAGGTCAGTCTACATTTTTCTTCGGGATTATCCTTTTCACGCGCATCTTCTTCTTCCTCGGACTGGTACCTTTTCAAATTTTTTCACGCACATCCATCTTTTTTCACGGATTATTGCCTTATCTTTTTTTTTTCTTTCACGTCAATGTGCAATTTTCTTCTTGATTATTCTTTTCATGCTCATCTTCTTCTTTCAAGGACTGGTACCTTTTCAACCCTTCTTACGCACATCCATCTTTTTCATCCCTATATTTTGCCTTTCTTTATGTCCACTTGTTTCACGCATATGCACTTTTTTTGTACGGATTTTTGACTTATCTGTTTTCTTTCACGTCAGTGTACATTTTTATTCGTGATTATCCTTTTCACGCACATCTTCTTCTTTCTCGGACTTGTACCTTTTCAACTCTTTTCACGCACATCCATCTTTCTTTATTCCTTTATTTTGCATTCTTTATGTCCTTTTTTTCAGGCATGTCCACAATTTCACGGATTGTTGCCTTATCTGTTTTTCTTTCACGTCAGTGTGAATTTTTCTTCATGATTATCCTTTTCACGCACATCTTCTGCTTTCACGGACCGGTACCTTTTCAACCCTTTTCACGCACATCTTCTTTTTTCATTCCCTTTCTTTGTATTTCTATATGTCTACTTTTTCTCGCCTGTCCACTTTTTTCACGGATGGGTGGCTTGTCTATTTTTCTTTCAGGTCAGCCTACATTTTTCTTCAGGATTATCATTTTCAGGCGCATCTTCTTCTTTCTCGGACTTGTACCTTTTCAACTCTTTTCACGCACATCCATCTTTCTTTATTCCTTTATTTTGCAAATCTTTAAGTCCACTTTTTTCAGGCATTTCCCCTTTTTCACGGATTGTTGCCTTATCTGTTTTTCTTTCACGTCAGTGTGCATTTTTCTTCGTGATTATCCTTTTCACGCACATCTTCTGCTTTCACGGACCGGTACCTTTTCAACCCTTTTCACGCACATCTTCTTTTTTCATTCCTTTTCTTTGTATTTCTTTATGTCTACTTTTTCTCGCCTGTCCACTTTTTTCACGGATGGGTGGCTTGTCTATTTTTTCCGTCAGGTCAGCCTACATTTTTCTTCAGGATTATCATTTTCAGGCGCATCTTCTCCTTTCTCGGACTTGTACCTTTTCAACTCTTTTCACGAACATCCATCTTTCTTTATATTCCTTATTTTGCAAATATTTAAGTCCACTTTTTTCAGGCACTTCCACTTTTTCACGGGTTGTTGCCTTATCTGTTTTTCTTTCACGCCAGTGAACATTTTTCTTCGTTATTATCCTTTTCACGCACATCTTCTGCTTTCCCGGACTGGTACCTTTTCAACCCTTTTCACGCACATCTTCTTTTTTCATTCCTTTTCTTTGTATTTCTTTATGTCTACTTTTTTCTCGCCTGTCCATTTTTTCACGGATTGGTGCCTTGACTATTTTTCTGTCAGGTCAGTCTACATTTTTCTTCGGGATTATCCTTTTCACGCGCATCTTCTTCTTCCTCGGACTGGTACCTTTTCAAATTTTTTCACGCACATCCATCTTTTTTCACGGATTGTTGCCTTATCTTTTTTTTTCTTTCACGTCAATGTGCAATTCTCTTCTTGATTATTCTTTTCACGCTCATCTTCTTCTTTCACGGACTGGTACCTTTTCAACCCTTCTTACGCACATCCATCTTTTTCATCCCTATATTTTGCCTTTCTTTATGTCCACTTGTTTCACGCATATGCACTTTTTTGTACGGATTGTTGCCTTATCTGTTTTCTTTCACGTCAGTGTACATTTTTATTCGTGATTATGCTTTTCATGCACATCTTCTTCTTTCTCGGACTTGTACCTTTTCAACTCTTTTCACGCACATCCATCTTTCTTTATTTTGCATTCTTTATGTCCACTTTTTTCAGGCATGTCCACTTTTTCACGGATTGTTGCCTTATCTGTTTTTCTTTCACGTCAGTGTGAATTTTTCTTCGTGATTATCCTTTTCACGCACATCTTCTGCTTTCACGGACCGGTACCTTTTCAACCCTTTTCACGCACATCTTCTTTTTTCATTCCTTTTCTTTGTATTTCTATATGTCTACTTTTTCTCGCCTGTCCACTTTTTTCACGGATGGGTGGCTTGTCTATTTTTCTTTCAGGTCAGCCTACATTTTTCTTCAGGATTATCATTTTCAGGTGCATCTTCTTTTTTCTCGGACTTGTACCTTTTCAACTCTTTTCACGCACATCCATCTTTCTTTTTTCCTTTATTTTGCAAATCTTTAAGTCCACTTTTTTCAGGCATTTCCCCTTTTTCCCGGATTGTTGCCTTATCTGTTTTTCTTTCACGTCAGTGTGCATTTTTCTTCGTGATTATCCTTTTCACGCACATCTTCTGCTTTCACGGACCGGTACCTTTTCAACCCTTTTCACGCACATCTTCTTTTTTCATTCCTTTTCTTTGTATTTCTTTATGTCTACTTTTTCTCGCCTGTCCACTTTTTTCACGGATGGGTGGCTTGTCTATTTTTTCCGTCAGGTCAGCCTACATTTTTCTTCAGGATTATCATTTTCAGGCGCATCTTCTCCTTTCTCGGACTTGTACCTTTTCAACTCTTTTCACGAACATCCATCTTTCTTTATATTCCTTATTTTGCAAATATTTAAGTCCACTTTTTTCAGGCACTTCCACTTTTTCACGGGTTGTTGCCTTATCTGTTTTTCTTTCACGCCAGTGAACATTTTTCTTCGTTATTAACCTTTTCACGCACATCTTCTGCTTTCCCGGACTGGTACCTTTTCAACCCTTTTCACGCACATCTTCTTTTTTCATTCCTTTTCTTTGTATTTCTTTATGTCTACTTTTTTCTCGCCTGTCCATTTTTTCACGGATTGGTGCCTTGACTATTTTTCTGTCAGGTCAGTCTACATTTTTCTTCGGGATTATCCTTTTCACGCGCATCTTCTTCTTCCTCGGACTGGTACCTTTTCAAATTTTTTCACGCACATCCATCTTTTTTCACGGATTGTTGCCTTATCTTTTTTTTTCTTTCACGTCAATGTGCAATTCTCTTCTTGATTATTCTTTTCACGCTCATCTTCTTCTTTCACGGACTGGTACCTTTTCAACCCTTCTTACGCACATCCATCTTTTTCATCCCTATATTTTGCCTTTCTTTATGTCCACTTGTTTCACGCATATGCACTTTTTTGTACGGATTGTTGCCTTATCTGTTTTCTTTCACGTCAGTGTACATTTTTATTCGTGATTATGCTTTTCACGCACATCTTCTTCTTTCTCGGACTTGTACCTTTTCAACTCTTTTCACGCACATCCATCTTTCTTTATTTTGCATTCTTTATGTCCACTTTTTTCAGGCATGTCCACTTTTTCACGGATTGTTGCCTTATCTGTTTTTCTTTCACGTCAGTGTGAATTTTTCTTCGTGATTATCCTTTTCACGCACATCTTCTGCTTTCACGGACCGGTACCTTTTCAACCCTTTTCACGCACATCTTCTTTTTTCATTCCTTTTCTTTGTATTTCTATATGTCTACTTTTTCTCGCCTGTCCACTTTTTTCACGGATGGGTAGCTTGTCTATTTTTCTTTCAGGTCAGCCTACATTTTTCTTCAGGATTATCATTTTCAGGTGCATCTTCTTCTTTCTCGGACTTGTACCTTTTCAACTCTTTTCACGCACATCCATCTTTCTTTTTTCCTTTATTTTGCAAATCTTTAAGTCCACTTTTTTCAGGCATTTCCCCTTTTTCCCGGATTGTTGCCTTATCTGTTTTTCTTTCACGTCAGTGTGCATTTTTCTTCGTGATTATCCTTTTCACGCACATCTTCTGCTTTCACGGACCGGTACCTTTTCAACCCTTTTCACGCACATCTTCTTTTTTCATTCCTTTTCTTTGTATTTCTTTATGTCTACTTTTTCTCGCCTGTCCACTTTTTTCACGGATGGGTGGCTTGTCTATTTTTCTTTCAGGTCAGCCTACATTTTTCTTCAGGATTATCATTTTCAGGCGCATCTTCTCCTTTCTCGGACTTGTACCTTTTCAACTCTTTTCACGAACATCCATCTTTCTTTATATTCCTTTATTTTGCAAATATTTAAGTCCACTTTTTTCAGGCACTTCCACTTTTTCACGGGTTGTTGCCTTATCTGTTTTTCTTTCACGCCAGTGAACATTTTTCTTCGTTATTATCCTTTTCACGCACATCTTCTGCTTTCACGGACTGGTACCTTTTCAACCCTTTTCACGCACATCTTCTTTTTTCATTCCTTTTCTTTGTATTTCTTTATGTCTACTTTTTTCTCGCCTGTCCATTTTTTCACGGATTGGTGCCTTGTCTATTTTTCTGTCAGGTCAGTCTACATTTTTCTTCGGGATTATCCTTTTCACGCGCATCTTCTTCTTCCTCGGACTGGTACCTTTTCAAATTTTTTCACGCACATCCATCTTTTTACACGGATTGTTGCCTTATCTTTTTTTTTCTTTCACGTCAATGTGCAATTTTCTTCTTGATTATTCTTTTCACGCTCATCTTCTTCTTTCACGGACTGGTACCTTTTCAACCCTTCTTACGCACATCCATCTTTTTCATCCCTATATTTAGCATTTCTTTATGTCCACTTGTTTCACGCATATGCACTTTTTTGTACGGATTGTTGCCTTATCTGTTTTCTTTCACGTTAGTGTACATTTTTATTCGTGATTATCCTTTTCACGCACATCTTCTTCTTTCTCGGACTTGTACCTTTTCAACTCTTTTCACGCACATCCATCTTTCTTTATTGCTTTATTTTGCGTTTCTTTATGTCCACTTTTTTCAGGCATGTCCACTTTTTCACGGATTGTTGTCTTATCTGTTTTTCTTTCACGTCAGTGTGAATTTTTCTTCGTGATTATCCTTTTCAAGCACATCTTCTGCTTTCACGGACCGGTACGTTTTCAACCCTTTTCACGCACATCTTCTTTTTTCATTCCTTTTCTTTGTATATCTATATGTCTACTTTTTCTCGCCTGTCCACTTTTTTCACGGATGGGTGGCTTGTCTATTTTTCTTTCAGGTCAGCCTACATTTTTCTTCAGGATTATCATTTTCAGGCGCATCTTCTTCTTTCTCGGACTTGTTCCTTTTCAACTCTTTTCACGAACATCCATCTTTCTTTATTCCTTTATTTTGCAAATCTTTTAGTCCACTTTTTTCAGGCATGTCCACTTTTTCACGGATTGTTGCCTTATCTGTTTTTCTTTCGCGCCAGTGAACATTTTTCTTCATTATCCTTTTCACGCACATCTTCTGCTTTCACGGACTGGTACCTATTCAACCCATTTCGCGCACATCTTCTTTTTTCATTCCTTTTCTTTGTATTTCTTTATGTCTACTTTTTTCTCGCCTGTCCAGTTTTTCACGGATTGGTGCTTTGTCTATTTTTCTGTCAGGTCAGTCTACATTTTTCTTCGGGATTATCCTTTTCACGCGCATCTTCTTCTTCCTCGGACTGGTACCTTTTCAAATATTTTCACCCACATCCATCTTTTTTCACGGATTGTTGCCTTATCTTTTTTTTTCTTTCACGTCAATGTGCAATTTTCTTCTTGATTATTCTTTTCACGCTCATCTTCTTCTTTCACGGACTGGTACCTTTTCAACCCTTCTTACGCACATCCATCTTTTTCATCCCTATATTTTGCATTTCTTTATGTCCACTTGTTTCACGCATATGCACTTTTTTGTACGGATTGTTGCCTTATCTGTTTTCTTTCACGTCAGTGTACATTTTTATTCGTGATTATCCTTTTCATGCACATCTTCTTCTTTCTCGAACCTGTACCTTTTCAACTCTTTTCACGCACATCCATCTTCCTTTATTCCTTTATTTTGCAAATCTTTATGTCCACTTTTTTCAGGCATGTCCACTTTTTCACGGATTGTTGCCTTATCTGTTTTTCTTTCACGTCAGTGTGAATTTTTCTTCGTGATTATCCTTTTCACGCACATCTTCTGCTTTCACGGACCGGTACCTTTTCAACCCTTTTCACGCACATCTTCTTTTTTCATTCCTTTTCTTTGTATTTCTATATATCTACTTTTTCTCGCCTGTCCACTTTTTTCACGGATGGGTGGCTTGTCTATTTTTCTTTCAGGTCAGCCTACATTTTTCTTCAGGATTATCATTTTCAGGCGCATCTTCTTCTTTCTCGGACTTGTACCTTTTCAACTCTTTTCACGCACATCCATCTTTCTTTATTCCTTTATTTTGCAAATCTTTAAGTCCACTTTTTTCAGGCATGTCCACTTTTTTCACGGATTGTTGCCTTATCTGTTTTTCTTTCACGCCAGTGAACATTTTTCTTCGTTATTATCCTTTTCACGCACATCTTCTGCTTTCACGGACTGGTACCTTTTCAACCCTTTTCACGCACATCTTCTTTTTTCCTTCCTTTTCTTTGTATTTCTATATGTCTACTTTTTCTCGCCTGTCCACTTTTTTCACAGATGGGTGGCTTGTCTATTTTTCTTTCAGGTCAGCCTACATTTTTCTTCAGGACTATCATTTTCAGGCGCATCTTCTTCTTTCTCGGACTTGTACCTTTTCAACTCTTTTCACGCACATCCATCTTTCTTTATTCCTTTATTTTGCAAATCTTTAAGTTCACTTTTTTCAGGCATGTCCACTTTTTCACGGATTGTTGCCTTATCTGTTTTTCTTTCACGTCAGTGTGCATTTTTCTTAGTGATTATCCTTTTCACACACATCTTCTGCTTTCACGGACCGGTACCTTTTCAACCCTTTTCACGCACATCTTTTTTCATTCCTTTTCTTTGTATTTCTTTATGTCTACTTTTTCTCGCCTGTCCACATTTTTCACGGATGGGTGGCTTGTCTATTTTTCTTTCAGGTCAGCCTACATTTTTCTTCAGGATTATCATTTTCAGGCGCATCTTCTTCTTTCTCGGACTTGTACCTTTTCAACTCTTTTCACGAACATCCATCTTTCTTTATATTCCTTTATTTTGCAAATATTTAAGTCCACTTTTTTCAGGCACTTCCACTTTTTCATGGTTTGTTGCCTTATCTGTTTTTCTTTCACGCCAGTGAACATTTTTCTTCGTTATTATCCTTTTCACGCACATCTTCTGCTTTCACGGACTGGTACCTTTTCAACCCTTTTCGCGCACATCTTCTTTTTTCATTCCTTTTCTTTGTATTTCTTTATGTCTACTTTTTTCTCGCCTGTCCATTTTTTCACGGATTGGTGCCTTGTCTATTTTTCTGTCAGGTCAGTCTACATTTTTCTTCGGGATTATCCTTTTCACGCGCATCTTCTTCTTCCTCGGACTGGTACCTTTTCAAATTTTTTCACGCACATCCATCTTTTTTCACGGATTGTTGCCTTATCTTTTTTTTTCTTTCACGTCAATGTGCAATTTTCTTCTTGATTATTCTTTTCACGCTCATCTTCTTCTTTCACGGACTGGTACCTTTTCAACCTTTCTTACGCACATCCATCTTTTTCATCCCTATATTTTGCATTTCTTTATGTCCACTTGTTTCACGCATATGCACTTTTTTGTAAGGATTGTTGCCTTATCTGTTTTCTTTCACGTCAGTGTACATTTTTATTCGTGATTATCCTTTTCACGCACATCTTCTTCTTTCTCGGACTTGTACCTTTTCAACTCTTTTCACGCACATCCATCTTTCTTTATTCCTTTATTTTGCGTTTCTTTATGTCCACTTTTTTCAGGCATGTCCACTTTTTCACGGATTGTTGCCTTATCTGTTTTTCTTTCACGTCAGTGTGAATTTTTCTTCGTGATTATCCTTTTCAAGCACATCTTCTGCTTTCACGGACCGGTACGTTTTCAACCCTTTTCACGCACATCTTCTTTTTTCATTCCTTTTCTTTGTATATCTATATGTCTACTTTTTCTCGCCTGTCCACTTTTTTCACGGATGGGTGGCTTGTCTATTTTTCTTTCAGGTCAGCCTACATTTTTCTTCAGGATTATCATTTTCAGGCGCATCTTCTTCTTTCTCGGACTTGTTCCTTTTCAACTCTTTTCACGAACATCCATCTTTCTTAATTCCTTTATTTTGCAAATCTTTTAGTCCACTTTTTTCAGGCATGTCCACTTTTTCACGGATTGTTGCCTTATCTGTTTTTCTTTCGCGCCAGTGAACATTTTTCTTCATTATCCTTTTCACGCACATCTTCTGCTTTCACGGACTGGTACCTTTTCAACCCTTTTCGCGCACATCTTCTTTTTTCATTCCTTTTCTTTGTATTTCTTTATGTCTACTTTTTTCTCGCCTGTCCAGTTTTTCACGGATTGGTGCTTTGTCTATTTTTCTGTCAGGTCAGTCTACATTTTTCTTCGGGATTATCCTTTTCACGCGCATCTTCTTCTTCCTCGGACTGGTACCTTTTCAAATTTTTTCACGCACATCCATCTTTTTTCACGGATTGTTGCCTTATCTTTTTTTTTTCTTTCACGTCAATGTGCAATTTTCTTCTTGATTATTCTTTTCACGCTCATCTTCTTCTTTCACGGACTGGTACCTTTTCAACCCTTCTTACGCACATCCATCTTTTTCATCCCTATATTTTGCATTTCTTTATGTCCACTTGTTTCACGCATATGCACTTTTTTGTACGGATTGTTGCCTTATCTGTTTTCTTTCACGTCAGTGTACATTTTTATTCGTGATTATCCTTTTCACGCACATCTTCTTCTTTCTCGAACGTGTACCTTTTCAACTCTTTTCACGCACATCCATCTTTCTTTATTCCTTTATTTTGCAAATCTTTATGTCCACTTTTTTCAGGCATGTCCACTTTTTCACGGAGTGTTGCCTTATCTGTTTTTCTTTCACGTCAGTGTGAATTTTTCTTCGTGATTATCCTTTTCAAGCACATCTTCTGCTTTCACGGACCGGTACGTTTTCAACCCTTTTCACGCACATCTTCTTTTTTCATTCCTTTTCTTTGTATATCTATATGTCTACTTTTTCTCGCCTGTCCACTTTTTTCACGGATGGGTGGCTTGTCTATTTTTCTTTCAGGTCAGCCTACATTTTTCTTCAGGATTATCATTTTCAGGCGCATCTTCTTCTTTCTCGGACTTGTTCCTTTTCAACTCTTTTCACGAACATCCATCTTTCTTTATTCCTTTATTTTGCAAATCTTTTAGTCCACTTTTTTCAGGCATGTCCACTTTTTCACGGATTGTTGCCTTATCTGTTTTTCTTTCGCGCCAGTGAACATTTTTCTTCATTATCCTTTTCACGCACATCTTCTGCTTTCACGGACTGGTACCTATTCAACCCATTTCGCGCACATCTTCTTTTTTCATTCCTTTTCTTTGTATTTCTTTATGTCTACTTTTTTCTCGCCTGTCCAGTTTTTCACGGATTGGTGCTTTGTCTATTTTTCTGTCAGGTCAGTCTACATTTTTCTTCGGGATTATCCTTTTCACGCGCATCTTCTTCTTCCTCGGACTGGTACCTTTTCAAATTTTTTCACCCACATCCATCTTTTTTCACGGATTGTTGCCTTATCTTTTTTTTTCTTTCACGTCAATGTGCAATTTTCTTCTTGATTATTCTTTTCACGCTCATCTTCTTCTTTCACGGACTGGTACCTTTTCAACCCTTCTTACGCACATCCATCTTTTTCATCCCTATATTTTGCATTTCTTTATGTCCACTTGTTTCACGCATATGCACTTTTTTGTACGGATTGTTGCCTTATCTGTTTTCTTTCACGTCAGTGTACATTTTTATTCGTGATTATCCTTTTCATGCACATCTTCTTCTTTCTCGAACCTGTACCTTTTCAACTCTTTTCACGCACATCCATCTTCCTTTATTCCTTTATTTTGCAAATCTTTATGTCCACTTTTTTCAGGCATGTCCACTTTTTCACGGATTGTTGCCTTATCTGTTTTTCTTTCACGTCAGTGTGAATTTTTCTTCGTGATTATCCTTTTCACGCACATCTTCTGCTTTCACGGACCGGTACCTTTTCAACCCTTTTCACGCACATCTTCTTTTTTCATTCCTTTTCTTTGTATTTCTATATATCTACTTTTTCTCGCCTGTCCACTTTTTTCACGGATGGGTGGCTTGTCTATTTTTCTTTCAGGTCAGCCTACATTTTTCTTCAGGATTATCATTTTCAGGCGCATCTTCTTCTTTCTCGGACTTGTACCTTTTCAACTCTTTTCACGCACATCCATCTTTCTTTATTCCTTTATTTTGCAAATCTTTAAGTCCACTTTTTTCAGGCATGTCCACTTTTTTCACGGATTGTTGCCTTATCTGTTTTTCTTTCACGCCAGTGAACATTTTTCTTCGTTATTATCCTTTTCACGCACATCTTCTGCTTTCACGGACTGGTACCTTTTCAACCCTTTTCACGCACATCTTCTTTTTTCCTTCCTTTTCTTTGTATTTCTATATGTCTACTTTTTCTCGCCTGTCCACTTTTTTCACAGATGGGTGGCTTGTCTATTTTTCTTTCAGGTCAGCCTACATTTTTCTTCAGGACTATCATTTTCAGGCGCATCTTCTTCTTTCTCGGACTTGTACCTTTTCAACTCTTTTCACGCACATCCATCTTTCTTTATTCCTTTATTTTGCAAATCTTTAAGTTCACTTTTTTCAGGCATGTCCACTTTTTCACGGATTGTTGCCTTATCTGTTTTTCTTTCACGTCAGTGTGCATTTTTCTTAGTGATTATCCTTTTCACACACATCTTCTGCTTTCACGGACCGGTACCTTTTCAACCCTTTTCACGCACATCTTCTTTTTTCATTCCTTTTCTTTGTATTTCTTTATGTCTACTTTTTCTCGCCTGTCCACATTTTTCACGGATGGGTGGCTTGTCTATTTTTCTTTCAGGTCAGCCTACATTTTTCTTCAGGATTATCATTTTCAGGCGCATCTTCTTCTTTCTCGGACTTGTACCTTTTCAACTCTTTTCACGAACATCCATCTTTCTTTATATTCCTTTATTTTGCAAATATTTAAGTCCACTTTTTTCAGGCACTTCCACTTTTTCATGGTTTGTTGCCTTATCTGTTTTTCTTTCACGCCAGTGAACATTTTTCTTCGTTATTATCCTTTTCACGCACATCTTCTGCTTTCACGGACTGGTACCTTTTCAACCCTTTTCGCGCACATCTTCTTTTTTCATTCCTTTTCTTTGTATTTCTTTATGTCTACTTTTTTCTCGCCTGTCCATTTTTTCACGGATTGGTGCCTTGTCTATTTTTCTGTCAGGTCAGTCTACATTTTTCTTCGGGATTATCCTTTTCACGCGCATCTTCTTCTTCCTCGGACTGGTACCTTTTCAAATTTTTTCACGCACATCCATCTTTTTTCACGGATTGTTGCCTTATCTTTTTTTTTCTTTCACGTCAATGTGCAATTTTCTTCTTGATTATTCTTTTCACGCTCATCTTCTTCTTTCACGGACTGGTACCTTTTCAACCTTTCTTACGCACATCCATCTTTTTCATCCCTATATTTTGCATTTCTTTATGTCCACTTGTTTCACGCATATGCACTTTTTTGTAAGGATTGTTGCCTTATCTGTTTTCTTTCACGTCAGTGTACATTTTTATTCGTGATTATCCTTTTCACGCACATCTTCTTCTTTCTCGGACTTGTACCTTTTCAACTCTTTTCACGCACATCCATCTTTCTTTATTCCTTTATTTTGCATTTCTTTATGTCCACTTTTTTCAGGCATGTCCACTTTTTCACGGATTGTTGCCTTATCTGTTTTTCTTTCACGTCAGTGTGAATTTTTCTTCGTGATTATCCTTTTCAAGCACATCTTCTGCTTTCACGGACCGGTACGTTTTCAACCCTTTTCACGCACATCTTCTTTTTTCATTCCTTTTCTTTGTATATCTATATGTCTACTTTTTCTCGCCTGTCCACTTTTTTCACGGATGGGTGGCTTGTCTATTTTTCTTTCAGGTCAGCCTACATTTTTCTTCAGGATTATCATTTTCAGGCGCATCTTCTTCTTTCTCGGACTTGTTCCTTTTCAACTCTTTTCACGAACATCCATCTTTCTTAATTCCTTTATTTTGCAAATCTTTTAGTCCACTTTTTTCAGGCATGTCCACTTTTTCACGGATTGTTGCCTTATCTGTTTTTCTTTCGCGCCAGTGAACATTTTTCTTCATTATCCTTTTCACGCACATCTTCTGCTTTCACGGACTGGTACCTTTTCAACCCTTTTCGCGCACATCTTCTTTTTTCATTCCTTTTCTTTGTATTTCTTTATGTCTACTTTTTTCTCGCCTGTCCAGTTTTTCACGGATTGGTGCTTTGTCTATTTTTCTGTCAGGTCAGTCTACATTTTTCTTCGGGATTATCCTTTTCACGCGCATCTTCTTCTTCCTCGGACTGGTACCTTTTCAAATTTTTTCACGCACATCCATCTTTTTTCACGGATTGTTGCCTTATCTTTTTTTTTTCTTTCACGTCAATGTGCAATTTTCTTCTTGATTATTCTTTTCACGCTCATCTTCTTCTTTCACGGACTGGTACCTTTTCAACCCTTCTTACGCACATCCATCTTTTTCATCCCTATATTTTGCATTTCTTTATGTCCACTTGTTTCACGCATATGCACTTTTTTGTACGGATTGTTGCCTTATCTGTTTTCTTTCACGTCAGTGTACATTTTTATTCGTGATTATCCTTTTCACGCACATCTTCTTCTTTCTCGAACGTGTACCTTTTCAACTCTTTTCACGCACATCCATCTTTCTTTATTCCTTTATTTTGCAAATCTTTATGTCCACTTTTTTCAGGCATGTCCACTTTTTCACGGAGTGTTGCCTTATCTGTTTTTCTTTCACGTCAGTGTGAATTTTTCTTCGTGATTATCCTTTTCACGCACATCTTCTGCTTTCACGGACCGGTACCTTTTCAACCCTTTTCACGCACATCTTCTTTTTTCATTCCTTTTCTTTGTATTTCTATATGTCTACTTTTTCTCGCCTGTCCACTTTTTTCACAGATGGGTGGCTTGTCTATTTTTCTTTCAGGTCAGCCTACATTTTTCTTCAGGATTATCATTTTCAGGCGCATCTTCTTCTTTCTCGGACTTGTACCTGTTCAACTCTTTTCACGCACATCCATCTTTCTTTATTCCTTTATTTTGCAAATCTTTAAGTCCACTTTTTTCAGGCATGTCCACTTTTTCACGGATTGTTGCCTTATCTGTTTTTCTTTCACGCCAGTGAACATTTTTCTTCGTTATTATCCTTTTCACGCACATCTTCTGCTTTCACGGACTGGTACCTTTTCAACCCTTTTCACGCACATCTTCTTTTTTCATTCCTTTTCTTTGTATTTCTATATGTCTACTTTTTCTCGCCTGTCGCCTTTTTTCACAGATGGGTGGCTTGTCTATTTTTCTTTCAGGTCAGCCTACATTTTTCTTCAGGATTATCATTTTCAGGCGCATCTTCTTCTTTCTCGGACTTGTACCTTTTCAACTCTTTTCACGCACATCCATCTTTCTTTATTCCTTTATTTTGCAAATCTTTAAGTCGACTTTTTTCAGGCATGTCCACTTTTTCACGGATTGTTGCCTTATCTGTTTTTCTTTCACGTCAGTGTGCATTTTTCTTCGTGATTATCCTTTTCACGCACATCTTCTGCTTTCACGGACCGGTACCTTTTCAACCCTTTTCACGCACATCTTCTTTTTTCATTCCTTTTCTTTGTATTTCTTTATGTCTACTTTTTCTCGCCTGTCCACTTTTTTCACGGATGGGTGGCTTGTCTATTTTTCTTTCAGGTCAGCCTACATTTTTCTTCAGGATTATCATTTTCAGGCGCATCTTCTTCTTTCTCGGACTTGTACCTTTTCAACTCTTTTCACGAACATCCATCTTTCTTTATATTCCTTTATTTTGCAAATATTAAAGTCCACTTTTTTTAGGCACTTCCACTTTTTCATGGTTTGTTGCCTTATCTGTTTTTCTTTCACGCCAGTGAACATTTTTCTTCGTTATTATCCTTTTCACGCACATCTTCTGCTTTCACGGACTGGTACCTTTTCAACCCTTTTCGCGCACATCTTCTTTTTTCATTCCTTTTCTTTGTATTTCTTTATGTCTACTTTTTTCTCGCCTGTCTATTTTTTCACGGATTGGTGCCTTGTCTATTTTTCTGTCAGGTCAGTCTACATTTTTCTTCGGGATTATCCTTTTCACGCGCATCTTCTTCTTCCTCGGACTGGTACCTTTTCAAATTTTTTCACGCACATCCATCTTTTTTCACGGATTGTTGCGTTATCTTTTTTTTTTTCTTTCACGTCAATGTGCAATTTTCTTCTTGATTATTCTTTTCACGCTCATCTTCTTCTTTCACGGACTGGTACCTTTTCAACCCTTCTTACGCACATCCATCTTTTTCATCCCTATATTTTGCATTTCTTTATGTCCACTTGTTTCACGCATATGCACTTTTTTTGTACGGATTGTTGCCTTATCTGTTTTCTTTCACGTCAGTGTACATTTTTATTCGTGATTATCCTTTTCACGCACATCTTCTTCTTTCTCGAACTTGTACCTTTTCAACTCTTTTCACGCATATCCATCTTTCTTTATTCCTTTATTTTGCAAATCATTATGTCCACTTTTTTCAGGCATGTTCACTTTTTCACGGTTTGTTGCCTTATCTGTTTTTCTTTCACGTCAGTGTGAATTTTTCTTCGTGATTATCCTTTTCACGCACATCTTCTGCTTTCACGGACCGGTACCTTTTCAACCCTTTTCACGCACATCTTCTTTTTTCATTCCTTTTCTTTGTATTTCTATATGTCTACTTGTTCTCGCCTGTCCACTTTTTTCACAGATGGATGGCTTGTCTATTTTTCTTTCAGGTCAGCCTACATTTTTCTTCAGGATTATCATTGTCAGGCGCATCTTCTTCTTTCTCGGACTTGTACCTTTTCAACTCTTTTCACGCACATCCATCTTTCTTTATTCCTTTATTTTGCAAATCTTTAAGTCCACTTTTTTCAGGCATGTCCACTTTTTCACGGATTGTTGCCTTATCTGTTTTTCTATCACGCCAGTGAACATTTTTCTTCGTTATTATCCTTTTCACGCACATCTTCTGCTTTCACGGACTGGTACCTTTTCAACCCTTTTCACGCACATCTTCTTTTTTCATTCCTTTTCTTTGTATTTCTATATGTCTACTTTTTCTCGCCTGTCCACTTTTTTCACAGATGGGTGGCTTGTCTATTTTTCTTTCAGGTCAGCCTACATTTTTCTTCAGGATTATCATTTTCAGGCGCATCTTCTTCTTTCTCGGACTTGTACCTTTTCAACTCTTTTCACGCACATCCATCTTTCTTTATTCCTTTATTTTGCAAATCTTTAAGTCCACTTTTTTCAGGCATGTCCACTTTTTCACGGATTGTTACCTTATCTGTTTTTCTTTCACGTCAGTGTGCATTTTTCTCGTGATTATCCTTTTCACGCACATCTTCTGCTTTCACGGACCGGTACCTTTTCAACCCTTTTCACGCACATCTTCTTTTTTCATTCCTTTTCTTTGTATTTCTTTATGTCTACTTTTTCTCGCCTGTCCACTTTTTTCACGGATGGGTGGCTTGTCTATTTTTCTTTCAGGTCAGCCTACATTTTTCTTCAGGATTATCATTTTCAGGCGCATCTTCTTCTTTCTCGGACTTGTACCTTTTCAACTCTTTTCACGAACATCCATCTTTCTTTATATTCCTTTATTTTGCAAATATTTCAGTCCACTTTTTTCAGGCACTTCCACTTTTTCATGGTTTGTTGCCTTATCTGTTTTTCTTTCACGCCAGTGAACATTTTTCTTCGTTATTATCCTTTTCACGCACATCTTCTGCTTTCACGGACTGGTACCTTTTCAACCCTTTTCGCGCACATCTTCGTTTTTCATTCCTTTTCTTTGTATTTCTTTGTCTACTTTTTTCTCGCCTGTCTATTTTTTCACGGATTGGTGCCTTGTCTATTTTTCTGTCAGGTCAGTCTACATTTTTCTTCGGGATTATCCTTTTCACGCGCATCTTCTTCTTCCTCGGACTGGTACCTTTTCAAATTTTTTCACGCACATCCATCTTTTTTCACGGATTGTTGCGTTATCTTTTTTTTTTCTTTCACGTCAATGTGCAATTTTCTTCTTGATTATTCTTTTCACGCTCATCTTCTCCTTTCACGGACTGGTACCTTTTCAACCCTTCTTACGCACATCCATCTTTTTCATCCCTATATTTTGCATTTCTTCATGTCCACTTGTTTCACGCATATGCACTTTTTTGTACGGATTGTTGCCTTATCTGTTTTCTTTCACGTCAGTGTTTTGTTTGTTTGTTTTGGAGTTTTACGGCCCAGTCAACACTATTTAGGTCATTTTTGAGCCGGTCAGTTTACCTATCAACACTTTCCTGGACAGGCTTATACGTAAGCGGTTAACCAGTACAGTGCACATTCTTTCGCCAGAAACTGACAACTGCCCTTCTTGAATCAGCGGAAGGGAGAGAATGACCGTAGAAAAGATTTCATGATCAATCTCCACGAAAGAATGTTGCCGACCCCGGGAGTCGAACCCGCGTCCTCCTGATCACCAGTCAGACGCGCATCCGACTGAGCCACTGAGGCCGGCTTCACGTCAGTGTACATTTTTATTCGTGATTATCCTTTTCACGCACATCTTCTTCTTTCTCGAACTTGTACCTTTTCAACTCTTTTCACGCACATCCATCTTTCTTTATTCCTTTATTTTGCAAATCTTTAAGTCCACTTTTTTCAGGCATGTCCACTTTTTTACGGATTGTTGCCTTATCTGTTTTTCTTTCACGTCAGTGTGCATTTTTCTTCGTGATTATCCTTTTCACGCACATCTTCTGCTTTCACGCACCGGTACCTTTTCAACCCTTTTCACGCACATCTTCTTTTTTCATTCCTTTTCTTTGAATTTCTTTATGTCTACTTTTTCTCGCCTGTCCACTTTTTTCACGGATGGATGGCTTGTCTATTTTTCTTTCAGGTCAGCCTACATTTTTCTTCAGGATTATCATTTTCAGGCGCATCTTCTTCTTTTTCGGACTTGTACCTTTTCAACTCTTTTCACGAACATCCATCTTTCTTTATTCCTTTTTTTTTGCAAATCTTTAAGTCCACTTTTTTCAGGCACTTCCACTTTTTCACGGATTGTTGCCTTATCTGTTTTTCTTTCGCGCCAGTGAACATTTTTCTTCGTTTTTATCCTTTTCACGCACATCTTCTGCTTTCACGGACTGGTACCTTTTCAACCCATTTCGCGCATATCTTCTTTTTTCATTCCTTTTCTTTGTATTTCTTTATGTCTACTTTTTTCTCGCCTGTCCATTTTTTCACGGATTGGTGCCTTGTCTATTTTTCTGTCAGGTCAGTCTACATTTTTCTTCGGGATTATCCTTTTCACGCGCATCTTCTTCTTCCTCGGACTGGTACCTTTTCAACCCTTTTCACGCACATCCATCTTTTTCACGGATTGTTGCTTTATCTTTTTTTTTTCTTTCACGTCTGTGTGCAATTTTCTTCTTGATTATTCTTTTCACGCTCATCTTCTTCTTTCACGGACTGGTACCTTTTCAACCCTTTTCACGCACATCCATCTTTTTTCATTCCTATATTTTGCATTTATTTATGTCCACTTGTTTCACGCATATGCACTTTTTTGTACGGATTGTTGCCTTATCTGTTTTCTTTCACGTCAGTGTACATTTTTATTTATAATTATCCTTTTCACGCACATCTTCTTCTTTCTCGGACTTGTACCTTTTCAACTCTTTTCACGCACATCCATCTTTCTTTATTCCTTCATTTTGCATTTCTTTATGTCCACTTTTTTCAGGCATGTCCCCTTTTTCACGGATTGTTGCCTTATCTGTTTTTTCTTTCACGTCAGTGTGAATTTTTCTTCGTGATTATCCTTTTCACGTACATCTTCTGCTTTCACGGACCGGTACCTTTTCAACCCTTTTCACGCTCATCTTCTTTTTTCATTCCTTTTCTTTGTATTTCTTTATGTCTACTTTTTCTCGCCTGTCCACTTTTTTCACGGATGGGTGGCTTGTCTATTTTTCTTTCAGGTCAGCCTATATTTTTCTTCAGGATTATCATTTTCAGGCGCATCTTCTTCTTTCTCGGACTTGTACCTTTTCAACTCTTTTCACGAACATCCATCTTTCTTTATTCCTTTATTTTGCAAATCTTTAAGTCCATTTTTTTCAGGCACTTCCACTTTTTCACGGATTGTTGCCTTATCTGTTTTTCTTTCACGCCAGTGAACATTTTTCTTCGTTATTATCCTTTTCACGCACATCTTCTGCTTTCACGGACTGGTACCTTTTCAACCCTTTTCACGCACATCTTCTTTTTTTCATTCCTTTTCTTTGTATTTCTTTATGTCTACTTTTTTCTCGCCTGTCCACTTTTTTCACGGATTGGTGCCTTGTCTATTTTTCTGTCAGGTCAGTCTACATTTTTCTTCGGGATTATCCTTTTCACGCGCATCTTCTTACTCGGACTGGTACCTTTTCAACCCTTTTCACGCACATCCATCTTTTTTCACGGATTGTTGTCTTATCTTTTTTCTTTCACGTCTGTGTGCAATTTTCTTCTTGATTATTCTTTTCACGCTCATTTTCTTCTTTCACGGACTGGTACATTTTCAACCCTTTTCACGCACATCTTCTTTTTTCATTCCACATCTTTGTATTTCTTATGCATACTTTTTTCACGCATGTCCACTTTTTTCCCGGATTGGTGCCTTATCTATTTTTCTTTCACTTCAGTCTACATTTTTATTCGGGATTATTCTTTTCACGCGCATTTTCTTCTTTCTCGGACAGGTACCTTTTCAACCCTTTTCACGCACGTTCATCTTTTTTCATTCCTTTTTTTTTTTGCATTTCTTTATGTCCACTTTTTTCAGGCATGTCCACTTTTTTTCAGGGAGTGTTGCTTATCTGTTTTTCTTTCACGTCAGTGTACATTTTTCTTCGTGATTATCCTTTTCACACACAACTTCTTCTTTCACAGACTGGTACCGTTTCAACCCTTTTCACGCACATCTTCTTTTTTCATTCCTTTCCTTTGTATTTCTTTATGTCCACTTTTTTCACGCATGTCCACTATTTTCACGGATGTCCACTTTTTTCACGGATTGTTGCTTGAACATTTTTCTTCGTGATTATCCTTTTCACGCACATCTTCTTCTTTTTCGGACTGGTACCTTTTCAACCCTTTTTACGCACATCTTCTCTTTTTATTCCTTCTTTGTATTTCGGTATGTCCACTTTATTCACGGATCGTTGCCTTATCTATTTTTCTTTCACGTCAGTGTACATTTATCTTCGTGACTATCCTTTTCACGCACATCTTCTTCTTCTTTCACCCACTGGCACCTTTTCATCCCTTTTTCACGCACATGTTCTTGTTTCATTCCTTTTCTTTGTATTTCTTTATGTCTACCTTTTTCACGCCTGTCCTCTGTTTTCACGGATTGGTGCCTTATCTATTTTTCTTTCACGCCAGTCTACCTTCTTCTTTCTCGGATTTGTACCTTTTAACCCTTTTCACGCACATCCATCTTTTTTTTCATTCCTTTATTTTAAATTTTTCTTTAAGTCCACTTTTTTCACGCATGTCCACTTTTTTTCACAGATTGTTGCCTGATCTGTTTTTCTTCTACGTCAGTGTACATTTTTCTTCGTGATTATCCTTTTCACGCACATCTTCTGCTTTCACGGACTGGTACCTTTTCAACCCTTTTCACGCACATCTTCATTTCTCATTCCTTTCCTTTTGAATTTCTTTATGTCTACTTATTTCACGGTTGTCTACTTTTTTAACGGATTGGTGCCATATCTTGTTTTCCTGTCATGTCAGTCTACATTTTTCTTCGGGATTATCTTTTTCACGCGCATCTTCTTCTTTTTCGGACAGGTACCTTTTCAACCCTTTTCACGCACATCCATCTTTTTTCATTCCTTTTATTTGCATTTCTTTATGTCCACTTTTTTCACAGATGTCCATTATTTTCACGGATTGTTGCCTTATCTATTTTTCTTTCACGTCAGTGAACATTTATCTTCAGGATTATCCTTTTCACGCATATCTTCTTCTTAAAGTTTCTCGGACTGGTACCTTTTCCACCCTTTTCACGCACATCCATCTTTTTTCATTCCTTTATTTTGTATTTCTTTATGCCCACCTTTTTAAGAGATGTCCACTTTTTCACGGATTGGTGCCTTATCTATTTTTCTTTCACGTCAGTGTACATTTATCTTCGGGATAATCCTTTTCACGCACATCTTCTTCTTTCTTGGGCTGGTACCTTTTCAACCCTTTTCACGCACATCCATCTTTTTTCATTCCTATATTTTGCATTTCTATATGTCCACTTTTTTCACGCATATGCACTTTTTTCACGGATTGTTGGCTAACCTGTTTTCTTTCACGTCAGTGTACATTTTTATTCGTGAATATTCTTTTCACGCACATCTTCTGCTTTCACGGACTGGTACCTTTCATACTTTTTCACGTACATCTTCTTTTTTCATTCCTTTCCTTTGTATTTCTTTATGTCCACTTTTCCACGGATGTCCACTTTTTTCACGGATTGTTACCTTATCTATTTTTCTTCCACGTCAGTGTACATATTTCTTCGTGTTAATCCTTATCACGAACATCTCCTTTCACGGACACGTACCTTTTCAACCCTTTTCACGCACATCTTCTTTTTTCATTCCTTTTCTTTGTATTTCTTTATGTCCACTTTTTCACGCATGTCCACTTTTTCACGGTTTGTTGCCTTATCTATTTTTCTTTCACATCAGTGTACATTTATCTTCGTGATAATCCTTTTCACGGACATATTCTTCTTTCACGGACTTGTACATTTCAACCCCATTTCTCGCACAGCTTCTTTTTTCATTCCTTTTCTTTGTATTTCTTTATGTCTCCTTTTTTACGGCTGTCCACTTTTTTCACGGACTGGTGCCTTGTCTATTTTTCTTTAAGGTAAGTCTACATTTTTCTTCGGGATTATCCTTCTCACGCGCATCTTCTTCTTCCTCGGACTGGTACTTTTTCACGCACATCCATCTTTTTTTCATTCCTTTATTTTGCAAATCTTTATGTCCACTTTTTTTCAGGCATGTCCACTTTTTTCACGGGGCCTTATCTGTTTTCTTTCACGTTAATATACATTTTTCTTCGTGATTATCCTTTTCACGCACATCTTCTGCTTTCACGGACTGGTACATTTTCAACCCTTTTCACGCACATCTGTAGTATACATTTTTCTTAGGAATTATCCTTTTCACGGGCATCTTCTTCTTTCTCGGACTGGTACCTTTTCAACCCTTTTCACGCACATCCATCTTTTTTCATTCCTTTATTTTGCATTTTTTTATGTACACTTTTTTCACGGATGTCAGCTTTATCACGGATTAGTGCCTTATCTATTTTTCTTTCACGTCGGTGTACAATTTTCGGGAGTATCCTTTTCACGCAAAACTTCTTCTTTCTCGGACTGGTACCTTTTCAACCCTTTTCATACACATCCATCTTTTTACATTCCTTTATTTTGCATTTCTTTATGTCCACTTTTTTCACGCATGTGCCATTTTTTCACGATTTGTTGCCTTATCTGTTTTCTTTCACGCCAGTGTACATTTTTCTTCGTGATTATCCTTTTCACGCACATCTTCTGCTTTCACGGACTGGTACCTTTCAACCCTTTTCACGCACATCTTCTTTTTTCATTCCTTTTCTTTATATTGCTTTATGTCTACTTTTTTCACGCCTGTCAACTTTTTTTACGGATTGGCGCCTTGTCTATTTTTCTTTCAGGTCGGTCTACATTTTTCTTCGGGATTATTCTTTTCACGCGCATCTTCTTCTTTCTCAGACTGGTACCTTTTTAAACCTTTTCACGCAGATCTTCTTTTTTCATTCCCTTAATTATGTATTTCTTTATGTCCACTTTTTTCACGGGTGTCCATTTTTGTATTTATCTTTCACGTAAGTGAACATTTGTCTTCGGGATTATCCTTTTCACGCACATCTACTAATTTCTCAGACTGTTTCATTTTCAACCATTTTCACGCACATCCATCTTTTTTAATTCCTTTATTTTGCATTTCTTTATGTCCACTTTTTCACGCATGTGCCATTTTTTCACGGATTGTTGCCTTATCTGTTTTCTTTCAGGCCAGTGTACATTTTTCTTCGTGATTATCCTTTTCACGCACATCTTCTGCTTTCACGGACTGGTACCTTTTCAATCCTTTTCACGCACATCTTCTTTTTTCACTCCTTTTGTTTGTATTTCTTTATGTCCACTTTTTTCACGGATTGTTGCCTTATCAATTTTTCTGTCACGTCAGTGTACATTTTTCTTCGTTATTATCCTTATCACGCACATCTTCTTTCAAGGACACGTACCTTGTCAACCCTTTTCACGCACATCTTTTTTTTTCATTCCTTTTCTTTGCATTTCTTTATGCCCACCTTTTTCACGCATGTCTACTTTTTCTCGCATGTCCACTTTTTTCACGGATTGGTGCCTTGTCTATTTTTCTTTTAGGTCAGTATACGCGCATCTTCTTTTTTCTCGGACTGGTACCTTTTCAACCCTTTTCACGCACATCCATCTTTTTCATTCCTTTATGTTGCATTTCTTTATTTCCACTTTTTTTCCACTTTTTTCACGGGAGTCCACTTTTTCACGGATTGGTGCCTTATCTATTTTTCTTTCACATCGGTGTACAATTTTCGGGATTATCCTTTTCACGCATATCTTCTTCTTTCTCGGACCGCCCCTCCCATAAGGGCTTGAAGAAATATATGGGCTGCATGATGCTTCCACGCAGAGCTGATACCGGCCCGGACACTAGTACTGGTAAACCGCTAGGGGGATCTAAGCCTGTCCAGGAACCGCGGTGCGAGGCGCATCGTCCATGCTTATAAACCCTATTGGTTTCATTGGGCGACAGGGCTTGAGATGTCATTTCATCTCAATGTCGGGTAAAAGTCTCACAAAATTGGAAGCAACGTCTCCACAATGACCTTTACAGTGTTGACGGGAACGTTAAACCTCAAATCAAACAACCAAACAAATCTTCTTTCTCATACTGGTACCTTTTCACATCCATCTTTTTTCATTCCTTTATTTTGCGTTTCTTTATGTCCACTTTTTTCATTCATGTGCACTTTTTACACGGATTGTTGCCTTATCTGTTTTCTTTCAGGTCAGTGTACATTTTTCTTCGTGATTATCCTTTTCACGCACATCTTCTGCTTTCACGGACTGGTACCTTTCAACCCTTTTCACGCGCAACTTTCTTTTTCATTCCTTTTCTTTGTATTTCTTTATGTCTACTTTTTTCACGCCTGTCCACTTTTTTCGCGGATTGATGCCTTGTCTATTTTTCTTTCAGGTCAGTCTACATTTTTCTTCGGGATTATCCTTTTCACGAGCATCTTTTTTCTCAGACTGGTACCTTTTCAAACCTTTTCACGCACATCCATCTTTTTTCATTCTTTTATTATGTATTTCTTTGTGTCCTTATTTTAACGGATGTCCACTTTTTCAGGGATTGGTGCTTTATCTATTTTCCTTACACATAAGTGTACATTTATCTTCGGGATTATCCTTTTCACGCACATCTACTTCTTTCTCAGACTGATACATTTTCAACCATTTTCACGCACATCCATCTTTTTTCATGCCTTTATTTTGCATTTCTTTATGTCCACTTTGTCACGCATGTGCACTTTTTTCACAAGGTGCCTTATCTGTTTTTCTTTCACGTACGTGTACATTTTTATTCGTAATTATCCTTTTCACGCACATCTTCTTTCACGAACACGTACCTTGTCAACCCTTTTCACGCACATCTTCTTTTTTCATTCCTTTTCTTTGCATTTCTTTATGTCCACCTTTTTCACGCATGTCCACTTTTTCACGGGTTGTTGCCTTATCTTTTTTTTCTTTCACGTCAGTGTACATTTACCTTCGTGATTATCCTTTTCACGCACAACATCTTCTTTCTCGGACTGGTACCTTTCAACCCTTTTCACGCACATCCATCTTTTTTCATTCCTTTTCTTTGTATATCTTTATGTCCACTTTGTTCACGGATGTCCACTTTTTCACGGACTCGTGCCTTATCTATTTTTCTTTCACGTCAGTGTACATTTATATTCGGGATTATCATTTTCACGCACAACTTCATCTTTCACGGACTGGTACCTTTCAACCCATTCACGCACATCTTATTTTTTCATTCCTTTTCTTTGCATTTCTTTATGTCTGCGTTTTTCACGCCTGTCCACTTTTTTCACGGATTGGTGCCTTGTCTTTTTTTCAGGTTAGTCAACATTTTTTTTTCGGGATTATCCTTTTCACGCGCATCTTCTTCTTTCTCGGACTGGTACCTTTTCAACCCTTTTCACGCACATCCATCTTTTTTCATTCCTTTATTTTGCATGTCTTTATGTCCACTTTTTTCACGCATGTCCACTTTTTTCAGGGATTGTTGTTTATGTGTTTTTCTCTCGCGTCAGTGTACATTTTTCTTCGTGATTATCCTTTTCACGCACATCTTTCACGGACTGATACCTTTTCAACCCTTTTCATGCACATCTCGTTTTCCATTCCTTTCCTATTTATTTTTTTATGTCCATTTTTTTCACGGATGTCCACTTTTTTCACGGATTGTTGCATTATCTCCTTTTCTTTCACGTCAGTGTACATTTATCTTCGTGACTATCCTTATCACGCACATCTTCTTCTTTCACGGACAGGTACCTTTTCAACCCTTTTCGCGCACATCTTCTTTTATAATTCCTTTTCTTTGAATTTCTTTATGTCCACTTTTTTCAGGCATGTCCACTTTTCACGGATTGTTACCTTATCTATTTTTCTTTCATGTCAGTGTACATTGTGCTTCGTGATTATCATTTTCACGCACATCTTCTGCTTTCACGGACTTGTACCTTTTCAACCGTTTTCACGCACATCTTCTTTTTTCATTCCTTTCCTTTTTATTTCTTTATGTCCACTTTTTTCACGCATGTCCACTTTTTTACGGATTGTTGCCTTATCTATTTTACTTTCACGTCAGTGTAAATTTATCTTCGTTACTATTCTTATTACGCACATCTTCTTCTTTCACGGACAGGTACCTTTTCAACCCTTTTCTCGCACATCTTCTTTTTTCATTCCTTTTCTTTGTATTTATTTATGTCCACTTTGTTCACGCATGTCTATTTTTTTAAGGATTGGTACCTTATCTATTTTTCTTTCACGTCAGACTGCATTTTTCTTCGGGATTATCCTTTTCACGCGCATCTTCTTCTTTCTCGGACTGGTACTTTTTCAACCCTTTTCACGCACATCAAGAATTATCGAATCGGCATCAATCTGCTGTTTGCCAGTTGTCCATTCATATATACTGCCAAAAAACCCAATCAAATAGAATTGGTAGATGTCTGCTAGTTGAATGTTGCGATTTCACTTGATGCCATATGCCAGTTGCCTATTCAGTTGTTATACACTCAAACCATTTCAAATAGAATTGGCAGCTGGCTGTCAGTTGCTGGTTGCCAATTAATTAGGATTTGCCAATCGGCATCTTGCCGCCGTTTGCCAGTTGCCAATTCAGATGTTATACTCTAAAACCTTATCAAATCAAATTGTTGGCTGGGTGCCAGTTGTCAATTCACTAGAATGTTCGATTTCGCATCTGGCGGCCGTTTGCTCTTTCAAAGTCAGTTGTTATACAGTTAAACTTCCCAAGTCGAAATTGCAACTGGCTACCTGTTGCCTGTTGCCAGTTGCCAATTCACTAGAATTTGCTAATCGGCATCTGGTTGTCGTTTGACAGTTGCCTATTCAGCTGATATACCATAGAACCCTCTGAAATCGAAATGGCAGCTGGCTGCCAGTTGCCAGTTGCCAATTCACTAGAAATTTCGAAATGGCATCAAGCTGTTGTTTGACAGTTGCCTATTCAGTTGTAGTTTCGTAAAACCCACTCAAATAGAATTTGCCGCTGGCTGTCAGCTGCCAGTTGCAAATTCGCTAGAATCTGCGAAAAGACATCTGGTTGGCGAATGCTAGTTGCCTATTCAGTTGTTATACACCAAAACCCTTTCAAATCGAATGGCCGCTTGCTCTCAGTTGCTGGTTGCCAATTCACTAGGGTTTGCCAATCGGCATCTGGCTGTCGTTTGCCAGTTGCCTATTTAGTTGTGTTGCTCTAAAAAAAACTACGATCTAATCGAATTGGCAGCTGGCTTCGAGTCGCCAGTTGCCAATTCACTAGAACTTGCGAATCGGTACCTGGCTGCCGTTTGCCAGCTGTGTGTAATGATCTAAACCCTCTCAAATTGAAATGACAGCTGGCTGCCATTCGCTAGTTGCGAATTTACTAGAATTCGCGAATTGGCATCTGGTTGCCGTTTGCAAGTTGCCTAATCTATTGTTATAGTCTAAAACCCTCTCTAATAGAATTGGCTACTGGCTGCTAGTTTACAGTTGCAAATTCACAACATTGTTTGAATCGGCATCTGGCTGCCGTTTGTCAGTTGCCATTTCAGCTGTAATGCTATAAAGCCCTCTCAAATCGAATTGGCAGCTGGCGGACAGTTGTAAATTTAATAGAATTTGCGAATCGGCATCTGGCTGCCGTTTGCCAGTTGAATATTTAGTTGTATTGCTCTAAAATACTGTTATATCCAATTGACTGCTGGCTGCCAGTTGCCAATTCACTAGAATTTGAGATTCGGCATCAAGCTGCTGTTTGCCAGTTGCCTATTCAGTTGACTACCATAAAACCCACTCAAATAGAATTTGCAGCTGGCTGCTAGTTGCCATTTGCAAATTCACTAGATCTGGCTGCCAGCTAGCAGTTGCCAATTCACTTGATTGCCGTATGCCAGTTGCCTATTCAGTTGTTATACAATAAAACCCTTTCAAATCAAATTGGCAGCTGGCTGTCGGTTGCTGGTTGCCAATTCACGAGGATTTGCCAATCGGTATCTGGCCGCCGTTTGCCAGTTGACTATTCAGCTGTGATGCTTTCATAAAACCTTATCACAACGAATTGGCAGCTCGCTACAAGTTGCCTATTCAGTTGTTGTGCCTGATAATGCTGTCGAATCGAATTGCCAGCTGCCAATTGACAATTCACTAGAATTTGTGAATCAGCATCGGGTTGTTGTTTGCAAGTTGCCGAATATGTTATTATACTCTAAAAAAACCTCAAATCGAATTGGCAGCTGACTGCCAATTGCCGTTTGCCTATTCAATAGAATTTTGCCTCGGCATATGGCTGCCGTTTGCTAGTTGCCTATTCAAGTGCAATGCTCTTAAACTATTACAAATCCAATGGCAGCTGAATGCCAGTCTCAGTTGCCAATTAACTAGAATTTCCGAATAGGCATCTGGCTGTCTCTTGCCAATTGCCTGTTCAGTTTATTACTAAAACCTCTAAAATGGAATTGACAGCTGTCTGCCAGTTGCCAATTCAAACGGATTTACGTTTCGGCATCTGCCTGCCGTTTGCCAGTTGCCTATTCAGTTGTCACACTCTGAAACCCACTGAAATCGAATTATCAGCTGGCTGCCAGATGCCAGTTGCTATTTCAGTAGAATTTGCAAATCTGCATCTGACTGCCGTTCGCCAGTAGCCAATTCAGTTGTAATGCTCAAAAACTTTCTCAAATTGAATTCACGGCTGGCTGCCAGGTGCCAATTGCCAATTCACTACATTTTTTTCGAATCGGCATCTGGCTGCCTTTTGCCATTTGCATATTCCGTTGTTATACTCTAAACCCCCCAAAAATCGAATTGACAGCTGGTTGCCTGTTGCCAGTTGTCAGTTCACTAGAATTTGCGAATCGGCATCTGGTTGCCCTTAGTCTGTTGTCTATTCAGTTATAATGCTCTATAACCCTGTCAAGTCGAATTGGCTACTGGCTGCCAGTTACCAATTTGCTAGAAATTGTGCTTTTGCACTGTTGTTGTTTGCAGGTTACCTATTTTGCTATTTTACTCTTTAACCCTCTCAAATCAAATAGGCAGGTCACTGCCACTTGCCAGTTGCCAATTCAATAGGATTTTGCGAAGCGGCATCTGGCTGCCGTTTGCCTGTTGCCTTTTCAGGGAGTATTCTCTAAAACCCTCTGAAAGCGGTTTGCTTCCAGTTGCCAATTTACTAGAATTTGCGAATTGTCATTAATTGCCGTTTGCCAGTTGCCTATTCAGTTGTTTACTCCAATACCCTCTTAAATCGAATTGGTAGCTGGCTGCCAGTCGCCATTTGCGAGTTCAAAAAGAATTTACGTTTCGGTATCTGGCTGCCGTTAAGCAGTTGCCTGCCCTTAAACTCTCTCAAATCGTATTGTCGTTGGCTACCAGTTGCCAATTTCCAATTCACTAAAATTTGCAAATTGGCATCTGATTGTTGTTTGTCAGTTACCTATCCAGTTGTTATACTCTATAACCCTCTCAAATAGAATTGACAGCTGGCTGCCAGTTCCAAGTTGCCAATTCACTATAATTTACGAATCGGCATCTGGCTGCCGTTTGACAGTTGCCTATTCAGTTGTAATACTGTAAAACTCTCTTTAATGGGCAGCTGGGTGCCAGTTGCCATTTCAGTTGTTTTTCTTTAAAACCGTTCACTAGAATTTTCGAGTCTGCATCAAGCTGCATTTGCCAGTTGTCTATTCAGTTGTTATATCATAAAACCAACTCAAATAGAATTGGCAGTAGGCTGCCAGCTGCCAGTGCTAATTCACTAGAATTTGCGAATATCTGGATGCCGTATGCGAGTTGCCTATTCAGTTGTTATACACTAAAACTCTTTCAAATCGAATTGGCAGCTGGCTGTCGGTTGCTGGTTGCCAATTCACTAGGATTTACCAATCGGCATCTGGCCGCCGTTTGTCAGTTGCCTATTCAGTTGCGATGCTTTAAAACCCTCTCAAATCGATTTTGCATCTGTCTGCCAGTTGCCAGCTGCAAATTCACTAGAATTTGCGAATCGGTAACTGGTTGCCGTTTGCCAGTTTTATATTCAGTTGTTTGTTTGATTGATTGATTGATCTGAGGTTTAACGTCCCCGTCAACGCTGTAAATGTCATTTTGGAGACGTTGTTTCCAATTTTGTGGGACTTTTACCCGACAATAAGATAAAATGACATTTCAAGCACGGCTGCCCAAAGAAAACCATTGAGTTTATAAGCATGGACGGGCCGATTCGCACCGCTTTGCCTGGGCAGGCGCATATCCTCTAAGCGGTTTACCAGTACTCGTGTGCGGGTCAGTTGCAGCTCTGTGTGGAAGCAAAGCATAATGCAGCCCAACTATTTATTCAAGCCCCGATGGACGGTGGACCGAATATACTCAGTTGTTATGTTCTAAAACCATCTCAAATCGAATAAGTACCTGGCTGCCATTCACTAGAATTCGAGAATTGGCATCTCGCTGCCGTTTGCCAGTTGCTTTTTCAATTGTTATATTCTAAAACCGTTTCAAATAGAATTAGCAGTTGGCTGCCTGTTGCCAGTTGCCAGTTCACTAGAATTTGCAAATAGGCGTCGAGCTGCCGTTTGGCAGCTGCTTGTTCCGTTGTTATAGTCTAAAACCCTCTGAAATCGTATTGGCAACTGGCTGCCTGTTGTCAGTTGCCAATTGACTAGAATTTGCAAATCGGCATCTGGTTGCCGTATACCAGTTGCCTATTCAGTTATTATTCACTAACATCTTCTCAAATCGAATAAGCAGTTGTCAATTCACTAGAATTTGCGAATCGGCATCTGGCTGCCGTTTACCAGTTGCCTTTTCAGTTGTATTGCTCTAAAACCCTCCCATATAGAATTGGCAGCTGGGTGCCTAGCTAGAATTTGCAAATCGGCATCTGGCTGCCGTTTGCACCTTGTCAGTCGTAATGCTCTAAAACACTTTCAAATTGAGTTTACAACTGGCTTCCATCTGCCAGTTGCCAATTCACTAGAATTTTCGAACTGTCATCTGGTTGCCGTTTGCCAGTTGTCTATTCAACCGTTTACTCTAAAACCCTCTAAAATCGAATTGGCAGAATTTACGTTTAGGTATCACCCTGCCGTTGACCAGTTACCTATTCATTTATAATACCCTTAAACCCTCTCAAATCGAAATGGATGCTGGCTGCCAGTTGCATATTGCCAGTTCACTAGAATTTGAAAATGGGCATCTGGTGGCCGTTCACCAGTTGCCTGTTCTGTTTTTATACTCTTAAAATCTCTCAAATCTAACTAGCATCTTGCTGCTAGTTCCCAGTTGCCTCTACAGCACTGTCAAATTGAATTGGCAGCTGGCTACTAGCTGTCATTTGCCAATTCACTAGAATTTACGAATCGGCATCTGGTGCCGTTGACAATTGCCTCTTCAGTTCTAATCCTGTAAAACCCTCTCCAGTCGACTTGGCAGCTCGGTGCCAATTGCCAGTTCAATAGAATTTGCGAATTGGCCTCTGGTTGCCAGTTGCCTATTTAGTTGTTGTACTCTGAAACCTCCTCAAATCGAGTTTGCAGCTGGCTGCCAGTTGCCAGTTACCAGTTCACTAGAATTACCGAATCGGCATCTGGCTGCCGTTTACCAGTTGCAAATTCAGTTGTTACAGTGCACCCACTATAATCATTTTGTTCCCCCTCAAAGCTACTTTAAAAAAGTGACCAAAATGATCAAATCAGTGACGACCCCCACGAAAACATGCCGATTGAGTGGATTACGGGCTAATCGCGATGTTTTCAAGGTGTCATACAGGTATAAGATTGATTGTCCTCGCTACCTCCGTTTGCCGGTTTCCTATTTAGTTGTAATGCTCTAAACACCTTCTCAAATCGAATTGACAGCTGGCTGCCAGTTGCAAGTTGCCAAGTCACTAGAATTTGCGAATCGGCATCCGGCTGCCGTTTGCCGGTTCCCTATTCAGCTGCAGAGCTCTAAAACTAGCGATTAAATAAGCTTGAAGCTTCCATCGCAATCGAACTAAAATAAATTAGTATCAACTAGTATAAACTAATGCTCTTAAATTCTCAAATCGATTTGGCAGCTGGCCACCAGATGCCAGTTCACTAGTATATGCGAATAGGCATCTGGTTGCCGTTTGTCAGTTGCCTATTTAGTTTTTTTATTGTAAAACGCTCTCATATTGACTTGGCAGCTGGTTGCCAGTTGCCAATTCACTAGAATTTGCGAAAAGGCATCTAGCTGCCGTTTGTCAGCTGCCTGTTCAGTTGTTATACTCTATAATCCTCCCAAATCGATTTGGCAGCAGGCTACCAGATGCCAGTTCGCTAGAATTTGCGAATATGCATCTGGTTGCCGTTTGTCATTTGCCTATTCATTTGTTTTATTGAAAAAAACTCTCATATTGAATTGGCAGCCGGTTGCCAGTTGACAGTTGCTAATTCACTAGAATTTGCGAATAGGCATCTGGCTGCTGTTTGCCAGCTGTCTGTTCAGTTGTTATACTCTATAATTCTCTCGAATCGAATCGACATCTCACGGCCGTATGCCAGGTGCCTGTTAACTTGCAATGCTCTAAAACCCTCTCAAATCGAATTGGCAACCGGCTGCCAGTTGCCAATTTACTAGAATTTGTGAATCGGCATCTGACGGCCGTTGTGCCTGTTCACGTTCCATGCTCTAAAACCCTCTCAAATCGAATTGGCAGCTGGTTGCCAGTTGCCAATTTACTAGAATTTTCGAATCGGCTTCTGGTTGCGTTTTGCAAGTTGCCTTTTCAGTTGTTATACACTAAAACTCAAATCGAAATGGCAGCTGGATGCCAGTTACCAGTTGCCAATTCACTAGAATCTACGAATCGACGTATTGCTGCCGTTTGCCAGTTGCCTATCATTTGCATTGCTCTAAAACCCTCTAAGATAGAATTAGCAGCTGGCTACCAGTTGCCAATTGCAAATTTACTAGAACTTCGGAAGCAGCATGTTGTTGCCGTTTGTCAGTTGTAATGCCCTTAAATCCTGTCAAATCCAATTGGCAGCTTGCTGCCAGATGCAAGTTGCCAATTCACTAGAATTTGCGAATTGGCATCTTGTTGCCGTTTATTGTTATCTTTTATTGTTGTCCATCTATTTCTTCAAGCCCCGATGGGCGGAGGCCGAATATACTCGGTTGTAATGCCCTAATACCCTCTCGAATCGAATTAGCAGCTGGCTGCCATTTGTATGCTGCCAATTCACTAGAATTGAGAATTGGCATCTGGTTGCCTTTTGCCAACTGCCTATTCAGTTGTTATACACTAAAACTCTCTCAAATCGAATTGACCGCTGGCTGCCACTTGCCAGTTGCAAATGCAATAGAATTTTGCGAATCGGCATCTTGCTGCAGTTTGCCAGTTGCCTCTGCAGGTGTAATGCTCTAAAACCCTTTAAAATCTAATTGGCAGCTGCCTACCAGTTACCGGTTTACTAGAATTTGCGAATTGGCATCTGGTTGCCGTTTGCCAGTTGCCTATTCAATTGTTTAACTCTACAACTTTCTAAAATCGAATTGGCAGCTGGCTACTATTTGTCAGCTGCCAATTTACTAGACTTTGCTAATCGGCATCTGGCTGCCATTTGCCAGTTGCCTATTTATTTTTTATTTATTCCAAATATCAGTCATTATAAATATGTACATAATACAGACATATATATATGGCTCGGATTAGGCGTAGGCTTGGCCTATATTTGCCCTCTCCGTGGGTACCACAATTGACAGAGAGTAATATAGATTACATCAATACAGTACAGTGATAGATATATAGACATTATGCTTTCAGTTGCCTATTCAGTTGTTATACTCTAAAACCAACCCAAATCGAAATTGCAGTCGGCTGCCAGTTGTCAATTAACCAGAATTTGCGAATCGGCATCCGTCAGCCAGTTGCCTATGCAGTTGTAATGCTCTAAAACCCTCAAATCGAATTTGCAGCTGGCTGCCAGCTGCCATTTCACTAGAATTAGTGGACTGGCATCTTGTTGACGTTTCCCAGTTGCCTATTCAGTTCTTATAATCCAAAACCCTTTCAAGTCCAATTTGGAGTTGGCCGCCAGTTGCAAGTAGCCAATTCCACAGAATTTGCGAATTGGCATCCAGAATGTGAAGTTAGATGCAATTTGCCAGTTGGCGATTGGATAGGCAACTGACAACTGGCAACTGGCAGCCAACTTCACGGACATCTCTTTTTCAACGAGCAATGGGAAGTCTAGCATTTGTACAGCGGAAATTTATATTCTAGTAGGACATAGCATGCATACCAGCAGATGTTCAGAACCTTAGCACAAAAAGAAAGAAAAACAAATGCTTATCCTCCGTACGCAGCGCCCCGCACCGCTCCATGGCACACGTTGGTCAACACGATACCACACACCATGGAACAGGAACGGGGTGCTACACAGAGATGAATGTGTTTGTTGTGTTTCAGTCTTGTACATATGCTGATAGGCTTTGTCTTATTCAAGTGGCATGGCCCTTCAAGAATATAAATTTCCATTGTTTGTTTGATTTGAGGTTTAACGTCCCCGTCAACACTATAAAGGTCACTTTGGAGACGTCGCTTACAATTTTTACGGACCCGACATTGAGATCAAATGACATCCCAAGCCCTGTCGGCCAATGAAACCATTAGGGTTTAGTTGCATGGACGGTCCGCCTCGCACCAAATTTCCACTGTCCAAAATATGTGATGCATGAACAAGAACTAGCTACCCCCGAATACTTACAGAGCTCAGGTCTGTCTCATTATTGTCACTGTTCTCTTTCTTTCTCCTATGACTGCCACTCGCTCACATCTGAGCATTACGACAGGATTTCCTGGGTGGTAACCGGTACATTTTTTCTGGTGGTGTTGCTTTTATTCGTACCATCCGGTATTTTAGGTGCGTTATGTGGTTGTTTCTTTTGTTTGTGTTTCGTGAGGGGATAATGTTTGCTTTAATGGCTTTTTAAGTTTTTTTGTTTTTTTTTTTGTGTTCTGTTTTGTTTGTTTCGGTTTTTATATTTATAGAAGAGGTTTCTTTTGTTGGACTTTTCCATTGGTTAATTGGTGTTTTGTTTGCTGGTTTATCAGGTGTTTTTGTTGCTTGAGTTGGTCTTTTAGTAGGTCTTAGATGTGTGTATTCTTGTGTTTATATTTCGGGCGTTTGTTTACGACAAGATCTTCATTGAGTTGATCTGCCATGAATATTTTTTTCTATATTTTTTTTTTATCAGCTGGTGTTAAATTGGCCTTATTTCGTTTGCCTTGTTGTTGTTGTTGTGATTGTTATATCCTCAGCTTGTGTTAAATTGGCCTTATTTCGTTTGCCTTGTTGTTGTTGTTGTTTTTGTTATATCCTCAGCTTGTGTCAAATTGGCCTTATTTCGTTTGCCTTGTTGTTGTTGTTGTTGTTTTTGTTATATCCAAAGCTGTTTCGTTTTGAATTTTTCGTCTTACCGTGCATGTGTGTTTTTGCATCTGTTCAATTTGCCGGTAATTCAAATGAAATTTTTTATCATTTATATGTATTTATTGTATGCCATTTATATGTATTTGTTTCGTCATTCATATAAATGTTTGCATGTCGGTGTCCAGCTTTTCATTCATTTGTTCATGTTTGCATGTGTGTTTTTGCATCTGTCTACTTTGCCGGTAATTAAAATGAAAATGTTTATCATTTATATGAATTTATTGTATGTCATTTATATGTATTTGTTTCTTCATTCATATATATATATTTGCATGTCGGAGTCCAGCTTTTCATTCATTTGTTCATGTTTGCATGTGTGTTTTTGCATCAGTTCAATTTGCCGGTAATTAAAATGAAAATTTGTATTATTTATATGTATTTATTGTATGCCATTTATACAATCATTTGTTTCTTCATTCATATATATTTTTTGCATGTCGGAGTCCAGCTTTTCATTCATTTGTTCATGTTTGCATGTGTGTTTTGCATATGTTCAATTTGCCGGTAATTAAAATGAAATTTTGTATCATTTATATGTATTAATTGTATGCCATTTATAGGTATTTGTTTCGTCATTCATATATATATATTTGTATTTCGGAGTCCAGCTTTTTATTCATTTGTTCATGTTTGCATGTGTGTTTTTTCATCTGTTCAATTTGACGGTAATTAAAATGAAAATGTTTATCATTTATATGTTTTTATTGTATGCCATTTATATGTATTTGTTTTGTCATTCATATATGTATATATATTTGCATGTCGGGGTCCAGCCTTTTATTCATTTTTTCATGTTTGCATGTGTGTTTTTGCATCTGTTCAATTTGCCGGTAATTTAAATGAAATTTTTTATCATATATGTGTATTTATTGTATGCCATTTATATGTATTTGTTTTGTCATTCATATATATGTATTGCATGTCTCAGTCCAGCTTTTCAATCATTTGGTCATGTTTATTCATCCAGCCAACCTTATTGTTCAGCTTAATGTCGAATTGTATACAAGCGAGACATAGTCTTCGCTTGAATAATGCTTTGTTTTACGGGTTGTAACATTTGAGCCAGCTCACAACAAACCTACAATACGATATGTGCGCCCAGCGAAGACTCAGTTCAGCCTGCGTATCCGCACCGTCTGATCAGAGTCTTCATTGTGCACCCCAAGGACAGTTAAGGGCCCATTGCTCCTTCATGCAGCAAGCGAAGTCTCTGGTTAGACTATATGGATGCGCAGGCTGATCTGAGTCTTCGATGAGCGCACATGTCTTATTGTAGGTTTTGTCGTACACTGGATCATTTTCTTAATTCTGCGTTTCATTTCAGGTTCGTTGTTTTACTTTTGCTTAAAGTTTCGGTTGATCCTGTTTAACACTCCTGTATAATTTTGACCCATTAAAACCCCACTTTTAAATAATAAAACGTCTACAGGGGCATTCCTTATTTTTCATTTCTGCTCAAATGCATAGATTGTGGTTAGCCGCAAGAACCGCCTCGCCGAGGCGGTTCTAACTAGTCCAAACAAGCTATGTTTAGAGCAGATATATGAAACATATTGGAATATTTATCGGAACATTTTCTTTTTCAATATATTTTCGTAATGCAAGTCGGGATATAGGTTTTCCACAGTTATTTCGTTCATCAAGCAACCAATAGCCGATGTATGTAGCTCCATTGGTTGCGCGTGATGACTAGTGATCAGGAGGACGCGAGTTCGATACCTGTCGGGGTGCGGCAACATTCTTTCTTGGAGATTGATAATGAAATCTTTTCTACGGTCATTGTCTCCCTTCCGCTATTTTAAGAAAAGCAGTTGTCAGTTTCTGAAGAAAGAATGTGCACTGTACTGGTTAACCGCTTGCGTAAAAATTCTGATATTTTTCGTATTTCTGAAAACAATGTGGGTACTCGTTTAAACCGCCTCGACGAGGCGGTATTAACGAGTACCCACAATCTGTTTTAGCAGCAATCAGAGACCATATACTTACCGTATAAACACCAGTTTTACTATATAAAAGTGGCATTTCAAGGGGTCAGTGTTATATCGCGTGTTTTCGTGATGGGAATTCTTGTTCTAACTAACACTTTAATACTTTACTTTTCAAGCTGCTATTTTTGCTTAATTCATCTTTGCATTTCAGGCTCTTTGTATTTTGCTTTGCTCTTTTTGTTGTATCTGCGTTTAAGCATGGCTCTATACTGGAGTGCAGTTTTTCTCCGTTCGTTCATCAAGCGGTTAGCATTTGCGACAACCTCTCGCCATAATGTTCAAGTCCATAAGGCACAACATAGTCATCTGCCGATTTCTTGTTTAACAATATTTGGTTGCTTTGTAGCCATCGTGAAGTGAAGGAACTGATCAGGAATCGATACATTTACCTCACTGCTCTCATCAAAGACACCAAATGGAAAGAAATACCAACATAAAATAACTTCAACATAACGAAAACATCACAAGTGAATAACCAAAAGGACAGTTACTTTAACACAACGTCGCCAAACGGCTATCCAAAATTAAAATATATTAGCAACATAGACATGCACAGACGAACTATAACAATAATAAACCACAAAAGAATATCCGCCTTGGTATGGTCAGTAAAAAGCTTTATCTATTTTTTATTTTTACATGGCCACAATCCTCACCCTTGCTTCAGTCGTGGTTAAGACAATTTGTTCAGTCCACATGAAGGATTTGTAACTCATCAGGAATATTAATTTAAACGAATACAGAGATAAAACAACGATCAGGAATCATAAATGCTGGAACAAAAGAAAAACAATTGTTGGACTCCGGTGGGGCCCGACTAAATCTGTGTCTCCTTACCAGCCAGAGGCATTCTGGCTTTCTGCAGATGTGCATGTCTGCAAAGAGGCTGGGCACTTCCTTGCATGCGACTTCCTAATTACCTTTTTCGCCGAAGCTCGCAGTGAAGTTCTACTTGAGGTAATGCAGTAATTCCTGTGTCATAGTTACAAATGGGTTCTCTTTACTGATAACGGTTTTTCTTCACGCCAGGGTCTGAGGTCAGAACTGGAAAACGGAACACCATCAAGGAATATGTCTGTCCCCAGCGGACACACAACATTGAAATGACGTATTGGCGTCGAAGTGATGTCATCTCATCGCATCGATGTTGATAGGACGTCATTTTAATACTGAGTGCCTGCTGGGTCTTATGGCTAATACCAGTCTGTTTAGCCATTGCAACAGCCCTCTGTTGCCAATGCATCCGCCTGTCTGTTTCCAGCCTGCATCCGGTCTGTGGGGACTACGAAAGCAGGGTCCTCGTCCCAGTCCCCGGGTACAATTGTTTTACGATGCTGTTATAAAATTAATCTGGAATTTCATATTCATCTTTTAAATCTTTTTTGTTTATATATTTTTCTGAAAATTATATATTTTAATAACAACATAAGAGCATCGTAAAACAATTGTAGCGAATGCTTTCATAATTGATACCTTAAGACATGTTATCGACAGTAAATTTTGAAAGCCATAACTTTTGTTTTGTTTTGAGGCATTTCAAGATTGTTTCCTTCCTGATTTCGAGCTGGGCAAAGACCGGAGTACCCAGAGAAAAACGATGTGACCTTTCGTCTCACATTTGACCCACAGTCAGAGCTCTTTACCACTAATAATCTTACCAATTAGGCCACTCTAGCTCAGCAACTGAGGATACTGAAAGGCCGACGATTACTGTCAGGGTTTTTTTCGGCACTCGTGTCACACATTTTCTTAACCGTTTTTGGCGATATGAATGTATGTACTTTGTCGCACGGAGCTGCATTTTAACAAGTTTAATGTTCTCGGAATTGTGGCGCTGAGTTAGAAAACCCTCATGCGGACTGAACGAGTTATTACGGCAGAACCAATGGAGAGGATTGTTGTTACGTCAAATCCATTTAGCCCCCATCACGAAAACACGCTTATATAATTTTGACTCCCTTGAACGCCAATGTTATAAAGTAAAACTGGGGTTTTCAAGGTTTACTTTCCTTATTTCTGCTCTATATTTTGAGAGGAAATAATAAAAAAAGAAGCTTTCAGCGATTGTTTGTTTGTTAGTTTGTTTTTTTTTCGGCGGTGAAACTCGTAATGTATTTGAATAAGCGTGTTTTCGTAATGCAGAGCATTTGGTTTACCTACCATTCCAAGGCGGTTCTTCTGGTGTGGTTTATTATTGTCATACCTCGTCTTTGCATGTATATACTGCTTTCTTTTTATTTTGTGAGAAAGTATCTTTGCGCTTTTAGGTTTCTTGGATGGAAAGTGTGAGGTATGTTCGTGCGACATATGGCGGTTCTTACATGAGTGTTCATGTATTATTGAATGTATTAAACGTGTTGAGGAAAAAGGATAAAATGCGAGGCTCCGTCGAGCATTTTATCCCTTTTATTCATCGAGTTTAATATATTCAATGATACATGAGCACGAATGCAAGATTCTTTTTATCATATGCTATTTAAAACGGATCTTGTTTACTAATGTTCAAAAGGAAAGTTAATATTCCGCCATTCGTAAACGCGACGCCGTTAAGGAAGTCGTACATGTAACGTTACGGGACCAATTTGCATATTTAATGCACCAGTGGATTATCGAACTTAGTACATGACATTATTACATTCTCAGATGGATGCCATAATATGATAAAGTGTATTGTGTCGTAAAGTCATCCAAAAAGAGTTTTTGGATGAAGATTTTTTTTATATATTTTTTTTTCTCATTTAAGATGTGCAATGTAGGTGCTCATTTGAGCCGCCTTATATAGGCGGTTCTAACGAGTACGAACAACCTACGTATTTGACCATTGGTCAGAAATAACATAGGATATGTAGCCAGGTAAGCCTCAGCTACGTGGTGTTCTTTACATGGACTTATTCTGGTAATGTAACTTTTCGTCTTCGTTTTCTTATTCGGAAAATTTTCACATGTAAGTTCTTTGTTTAACTAACTAGCGGCTTTGGGTTTTCTTTTGTTTGTTTGAGGTTTAACGTCCTCGTCAACACTGTGTCATTCAGGAGACGTTCCTTTCAATTTTATGGGACTCTTATCCGACATTGAGATGTAATAACATCTCAATCCCTGCCGCTCAATGAAACCAATAGGATTTTTTAGCATGAACGTGCCGACTATGGACTTTGGGCTTTAATGTCCTTGCAAGAATGCGGCTCTTTTATTCAGCCGATCGTTTATCGAGGGCGGGCGAAATCGGATTACTCAGTGAAACACACACGCCTTGCATCTTGCATCATCCCCATCCTCAGGGGCGGAGCATTCTTTACGCTGATACGAACTTGCGTACAAATTACAAACGTAAAAAATAAGACGACGATGAAGAAACAAAGAAGGAAAAAGAAAATGAACAAGAAGAAGAAGATGAAGAAGAAGAAATAGGAAATTCTGTATCTAGGATATACACAACACTAATTATTAGCTAACATTGTTTTCTTCCACACTTTCATGAAAGCAATTGCTCGCTAACAGGGTAAGAGTGGTCCCCATTTGGGAAGAGATATTAAGGGGCGGGATTATTATTTCTAGTAGTTTCTTTGGTTTGCGTACATTTTGTTCTGCCAGTTCGTGACGCCCGTGCCCACTCCAGTCCCCAAGGCTACGGGCATCACTGCAACACTGCAAACAACACAGTATCTCGTTTACGATAAATGTGTCGAACCTTTCAGCTCAGTCGACGCCGGAAGGGGTAATCAGCATTAACATGATGATGATGATGATGATGATACGAGCTCAAAGAAGATTAGTATGAGCGTGCGAACCCACTGTTGAAATATATACTGAAAGAAACTTCTAACGAACTAGAGCCAGTGTTTATGGAACACCATGCCCCCAACTGCTTGACCCTAACACTGCATGACCCTAACACTGCTTGTCCCTAATAGTAATTGAGATATACTTTTTTTTTATTTGGCTGCAATGCTGAAATTTTAGAAGGAACATAACACAAGAAAAACAAGTTAAATCGGATTTTTTTCAAAAGTTAATCAGTTCGTCTACTCATCATCCTGAACCAGCCTGTAAAGTTTCAGGACAATAGCTCAAACAGTTTTTGAGATACATGTATATTGCTTACAAGCTTCAAACGCCCAAAATTTCAAAGGGGCTTAACTCCAGAAACAAAATTTGGATTTTTGTCAAAAAAAATAATCAGTTCATCTTCTCATCATCGCCAACCATTCTGTAAAGTTTCAGGGCAATAGATCAAACTGTCTTTGAGTTATCTTGCTTACAAGCTTATAACACAAAAATATCAAAGGGCCATAACTGAAGAACACAATTTCGGATTTTTGTCAAAAGTTTATCTACTCGTCATCCTGAACCAGCCTGTGAAGTTTCAGGGCTATAGCTCAAACAGTTGAGATATCTTGCTTACAAGCTTAAAACGTGCAAAATTCCAAAGGGGCATAAGTCAATTGGATTTTTTTGTCGAAAGTTAACCAGTTCATCTTCTCATCATCCCCAACCATTCTGTAAAGTTTAAGGGCAATAGCTCAAACAGTTTTTTGGTTATCTTGCTTACAAGCTTAAAACACACACAGAAAAAAAAATCAAAGGGACATAGCTGAAGAAAAAAAGTTTGGCTTTTTTTTTCAAAAGTTAATCAGTTCATCTACTCATCATCCTGAATCAGCCTGTAAAAATTCAGGGCAATAGCTCATACAGATTTTGAGATATCTTGCTTACAAGCTTCAAACGTGCAAAATTTCAAAGGGACATAACTCAAGAAAAAATAATGAATCTTTGTCAAAAGTTAATCAGTTCATCTTCTCATCATCCCCAACCATTCTGTAAAGTTTCAGGATAATAGCTCAAACAGTTTTTTGGTTATCTTGCTTACAAGCTTAAAACACAAAAAATAACTAAAGAAAAAGTCGGATTTTTTTCAAAAGGTAATCAGTTCATCTACTCATCATCCTGAACCAGCCTGTAAAGTTTCAGGGCAAGAGCTCTTACCGATTTTGAGATATTTTGCTTACAAGCTACAAACGTGCAGAATTTCAAAGGGGCATATCTCAAGAAAAAATGGATTTTTGTCAAAAGTTAATCAGTTCATCTTCTCATCATCCCAAGCATTCTGTAAAGTTTCAGGGCAATAGCTCAAACAGTTTTTTAGTTATCTTGCTTACAAGCTTAAAACACAAAAATTTCACAGGGCCATAACTGAAGAAAAACTTTTCGGATATTTTTCAAAACCTTATCAGTTAATCTACTCATCATCCCAAACCAGTCTGTAAAGTTTCAGGGTAAAAGCTCAAACAGTTTTTTAGATATCTTGCTTACCAGATTTCAAAGTATTTTTGCAACTCAAGACAGGGGCATAATCCTTCAGATTTTTGTCAAAAGTTGATCAGTTTATCTACTTATCACCCTGAACCAGCCTGTAAAGTTTCAGGGCAATAGCTCAAACTGGTTTTCAGATATCTTGCTTACAAGCTTAAAACGCAAAAAAAAATCATAGGGGCATAACTCAAGAAAAAATAAATGGATTTTTGTCAAAAGTATATCTGTTCATCTTCTCACCATCTCCTACTATTCTGTAAAGTTTCAGGACAAAAGCTCAAACAATTTCAGTTATCTTGCTTACAAGCTTAAAACGCAAAAAAAATCAAAGGGCCATAACTGAAGAAACAAATTTTGGATTTTTTCAAAAGTTAATCAGTTCATCTGCTCATCATCCCAAACCAGTCTTTACAGTTTCAGGGCAAAAGCTCAAACAGTTTTTGAGATGTGTTGCTTACCAGATTTCAAGGTATTTTTGTAAAGGGGCATAACTCAAGAAAGGGGCATAATCCTGATGAAAAAAATGGATTTTTGTCGAAAGTTAATCAGTTCATCTTCTCATCATCCCCAACCATTCTGTAAAGTTTCAGGGCAAAAGCTCTAACAGTTTTTGTCTCACCTGCTTTAGAAGGAAGACATAGGCGTGCAAGTTTCCGTCCGTACGGTTGTCCGTCCGTCCGTTCGTCCGGTTGTCCGTTCGTCTTTCCGTCAACATTTTACACTGGGTGTCTTGTCATCGCAACTCCTCCTTCAGTTTCATACCGATTATTTTGAAACTTTGCGTGTGTTTTTGCCATGGTATGAGGAATAATACATAAACACTCACTTTGTTATCTCGAAAACACGTCTATATAACTTTGCCCTCTTAAACCCAACTGGGGGTTTACGAGGATATAACATCACGAAAACACGCCTATATAATTTTGAACACCCTTGAACCCCACTTTTATATACTTAAATTGGGGTTTACAGGGGTAAACCTTATTTTTCTTATTTCGGCTCTAAAATATAGAGTGAGGGTACTCGTTAGAACCGCCTCATTAGGGCGGTTCTAACGAGTACCCGCAATCTATATTTTGAGCAGAAATAAGGAAAATATCACATTTTTTCATCCTAAAATGTTTTGGCTAAAAAATTACACTGTATTAGCATAGGCGTGTTTTCGTAATGCATTATTTTTAATTTTTTATGCTCAAGAAAGATAGTGGGTATTCATTAGAACCGCCTTTCGATTTGATGACATGTAATGGGTATTATTACGATAAACACCCTTGCAGCATAGTGCATTTTTCACGTCTCCAAAATGGCTAATTTTCTGATAAAAATCCGTGATATTTTTCATATTTATACTGCAAACATGACGCCACAGTGAGGCGGTTCTAACGATTACCCATGTCCCGTGGTGCACCGGTTTCATCCATGTTAGAATTTTCCAAGCGTATTCAATGAAACGGGTTGCTAAAAATATGGAAAAAATTCTCGGGTTCACTGGAGTATACATTTTATTTCTTATTTCTGCTAAAAATAGGACAGGAAAACATCGGAACTAACGAGTAAAAGCTATGATTATAGAGCAGAAATATGAACAAAATGCAGTATGATCGAATTAACTTCATTTCATGATCTGAATCTGATATTCGCAAGTTTGGGCCTTTCTCGTCACGTAAATTAGTCAGTGAAATAAACACCCCCTAAAACCCACATTATATCGAGAAAACTGGTATTTACGGTATATTTTTCTTGTTTATACTGCAAACATAGGTTATGGGTAACCGCATCCACAACCTATGTTTGCAGTGTAAACATATTTTTCACCTCTCAAAATAGCAATTTTTGAGGTGAAAAATGCACTATTACGCACTGGTGAACGAGTACCCTCAATATATGTTCAATAAGTAAGTTTTCATGTTATAAAATTTCTTTTTCAGCAGTAAAATTTGATGTGTATTAAGCGTGCATGTTTTCGTAAAGAAGCATAGAAGAATCTAAACAATAAATAAAAAGACAAATTAAACTTACGTACTCCAAGGTAACACTTGCTTGACTACAACACTAAAACACATTCTGATCTTTTATACCAAGTACCCATTTTTTGACAATCAACATGTCAATTAGTTTTATCAGTCTCTTAAAACAACAATGTTCTCGTACCTTCAATCAAGGTGTGAAAATTTTAGCATTTCACTAAGATGTCAATACACCACTTGTCATTTTTTCACAGGTATCCGCTGCAATACGCTGCAAGACCTTTCATGTCATCGATAACGCATCCTTGTGACATAATACATTCTTCCATATTTCCAAAAAAAAAAAAAAAAAAATAATAATTTACAGGTGAAATTTTGTGATCTTTTTCTTACAAAAGTTTGTGATACTTCTCTTGTTCGTGCTGCGGACATACGTGGGTGCTCGAGGTGGGTGCTCGTTAGAACCGCTCCACTGATGCGCCTCTGAAAGGTACCCGCGGCATGTGCCTTTAGTGGGGAATGGGGAATAAAGTATATCCCTTTAAACCCCAATCATCTCTATGTGAGGCGGGGTTTTGAGGGTTATTCAGTATAGAGAATCTTACACGAGTAGTCATTTCATATGAAATTTATAAAACGACCCTTCGGCGAGTTTCATAAATTTCACATTAAATGACCACGAGTCATAAATATGATTCTGTTTATCATATGACCACTTTGGTCTCCGGACTTTAGCCCCAGGACGTTTGCCCCCCAATGACTTAAACTAAAAACAGACATTTGCCCCCCAGTTGAAAATGCAATCCGGACATTTGCCCCCAAGAGCTTATTTTTGGTATGGACATCTGCCCCCCAGTGCTTATTTTACAGGTGGACATTTGCCCCCCCCCCCCCCCGCCCACTGCTTATTTCAGAAAGGGACATTTGCCCCCCAACCTGGCTAGAACCATCTCTAGATAGTTCTAACATGTTCCTACAATACCCTTGTATGCCTTATTTTTTTCTGAGAACTTACAAGGATATTCATTATACAGACTTGTATATAGCTACATAATTTACATGATAACGTTTTGGTTATGGTTTTACAGCCCATTCAAGATGATGACATTTCAATTACTTCAAGAATAATAACCATCAGTGCAGGGCCGGACAAATCCAAGATTCAAATACTTGCCCGGCAGTCCACAGCTTCAGGAAATTGGCTCGGAATGAAAATATTCCTTATATATTCCATTCATTTTTCTGGGCAAGTGAAATAAAAAATCACTTGCCCAGCCAAAATTTTGACTTGTCCCGGGCAGCTGGGCATTGGATTTATCAGGCCATGCATCAATGTATCCAGTGTTAAAACCACTTGGATCCTCAGTGAGGCGCAAACTCAATATATGGTTCTGTAGCTGACTTGCTTAACCCTTATCCTGCTGAATAAATTAAGCATCTCCAATTGTTGACTATTAACCATCACATTCTTGGTATATTTTTGTTAACAAATTGCATGACAAACAGTACAGATCCCCATCATACATGGCATCTGATCGGGATCCATACTGCTTTCTAACGTAGGGGTTGTCCATAACAGCAGGTTATTATGGGATTCATATTTATATAGATGGTGTAATTTATTGTTTAACATTTTGTTTTTCTGATGATAATAAACCAATAAATACATTTTTTCCTCCTTTGTGTTAGCCCTGGTCTTGGGGGGGGGGGGGGGGGGGGGGGCAAATGTCCCTTTCTGAAATAAGCATTGGGGGCAAATGTCCACCTGTAAAATAAGCACTGGGGAGCAGATGTCAATACCAAAAATAAGCTCTGGGGGACAAATGTCCAGGTCGCATTTTCAAGTGGGGGGCAAATGTCCATTTTTAGATTAATTCATTGGGGGGCAAATGTCCTTGAATCGTCCACTTTTAATTGGATTTTATCGCCTTTAAATTTGACATTTTGCCACAAAATATGCATGGTTGACATGGACGTCGTGATGACGTTACTTAATCCCGCCAAAGTGTTTTTACACGTGTGGTCATACACTAGGACGAAATTCTACTGGGACAAAAGCCTACTACATTACGATAACACATCCGTGAGGCACAATACATTTTTCCTAATCTTAAAAAAAAAAAAAAAGAGAGAGACAGTTTTCTGATGAAAATTTGTGAAAATTTTCTTTTTTTTTTTTTCTTCTCCAAACATAGGTTGAGCGTGCTCATTAAAATCGTTCCATTGAGGCGGTTCAAACGAGTACCCACAACCTGTGCCTTGGAGAAAAAATAAAGAAAATAATGTATGCCACCGTAAACCCTATGTCTTTATATAAAGTGGGGTTTAGAGGAGTGTTCATTTCTCGGACTTGTTAACATGATGAGGACAAAAGCCCAGTTATTTGCATTATTTTGCGTTTTAAGGGGTAATTGAGTAAGCAATGTATTTTATACATATACATATAATTAAAGACTTGTGTCCACTTTTTGTTTCTTGGGAGCAGTCTACTCGGGATATAGAAGACATACAGAAAGGCCTCCTTAGGAGAAGTCTGAACAGGGTCAACACTGTTTGCCGTTCTAAATATAGACACAGGCTTAAGCAGTCTATTCGCGAGATAGAAGATATGCCGTAAGCCATCCTTAGGAGAAGTCTGAACAGGGTCTACACTATTTGCCGTTCTAAATATAGACACAGGCTTAAGCAGTCTATTCGCGAGATGGAAGATATACCGTAAGACATCCTTAGGAGAAGTCTGAACAGGGTCTACACTTTTTGCCGTTCTAAATATAGACACAGGTTTAAGCAGTCTATTCGCGAGGTAGAAGATATACCGTATGACATCCTTAGGAGCAGTCTGAACAGGGTCAACACTGTTTGCCATTCTAAATATAGACACAGGCTTAAGCAGTCTATTCGCGAGATAGAAGATATACCGTAAGACAACCTTAGGAGAAGTCTGAACAGGGTCTACACTTTTTGCCGTTCTTACTGTAGAGACAGGCTTAAGGGGATGGGAGACATACAGAAAGGCCTCCTGAGGAGCAGTCTGATCAGGCTCTATACTGTTTGCCTTTCTAAGTAAGGGGAAAGGAAGGTCTAAGCAAACGGTGCAAAGCCAGTTCAGACTGGGCCTTAGCAGTCTGATCAGGGCCTACAATGTTTGCCATTCTGTATAGATATACAGGCCCAAAGCAAACAGTATAGATCCTTTGTTAATAGCAATGGGCTTGTGTCCTCCTTTCCAAATTTAGCAGTGGGATTGTGTCCAGTGGGATTTAGTCCATCGGGCTTTTGTCTCAGTGGGCTTTTGTCCGTTCCCCGATTACTAGAAGGCTAGGTTGCGTTAAAAATATTCCACCGCCTTCAGTAAACCATAAGTTCAACAATATATATTCATATGCACATGAATCTTTTTTTTTTTTTTTTTTTTTAGAATCTAACGCGAACATCATTTCATCACGTAAACACGTCCATAATTTTGATCCCCTTGAACCCAACTCTTATAAAGTAAAAGTGGGGTTTACAGAGGTAAACCTTATTTTTATTTCTACTCCCTAAATATAGATTCTAGGTACTCGTTAGAACCGCCTCGGTGAAGCGGTTCTAACGATTACCCACAATCAATATTTTTAGCAGAAATGAGAAAAATTTCACAATTTTTCATCCAAAAATTTTCGTTCTTCGAAGGTAAGGTTAACAATATATTTGTATAATCGTGTTTTTAGTAATTACTTTTCCTAATTATTTGCGTTGAATATATCAGTTCAAAACGGCTACGAACTTATCGAATAGTCCTCGTATGTGTGTAGACATGCGGCGCCTGCGTTGTCAGTTTGAGTCACTGTAGAGGAGATGACACTGAGTAGTCACAACTTCTTAATATAAATATTTCAAATTTACTTGTACCCACCAGCTGACGACCCGTGACACGGGGAAACTGGAAACAACAACTACTTGTACCTACAACTGATAGTTTTCTCCCGACTACAATGCAAGCCACAACGAAACATAAGAAAATAGAACGGTTTATTTGGAAAGGACCAGGTCCGAAGGTCTTCGTCATAGGACACAGTTTTATCCGGCGACTTATTGTCTGGTGGCGTAGGAATAAGCGACGGCCACAACTTCCTTGCCATGGCGAGGCGTATGGTGAGGGTGGCATGCATCTCGTCGATTTGGTGGATTTCGTCTCCAATGCTAACAGAGATTGGCGATCCTTCGACTCCGTATTCATTCAGATCGGTGAAAACGACATAAAAAATATGTCGATAAAGGCTATGAGAGCGTATATGAAGACCATTGACGACATTCTGCGAGGTAAAGGGGTCCGAAACATAAAGTTTGGTCAAGTCTTCCTGCAACACAACAGGAACCTGAACAAAAAGATCAAACTCCACAACAAGATGCTGATGCAGTGTTTCAGCGACGGTATGATATGGGACTACGGCGACTTGAACTCGACAGCAAACATCAAGAGCGAAGACCATATTCATTTAAAAGAAGATAAATACGACGAGTTTGAAGACAGTATTGCACGCGCCTGTATATCGATTTCTAAATAGCTCTTTTACACTTGCGCAGTATAACAGTCCTTTTCAGGACTAACAATATTTCCTGAAAAAATAACCTTTCAATGTCATCTTTGTCCAAAGTCCAATCCAGAAACTCGGAGGAAATGCGTCCGGATGCGTCTGGGGGGACGACGTCTAAAGCTAAGTTCCCAACTCCCGCGCGTAGTTATATAGCACGGTTAGAATTACGGACCCTGGAAGGGACATGATTTTTTATTTGTATTATGTTGTGCGAACAAGATAATATCTCGAGCGGACAAGATATTATCTTGTTCGGACAACATATTATCTTGTGCGGACAAGATATTATCTTCACGGTGCGCACAAGATAATATCTTGTCCGCACAAGATATTGTTCGCACAACTTAATATCTTGTCTGCACAAGATAATATGTTCCCAAGCTCTATGTTGTGTAAACAAGATATGTTGTGCGATCAAGATAATATCTTGTCCGCACAAGATATTAAATTGTGCAAACAAAATATTATCTTGTCCGCACAAGATAATATGTTGTCCGCACAACATAAATTATGTTGTCCGCACAAGATAATATCTTGTCCGCACAACATATTATCTTGTGCGCACAAGATGATATCTTGTTCGCACAAGATGATATCTTGTTCGCACAACTTAATATCTTGTTCGCACAACATATTAAAAAAAAATTATGTCCCTTCCCGGGTTCCGTATAGAATCCCGTGCAACAAATATTTAATATATCCTTCAAAAACCATCTAATATATTGTAAAACGAGGTTTTGAATGTCGGATAAAAACCCAAAAAATTGGAAGGAACGTCTGCAAAATTACCTATATGGTGCTGACGGGGACATAAAACAAAACATCAGAACCACCTCAATGATGCATAAAAACAAATAAAACTATACGCATAATTGAAGCATGAAAGTTTCACACAAGTGACGGGCAGCACCAAGCGAAATGGGGTTTCGAGCATGTGCCCCAGTGGAGACTCAGATCAGCCTACACATCCACGCTGTGTTGTATATGGATGCCCGAATGCCCATCATTTCTTGTAGTGCTAAGAGAAATTACATATAATAAATGTCGTCTGTTGTCTCATCTTGTAACCTATTCAAACGTATTTTTTGCATACAGGCAAACCGTGTGGAGCAGTCTGATCTGGATCCACACGCTTTGAAACCGTTGATAGTGTGTTGGACTGTGAACCAGAGGATCCCGAATTCAAATTACGGAGGAGGCTTGTTTTCGTTCTTTTTTTCTATTATTTTTTTTTATGAAAACATGGTAATATAAATTTCATTTTTTTAAATGCATAGGCTTAAAAACAGGATTTAATGTACTTTGCTCTCAGGGGGTACTTTTTGGTTATGTTTCAAATGCTGCAATCTGTTTATTTGATTTGAGTTTTAACGATCCCGTCAATCTTATTTAGGTCATTTTGGAAACTTTGCTTCCAATTTTGTTGAACTTTTACCCGACATTGAGATAAAATGACATCTCAATCCCTGTCGCCAAATCAAACCAACATATGGGTTTATATGCATGGACAGTCTGACTCCCACCAATTTGCCTGGGCAGGCTTAGACCTTCTGAGCGGTTTACCAGTACTCGTGTGCAGTCGGTTTCAGCTCTGTGTGGAAGAATCATGCAGGCCAATTATATTTCTCCAACTCGACCCCTAGAAGCCTCCGTGGTGTAGTGGTTACGCTACTCGCCTTGTAAACCAGGGGTCGCAGGATCGATCCCTGGCTACTCCAGACTTTCGGATGAGTCTTTAAACCGAGGTCCCGTCTTCGTATGACCTTCGCTGTTGGTGGGGCGTAAAACTCAAACACTCACTCACTCCAACTAGGCCCCGATGGGCGGGAGCAAATGCAATCTGTTTAGCTGTTTTACCTAAGGAAATGGCTTTTGGGGGCAAAAACTGCAAATTGACTCATATTTTTAAACAAAAACACATTAAACGAGTGTTCATATTAAATATCTAATCAGAGTTGGCCGAAAACTAGAGTAGCCTGAGAAAACCACCCGACCTTCTGTTGCAGAATATAGCCCTTTTACAAAGAAAATGTTTGGTGAAAATCTGTAAAATTAAAATTTTGTTGTTAATAACGTGCCTTCCCCACTCCCACCAAGCACAGACGAACTCTGTTGCCATCTGACAAACGAACATTGTGGCTACTTGGTACAACCGCACTTATGAGGACACACAATTTATGGTTTGAGTAGAAAAATATCACAATGTATCATCTGAAAATTATTTATTCATTTAATATAGCCTGGACACCGCCCGTTGGGGCTTGGAGGAATAGATCGGGCTGCATAATGTTTCCACGCAGAGCTACAACCGTGTTGACAAGTGATGTGAAACCTCACTTCAAACGAACAAACAAAATTGTATACCATCATGAAAACACGCCTATATAATTCTGACTCCTTGAACCCCACTTTTATTTAGTCAAGCTGGGGTTTACAGGGGTAAATATTATTTTTCTTATTTCTGGTCTAAATATAGACAGTGGGTACTCGTTAGAACCACCTCCGTGAGGCAGTTGTAACGTGTACACAAAATCTATATTTAAGAGCAGAAATAAGAAATAATATCACATTTTTTTTCATCTTAAAATTTTCGTGTTTTTTTTTTCGGCGGTAAAATTTACAATGAATTTGTATAGGCATATTTTCGTAATGAGTCATAAACTCTCGAAAGACTGTTAATGCATTGTCTACTTTTTCATTAAGACACGCCTCTCGGCCCCCGCCCATAGGGGCTTGAAGAAATATATGGGCTGCATGATGCTTCCACGCAGAGCTGAATCCGGCCCGCACACTAGTACTGATAACCCGCTTAGAGGATCTAAGCCTGTCCAGAAACTGCGGTGCGAGGCGGACCGTCCATGCTAATTAATCCTATTGGTATCATTGGGCGACAGGGCTTGAGAAGTAATTTCATCTCAATGTCGGGGAAAAGTCCCACAAAATTGGAAGCAACGTCTCCAAAATGACATTTACAATGTTGACGGGGACGTTAAACCTCAAATCAAATCAACAAACAAAACGAAAACACGCTTTTATAATTTTGATCCCTTAAACCAAACCTTTTAGTAAACATTCGGTTTACAGGGATATACATAATTTTTCCAATTTTTTGCTCAAAAGCATAAATTGTGGGCCGTTTCGAGTTCCCGCAGTCTAAGTTCTGAGCAACAATATGAAAAATATAAAATTTGTCCTCACGATAACAATTCGTGAAACGAAGACCCCTAAACCCGAATTTATATAGAGAAAAGTGGGGTCTACGGGGGTAAACATTATCTGCCTTATTTTAGCTCAAAAACGTAGATTGTGGGTACTTGTTAGAACCGCCTCATTGAGGCGTTTCAAACGAGCACCCGCAATCTATGTTGAAAGTAGAAATAATAAAGATGTTACCAATTTTACCTAATATTTATCATTTTCCTAGAAACACCATGTTGGACGCCATTTTGTCTTACGGACATATATTCCTAATGTCATCTGAAAATTTTCATTTAGGGGAAGTAAATTTTTAATATATTTGAATAGGCGTGTTCTCGTAATAGACTGTCGTTACTTTCAGAAAAAAATCAGTCGAAACTTATCATATCAAGGAACAGTGTTACCTTGTTTTGCATTTTTCTTTTCTTTTTTCTTTCTTTTTTTTTTTTTTTTTTTGTTTGTCTGTTTATTTTAAGCCCCGTTTAAATCTTAAATCTATGATGCGGCCCCCGCCTGTCGGGGCTTGAAGAAATAGATGCGCGGCATGATGCTTCCAAGCAGAGCTGAATCCGACTCGCACACAAGTACTGGTAAACCGCTCAGAGGACCTAAGCCTGCCCCAAAAAACGGTGCGAGTATCGAACCGTCCATGCTTATAAACCCTATTGCTTTCATTGGGCGACAGGGCTTGAGATGTCATTTAATCTCAATGTCGGGTAAAAGTCCCACAACATTGGAAGCAACGTCTCCAAAATGACCTTTACAGTGTTGACGGGGACGTTAAACCTCAAACAAACAATAACTCTATGATGTTAAGTTGGATGGTAGGGATATGGTGGGGGACAAACTTTACAGATGTGAAATATGGAGTTTTTGAAGAGAAGGACCAGCGAAGTGTCATAAGTCAGTCTTTGGATCTAGTCTAGTCAGTCTTTGGATAGCTAACGGTACATACTTTCTAAAACAGACCATCATCTTTTTTTCACCTGAATAAAACAAATTGCTGCGTGGGCTTGTTAGCGTGAGGTTTATTTCAGATTTGCGCCTCTGTGGCTCGATTTACATCTCTGTTCACGACAAAGAAGGGGCCTTTGGACAATACGTAATCGAACCACCAACTGGCGGATTAATACAGACACTTATCCAATAAGATCTGGGGTTCGCTGTCTCACGGGAACCAGAACTTCTTTTTTTTTTAAGTCAAAGCATTAATTCGGCCAAAACTTTTATTAGGTCTGTTCAAAGCATTCATTCTAATTTTTCATATTTATTCTTTTTTTTTTTCTTTGGCGTAAACAAAATGTTAACCCGTATACACCTCGCGTCCCATTTTGGGGGAATTTGCAGTGTTTACCCAGATCTGAAGCCACAAAACCAGGCGTCTTATCTGGGCTTACACCGCTTACTTAGAGCACATACATTTTTGTAAAACTTTTCACAAAGAAAACAAACGTGACACTCCTAGAATAAACATTGGGCCACTCCAAACTCATTGGGTAGAAGATTTCAGTGTCATTTACGGGTAAATTGATAAAATCCTCTAGGTTTTATTATTTTATGTTAAGCATGAAGAATTCTTATGTGTGGGTACTGAATGCGATTTTTTAAACGGCCTTTTCAAAATTAATTCACTAATTCGAGCCGATTGTAAATTGTTACATGTGTAAGTAAGTAAGTATTTTATTAATATGGCGAATGTCAGTTTTGTCTGTTTGATTTGAGGGTTAACGTCCCCGCCAACACTGTATATGCCATTTGGGACTTTTACCCGACGTTGAGATAAAATGACTTCCCAAGCCCTGCTGTCCAATGAAACAAATAGGGTTTATTTTCATGGACCGACTAGCGCCACATTTCCTGGACAAGCTTAGAACCTCTTAGTGGTTTACTAGTACTAAAGTGCGGTCGGTTTCAGCTCTGCGTGGAAGCATCATGCAGTCGAATCTATTTCTTCAGCAGGGACCGGTCACATGTCTGTATAACAATATACAAGCTAAAAGATCAACTTTTCAATGAAGACATTCAACTGGGTAACCAGCTTACGAGACGCGCACTTAAATGCATGCAAATATACAAAAAAATTACATAGACATATCATTGTTTGGCTGTATCACCAACGCCAGTATGCAATAATGTAAAAGAAATTTTCGCTAAAATCACATTGTTTTGTTTGTAATGGAGTTTAACCGCCCAATAAACACTATTTGGGTCATTTTAGCCGGCCGGTTTAATTATCCACACTCTTCCTGAACAGACTTATACGTAAGCGGTTAACCAATACAGTGCACATTATTTCGCAAGAAACTGACAACTGCCCTTCTTGAATCTGCGGCAGGGAACGAGTGACTGTAGAAAAGATTTCATTATCAATCTCCGCAAAAGAATGTTGCGACCCCGGCAGGCATCGAACCCCCGTCCTCCGACTGAGCTACCCAGTAAATAGTTATAAAAGATAAAATGTCTTATAAAACCCGTTCACCCGTTAGATGGGGGTAGCCCCTATCTCGATTACCTTACAAAATCTATCAAGTCAAGTCAAAACCCGTTCACGCCGCTGAAACGTGTTAAATAAGGTAGAAGACCATTTTCTCTGTCGAATTGATTGTGGCAAAATCTCCATTGCATAATTGTGCTTTTCCTTGTTATTCAGAGGTGGGAAAAAACCGGAGTATCCGGGAAGAAAACCACCTCACCTACTGCTGCAAAACTTGTCGCCTCACATTTGACCTGAGCGAGGGCCGAACCACAGCTCAGAGAACCCTTTAGATGACCCGACTAGGTCACGGAGGCGCGTACCCGTCCCAAGGCTCTATTGATTGCGAATTGTCGCGAAAAAAATATATATCTTCGTGGCTTCCTGCTAGATAGGATCAGGCAGACGCAAGGACATTGGTAAGATACAAACCAGGCACCAAAAAGGCTAATCAGACTGCGCTGATGAGCAAGGCGTGGTCGGTGTTCGCATAGACGCAACACAGGTTTTCACATGATAAGGCTCAATTCTTAAAGACCGTGATGGGTATTAGGCCATGTGATATACACCAGGTGTAATATATGCTTAGGGGGTTTTATGGCACCGACACTTCAAAGGCTCCATGCTGTCACTAAATATCATATATGCACAAATGAGATAAGGACAATGCGAATATGTTTTGATCTTATAAATGATTGCCAAATGGCTCACTTGCTTCTTACCAGTTGAAAGTAAAGGATATTAAAATCAGGGTAGTTAGCGATATCTTTCTGTCGCGGGAAATGGAATTTTAAAACCTATTAATGGCTGGCGCACTGAAAAGGAATTTTCCAAATAGTATAGACCCAGATCACACCACATATCTTAAAGGCCTAGCGTCATCAGGGTCTAAACCGTTGGCTTAAAGCATACGCATTTAATATTTACACCTGATTAAAATTTGTGAAATGTAGAAGTCATTCGTAAAATGGCTAAAAATGATCTACTAGGCATTAATGCGTAACAAACGTAAAAGAAAACCCAAGACAGCCCCTGGAACAGAATGGAAATATGTGAGTATATTTTAAATATGATTTTGGTGAAATATATCTCAAGCTTTATGGATTTAAGGAAATGAAAAACAGCAAAATTTTAATACTTTGCTGGTTTAATTCTAAACTTTATAGTCATTCAGATATATTATCAATTATATTCAAATATATTCACCGTTTTACCACCAAAAAATATAATAATAAAAAAATAGAATAAATAAATTAAAAAATTCAGACAAAAAATCTGATATATACCTTATTACTGCTCAAAACATTGATTGTGGGTACTCGTTAGATCCGCCTTGGCAAGGCGGTACTAACGAGTACCCAGAATTTCATCACGAAAACACGCCTATATAATTTTGACCCCCTTTAACCCCACTTTTATATAGTAAAACTGGGGTTTCCGGGGGTATACCTCATTTCTGCTCTAAAATAAAGATTGTGGGTACTCGTTAGAACCGCATCGATGGGGCGGTTCTAACGAGTGTCCACAATCTATTTCTTGTAGCAAAAATAAGAAAATAATCACAATTTTTCATCTTAAAATTTTCATATTTTTCGGCGATAAAGGTGTCAATGCATTTGTATAGGCGTGTTTGCGTAATGATGTTTTTAATTAGCAATAAGGATAATAGTTAATACTAATGTAAACTCCAGTTTTACTATATCAGATTTGTGTTTAAGCGTTGCCAAATTATATAAGCGAGTTTTCGTGTTGAACAAGGCGTAATCATAGTTTTTTCTGCTTCTATTGGTATGGATCAAAATGAGTAAAATTAGAATAAAAATCCTGAAAAAAAGTATACCACATCAGTACTTATTTATGACATTCAAACCGTCAGTCTGATGTGCTTAAACGCACTGAATGCGCCAGATACATAAATTCTATGCAACGGACGGTCAGGTGGTTTTTCTCCGGGTACTCCGGTTTTCGCCCACCTCTGATTAACGATCGGCTCGATATGAGTGAAATAATCTTGAAAGGGCCGTAAAACAAACAAACAAAAAAAAAAAAAAGAACAAAAAAACATAACTTCAAATATCTGCGAGGTTTCTAAGGCTACAATCACAGGCCGGTTTTGGTATACCTTGTTCAACGAAGAATCAGATCAACCAGATTTCTGTATTTTCCCAGAATGAGTCTTTGATCGTGACCACATGCACCGTGAGTGGCAGTAGAATCGCGCGAACTGCGCAGACTATATATAATTTTTGGTTAAAAATCTATCATAACACACCCGTGTGCTAAAATATGTCTTTTCTTTTTCAATATGTATGTTCCCTAATTGTCTTATTTTAGTCAAAATATAGATTGTGAGTGCTCATTGGAACCGCCTCGTCCTCGTTGATGAGAGTTTAACAATTACCTACAATCAATATTTCTGAGCAAAAAAATAAGGAAAACAATGAATATCTCCGTAAATATCACTAATCTCTACATAAAATTTTGCGTTTAGAGGGGAGTGGCGTGAACAAACACCCACTCACTCGATGAGGCGGTTCTAACGAGTACCCACAATCTATATTTTGAGCAGAAATAAGAAAAAAAAATATACAATGTTTCCTTTAAAAAAAATCGTGTTTTCTGAGGTAAGTTTATAATGTTTTCATAATGTGAATATTTTCCGAAAAAAAAAAAAAATCCGATATTTTTTTAATTTCTGCTCTTAACATAGATTGTATGTACTGGTAAGAACCGCCTCAGTTCTTTGTTTGATTTTGAGGTTTAACGTCACCGTCAACACTGTAAAGGTCATTTTGGAGACGTTGCTCCCAATTTTGTGGGACTTTTACCCGACATTGAGATGAAATGACATCTCAAGCCCTGTCGCCCAATGAAACCAATAGGGTTTATAAGCATGGACTGTCCGACTCGCACCGCTTTGCCTGGGCAGGCTTAGATCCTCTAAGCTGTTTACCAGTACTCGTGTGCGGGTCGGTTTCAGCTCTGCGTGGAAGCATCATGCAGCCATTCTATTTCTTCAAGCCCGATAGGCGGGGGCCGTGACCGCCTCAGTTCTGAAGAATCCCACTATCCGTGTCTTTAAGCAGAAATAATAATAAAAAAATAATTTACCCCTGTAAATCCCAGTTTTACTATATAAAACTGGGGTTTGAGGGGGTCATAATTACAAAGGCATGGTACATGGTTCTTATCAAGGATTGTTTTGGCTAACACATGTTATGTTTGTTTGTTTGATTTGAGGTTTAACGTCCCCGTCAACACTGTGAAGGTCATTTTGGAGACGTTGCTTCCAATTTTGTGGGACTTTTACCCGACATTGAGATGAAATGACATCTCAAGCCCTGTCGCCCAATGAAACCAATAGGGTTTATTAGCATGGACGGTCCGCCTCGCACCGCGGTTCCTGGACAGGCTTAGATCCTCTAAACGGTTTACCAGTACTAGTGTGCGGGCCAGAATCAGCTCTGCGTGGAAGCATCATGCAGCCCATATATTTCTTCTAGCCCCTATGGGCGGGGGCTTAGGCTAACACATGTATCTTTTTTCTGATGTGTGTGGGTGTTGTGCTTCACGATTCGCATCCCACTTCAAGACTTATTATCGTTTGTTTGTTTGTTTTGTTTGATTTGAAGTTTAACGTCCCCTCAACACTGTAAAGGTTATTTTGGAGACGTTGTTTCCAATTTTGTGGGACTTTTACCCGACATTGAGATGAAATGACATCTCAAGCCCTGCCGCCCAATGAAACTAAAAGGGTTTATAAGCATGGACAGTCCGAATCGCACCGCTTTGCATGGGCAGGCTTAGATCCTCTAAGCGGTTTACCAGTACTCGTGTGCGGCCGGTTTCAGCTCTGCGTGGAAGCATCATGCAGCCCAAATATTTCTTCAAGCCCCGATGGTCGGGGCCCTCTGTTATTATCGTTAGGATAAGAATACATAAAACAGCAACAAAGGAAACTAATTAAACAGTTCCATTTGTTTATTAATATATAAATAAATGACGTTGAAATGAATTCCCAAATAAATATATATTTTTACAACTGAAACATATGGTGAAAAATAGTGATTTTTTTCTCATTTTTTACACAAAACAAAAATTGTAGTTTACAAACGCCTCTACGAGGCGGTTCTTACGAGTGCTAACAATCTACAGAAACAGGAATACAAAAAGTAATGCATATCCCTATAAACCCAGTTTTACTATATAAAATAATATTGACGTGTTTACATGATGAGTAAATAAATAAATAAATAAATTCGTATTATTATATAAAATAATTTTCGGTACAGCTACTGACTTCTGATACAATCGATATCATATATTAATCAATATGTATGTTTGAATACCCGACAAAAATACCTGCCGCAGAAAGTTGCGGTCGACGGTAATAACATGCGGTCGACGGTAACTTTTTGCGAGGGACAAGCTCGAACATTTTTCAGCAACCAGAGGGACATAACTCTACGACTAAAAAGGCCAATCTTGCCAGCTTTCGCGCTCATCCCAGCTTCTATCACCAGCCTACTTATGTGTAAGTTTCAGATCTGATCAAAATAGTGCTACAGTAATGACAAGGTCTCAAACACGTGTTTTTCATTAATAAAGGGGACGTATCTCTACCAGTAACATGTCAACCTAGCCAGTTTCCGAACTCTTCCAAGATTTTATCTCCAGCCTACTTGATGTAAAAAATTCAGCAAGATTTGATCACAACTGAAGGGCTACTGTGATGACAAGGTCAAGAATAGACATTTTCGTCAACAAAGGGGACATAACTATATGATTAATAGGCCGACTTTGCCAGTTTCGAACTCGTAATTTTTATCCCGAGCCTTCTTATACACGTGTGTAAGTTTAAGATCCGATCAAAAGTGAAGGCCCTGTGGTGATGACAAGAATTTTCCCATTTAAGTCTAAGGGACCTTGTGAATGCCGTACCAACAAAAGGTTTCATTTGGTTTTGATAAAAAGCTTATGTCAACCATCCCCCAAGAGGCATAGTAGAGACGAGAAATGATTGAGATCAGGCTGCAGGCTTCAGGGATATAACTTGGCAATTGTGTGAATAGGCAGACAGATGACAGATGGGTGGACGACGGACGGACTACCATCCTATAAGCTTCCCTGTAGCCTTTGGCCAAGGTGAGCTAAAGATTTCAATTGACAGTTTTTGCCAAAAATGGCGATTCTTTTGTAACAAAGATAAACCGATTGCAGGAAAGCTAAACATTTCAACTTAGTTTTTGCCCAAAATGGCGTTTTCTTTTGTTACAAAGAGATGAACAGACTGCATGCAAGTTAAAATTTCAACTTACAGTTTTTGCCAAAAATGGCGTTTTCTTTTGTACAAAAGATAAACAGACTGCAGGTAAGCTAAAATTTCAACTTACAGTTTTTGCCAAAAATAGCATTTTCTTTTGTAAAAGAGATAAACAGACTGCAGGTAAGCTAAAAATTTCAACTGACAGTTTTTGCCAAAATGGCATTTTGTTTTGAAAAAAGAGATAAACAGACTTCAGGTAAGCTAAAAATTTCAACAAACAGTTTTGCCAAGTTTTTTGCCAAAATTGGCGTTTTCTTTTGTAACAAAGATAAACAGACTGCAGGTAAGCTAAAATTTCAACTTAGTTTTTGCAAAAAATGGCGTTTTCTTTTGTAACAAAGATAAACAGACTGCAGGTAAGCTGAAAATTTCAACTTACAGTTCTTGTCAAAAATGGCATTTTCTTTTGTAAAAGAGATAAACAGATTGCAGGTAAGCTAAAAATTTCAACTTACAGTTTTTGCCAAAAATGGCGTTTTCTTTTGTAACAAAGATACACAGATTGCAGGTAAGCTAAAAATTTAAACTTAGTTTTTGCCAAAAATGACATTTTCTTCTGTGACAAAGATAATAGACTGCAGGTAAGCTAAAAATTTCAACTTACAGTTTTTGCCAAAAATGGCATTTTCTTTTGTAAAAGCGATAAAAAGACTGCAGATAAGCTAAAAATTTCAATTTACAGTTTCTTTTGTAAAAAAAGATAACAGACTGCAGGTAAGCTAAAAGCTTCAATTTACAGTTTTGCCAAAAATGGCGTTTTCTTTTGTAACAAAGATAAACAGACTGCAGGTAAGCTAAAAATTACAACCTACAGTTTTTAGCTAAAAACTTCAACTTACAGTTTTGCCAAGAATGGCATTTTTTGTAGCAAAGATAAACAAACTGCAGGTAAGCTAAAAATTTCAACTTACAGTTTTTGCCCAAAATGGCTTTTTCTTTTGTAACAAAGATAAACAGACTGCAGGTAAGCTAAAAATTTCAACTTAGAGTTTTTGCCAAAAATAGTATTTTCTTTTGTAACAAAGATAAACAGACTGCAGGTAAGCTAAAAATTTCAACTTACAGTTTTTGCCCAAAATGACATTTTCTTTTGTAAAAGTGATAAAAGAACTGCAGGTAAGCTAGAAATTTTACCATACAGTTTTTGTCAAAAATGGCATTTTCTTTTGTAAAAGAGATAAACAGACTGCAGGTAAGCTAAAATTTCAACTTAGTTTTTGCCCAAAATAGTATTTTCTTTTGTAACAAAGATAAACAGACTGCAGGTAAGCTAAACATTTCAACTTACAGTTTTTGCCCAAAATGGCATTTTCTTTTGTAACAAAGATAAACAGACTGCAGGTAAGCTAAAAATTTCAACTTACATTTTTTGCCCAAAATGGCATTTTCTTTTGTAAAAGTGATAAAAGAACTGCAGGTAAGCTAGAAATTTTACCATACAGTTTTTGCCCAAAAATGGCATTTTCTTTTGAAAAAAAGATAAACAGACTGCAGGTAAGCTAAAAATTTCAACAAACAGTTTTTGCAAAAAAATGGTATTTTCTTTTGTAACAAAGATAAACAGACTGCAGGTAAGCTTAAAGTTTCAACTCACAGTTTTTGCCAAAAATGGCATTTTCTTTGCAAAAAGAGATAAACGGACTGCAGGTGAGCCAAACATTTCAACTTACAGTTTTTGCCAAAAATGGCATTTTCTTTTGAAAAAAAAGATAAACAGACTGCAGGTAAAGCAAACATTTCAACTTACAGTTTTTGCCCAAAATGGCATTTTCTTCTGTAACAAAGATAAACAGACGCAGGTAAGCTAAAAATTATAACCTACAGTTTTTGCCCAAAATGGCATTTTCTTTTATAAAAGTGATAAACGGACTGCAGGTAAGCTAGACATTTTACCATACAGTTTTTGCCAAAAATGGCATTTTCTTATGTAAAAGAAAATAAACAGACTGCAGGTAAGCTAAAATTTCAACTTACAGTTTTTGCCAAAAATGGCATTTTCTTTTGTAACAAAGATAAACAGTCTGCAGGTAAGCTAAAAATTTCAAGTAACAGTTTTTGCCAAAAATGGCATTTTCTTTTGTATCAAAGATAAACAGACTGCAGGTAAGCTAAAAGTTTCAACTTACAGGTTTTGCCAAAAATGGCATTTTTTCTTTTGTAAAAGAGATAAACGGACTGCAGGTAAGCTAAAAATTTCAACTGACAGTTTTGGTCAAAAATAGCATTTTCTTTTGTAAAGGAGATAAATAGACTGCAGGTAAGCTAAAAAGCTTCAACTTACAGTTTTTGCCCACAATGACATTTTCTTTTGTAAAAAGAGATTAACAGACTGCAGGTAAGCTAAAAATTTCAACTTACAGTTTTTGCCAAAAATGACGTTTTCTTTTGTAACAAAGATAAACAGATTTCAGGTAAGCTAAAAATTTCAACTTAGTTTTTGCCAAAAATGGCGTTTTCTTTTGTAACAAAGATAAACAGACTGCAGGTAAGCTAAACATTTCAACTTACAGTTTTTGCCAAAACTGGCGTTTTCTTTTGTAACAAAGCTAAACCTACTGCAGCAATTAAAAGAGAACCAGAAAGTACCCCTGAGAACCGCTGAATAAAAATCTAGTTGCATAATGATAACACACCTTGCGACATAGTACATATTTCTCATCTCCAAAATGGCTACTTTTCTGATGAAAATCCTTGATATTTTTCTTATAAATACTGCAAACATAGGTCGTGGGTACTCGTTAGAACCGCCTCAATGAGGCGGTTCTAACGAGTACCCACAACCTATGTCTTAGGGTAAAAATATGAAAAATAATGTATACCCCCGTTTTCTCTGTATAAAATGGGGTATAGGGGGGGGGGGTCTTCATTTCACGGACTAGCTAACGTGATGTAACTCTTTTTTTATTAATAAAAAAAAAAAAAAAAAAAATTTCAGTTTTGCAGTTTTTGCCCACAAAAGCAATTTTCTTATTCAAAAGAACTGGACAGACTGCAGCATTTGAAAGAGAACAAAGATACCTGAAAGAACAAATGAACAAGAAATCTTGTTTTAAGTCTCTGCATTTGAAAAAAACAAAAACACTTTAATTTAACCTTTTTTGAGGAAAAAAAAATTGTTGCAAGTCAGAGTATCTGTTAACATGTATTCATCAAGAAAAAAAAAATCAGGCATGATTTGAACTCACGAAAATCTGCTTGAGAGTCCAACACTATACATATATTTCCTATGTGCCTCAAGAGTTTGCAGGTAAACTTTAACTTAGGGAGGAAATACAGCTAATTTTTTTCAACTCTGAAAAAGTCAAATTTAAACCATAAAAGTTGGGAAATGGAGTAAGGAAGAATATTGTTTTGTTACCTATTGTTTAGCTAATGTAAACATAAATTTGTAAATAACATATAAGTGCTTGCTGGAAGCTTTAATCAAATGCGGATGCAGAAGCCGATATCAGATGCCAGGGGTATGGCAATAGCTCCATACACAATAGCAAGGCGAGCTAAAAACAACAAAGAAAGTTTGTGAATATGGTCATAATCCCGTTTTATTGTAATAACTACAAAACCAAACTAAGCAATCTATAAATATAATAAATAATTGAGCCAGCGCATGACAAAACCTACAATAAGACATGTGTGCCCATCGAAGACTCAGATCAGCCTGCGCATCCATATAGTCTAACCAGAGACTTCTCTTGCTGCATGAAGGAGCATTGGGCCCTTAGTTAGCCTCAGAGCGCAAAGGAAGACTGATCAGACTGTGCGGATGCGCAGGCTGATCTGAGTCTCCATTGGGCTCACATGTCTTATTGTAGGTTTTGTCATGCGCTGGCTCATACCGGTAGCTCTTTGCTAAGAATCAATAGCCATACAAGTAGGAGCATATACAGTAAAATTCCTTAATAAGACCACCTTTGGTACTGTTCAAAAGTGGTCTTAAAGACCACTTTTGAACAGTCCCAAAGGTGGTCCCTGACCAGAGGTCATTGTAGGCAGAAAGCACAAAGAAAAATTAAGTGTATCCTTCAAAATAAGCTTTTTATAACAGAATTAGTCCTAATTTTAGGTGGTCTTAATATCGGAATTTCACTGTATATACTGTCCTTTACCAATTCTTATCTAGAAACCCATTAAAGGGACAAAGGCAAACAGCATAGACACAGATCAGATGCTACAGAATGCGACATCATATCAGGGTCTTGACTGTTTGATAACAGTATTTTCCATCAAAAAAGAACAAGAGGCCCATGGACTACTAAGCTCACCACAGCTCAGAGTGTGTGTTTGTGGGGGGTGGGGGCACTGCCCACTGGCAGCCATGTATTTTAATAAACCACGGAAGCCCTGAGCCCAAGGATGCTACAGATAAAATGTGGACCCAATTCGCCTGGCTAATGTCGCTGAGCTGAGGCCTTAAATGATATGGCAGATAGGAGATGTCTTAAAGAATATTTCTATGAAAGTTAAGCAAAAATATCTGCTAAGGCTTGGCAGTAAATGCCAATTTTCAATTCCTCATTACAAGTCTATGGCAAACAAACAAAAGAGCCGAATTTCATGATAACACTAAACATTTTAAGGAATATATGGTGAATATTGCCATTAAGTCTCGGCTTCATAGAGCATATGGTTTCTAAGAAGATGATTTTTAATTTTTTTTTTTTTTTCTCTTTTTGTTTTTTGGCATGTTAGTTTCCATGGCAACCAAGCAATCAATGATAGTGAGCAGTAGGCCTTAACTCATATGGCAGATAGTTGATTGCTTAAAGAATATTTCTATGAAAGTTTTGTAAAAACACATGACAGTAAATTCCATTTTTGTTGAGTGAGTGTCATGACATGTCACTGTGACTTAAAACAAGACTGATTTCATATAAGCAAGAAACATTCTTTAAAATACCTTGAAAGCCTCCTGTGATCTGTAAAATCACAGTATATTCAAAATGGCTGTCTGTTTATGTTCTGAAACTGACAGATGGATGTCATAGCAGAGATCAAAATTGTGATGTAGGCAGTTTATATTTTACTTTTGGTCCTTTGAGATCAGCGTGAATATTCTGAGAAATCAGAAATAAATTATTAGTTTAGACTCAAATTCTAGACAGGTTTTATAATTATTTGGACCTCATTTTGATTTACATCAGTCTTTGAATCGACTGCCTATTCGAAATTCGCAAAATTGCAGTATGCTTCCTCCGGCTTTCGTTGCCTGATCATTACAGGGTCACCGATGAGGCTTTATTAGCCGAAACTACGTAGTATGACCCATCTTCTTTCTTATGAATATTTTCATTGCTCTTAAGGGAACTCATTTTTGATTTTTATTATAGGCAACGAACCACTATATTGATCGATATACTGTATAAAATCTCTCTCTCTCTCCCTCTTTCTCTCTCTCTCCCTAATGATGTAAACAAAATTTCTCAACTTTTCTCAGTGTACCCATAAATACTGACAAATCGGTAGCTAAATTTTTCTTTGCTAGTACACTTAATTTTGCCTCCCATTCGATCTCCAGCAGTGGTGATAAATGTGGGTGCCAAATAGTGTGGTAGCATTTGCAGGAATTATGCCAAAATACCCACCATATTTCGGATCTTAACATTAACATTAGAGAGAGAGAGGGAGGGAGGGAGGGAGGGAGTGATGGATGGATGGATGGTCGGCTGGTGAATGATGATCTGTTTCTGATCAGGGCCACCAGAGTCTATCAGTTGAATTTCTTTTGCTTATCCTGTTGATGTTGAGTCCTCGTCTTTGTTTCATCTTTTTTTTTCTTTTTTTTAATTTTTATTTTCTTCTGTGTTGCCAAAGCTCTACAATAAATGACAGATAAGGAATTAAATGTCAAAATAGCTAGTCGACTGGAAGCCTCAAAATTGGAAGTAGTCCCATCAAATCGACGCACGAGAATTTTGTTTCTAAATCTACCTACGCTGGCCACTTTGATGCCCTACTGTTAGAGTACTTTTTATTGTTTTCTTCCCTTTGTGATTTTGGATTTGCTGCCTTTTCAAAATTGTTTCACTTATATCAAGCCAATCATTCATCAGAGGTGGGCAAAAAAGGAGAAGCCAGATAAAAAAACAACCTGATCTTAAATAAAAGAACTTGGCATTTCACATGTGATATAAACACACACTTGGAGAACAAAAACCAGATAATGCTTGGCCCTTTTGTCATGGGTCCATGTATGTATTATGTCATAGCAAATGAATATATTAATAAATAAATTAATCATATGACCTCGTTGATAAGCAGTGGAATGTCATGTAATAAACATCCTATGACCACACATGTAATAACACTTTGGCGGGATTATGAAACGTCCTGACGACATTCATGTCAACAATGCATTTTTGTGTGCAAACAAATGTCAAATTCAAAGGCGATAACATTGAATTTAAAGTCGTCATATGATAAACAGAATCTTACAGTCGTGGTCATTTCATATGAAATTTATGAAACTCGCCAAAGGCTTGTTTCATTAATATCATTTGAAATGACCACTTGTGTAAGATCCTCTATATGTGGATGATTCAAAGCTCCGTATGACCTTAGCTGTTGGTGGAACGTAAAACTAAAACAATCACTCACTCACTGTCTTTTCTCCTTTTCTTGAGAGACTCCCATCTTATTTGTCTCCCTTTGCATTACGATAACACACCCGTGGGACATAGTGTATTTTTCATATCTCCAGAAACGGCTACTTTTCTGATGAAAATCAATGATATTTTTCTTATTTATACAGCAAACATAGGTTGTGGGTGCTCGTTAGAACCGCCTCACTGAGGCAGTTCTAACGAGTACCCACAACCTATGTCTTGGAGCAGAAATGAGAAACATAATGTATACCCCCGTAAACCCCAGTTTTCTCTATATAAAGTGGGGTTTAAGGGGGTGTTCATTTCACGGACTTGTTCACGTGACGGAATAATGGTGGAAAAATCTGCTAAAAGTTTCCTTTCCCCTTAAAAGATCAAAGATTTATGATACAATAACTAATTGCAATGTTAGTTTTGAACAACTGGCCTGGGATATGTAGTGTAAAACAAGTAAATTTGGCAGGAGCAAATTTTGGCAGTTTTTTTGAGTGAACCTTTTGACAAGTTAAGCAAAGAGAGATTTGATAAAATATCTTTTACTCTGGCTGGCTGGAATATACTTTGTGCCAAGGTCCCTAATAATAGGTTCAACAGTAAGTTAACCATTATCTTGCTGAATATTCATTTAAGCCACCCACACCCATTTCTGTCTATCAACCAATCAAATGACTTGATGTAATTTATTGCTACAAATTCATAAACTGAATGCCAAACGGTGTAGATCCTGATCAGATGGCTTCTTCAGAAGCCAGAAGCCATCTGATCTGGATCTACACAGTTTGCAAATATAGGGGTTGTCGTGAACAGCAAGATAAGGGTTAATACACCTTTTCTTTTGTCAAAGATTATGCTTTTCACTGATTGACATTGTTTTGCCAGTTTGTTATTCTTCTTTTGCTCTCTTTGATTTTTATTGGCCATTTTTATTTAGGCGTTTGTTTTTCTTGACCGCCAATAGTGCCAAAATAAAATGACTGCCAAATATAAGTGTTTTACATTAAATAAGTTAATTAAATAAATAAATAAACTAATCTAATACTCTGATATTTTTCCTGGAAAATGAATTAGTAGCTTTTGAAAATGCAAATGCTACTAACATTTCACATGAATAATATTAGCATATTAGTCATATTACATGATCAAAGTTTTAACAATCTGTTAACTAACAACCTCATCAGTAAGCCTGCGTGGTGTAGTGGTTATGCCACTCGCCTTGAAAAGCAGGGATCGCTGGATCGAACCCGGGCTTCTCCAGACTTTCGGATAAGTCTTTAAACCGAGGTCCCATCTCAGTATGACCTTAGCTGTTGGTGGGATGTGAAACTCAAACACTCACTAACAACCTCATTAGTTTTGATCAACTGGCCCATGCAAGACACAGCCTAATTTGCTTGCTTGACTACCATTACAATAACACATCATTCTGTGTGACAAAGGGCAATCATTCATACCTCCAAAATCATCATTTTTCTGATGACCTTGAAATTGGGGTAAAGGTCACCAAAATCTAATCACTTCTTTCCCCCATTCCAATGAAGTAACTGCGCTAGTTTGGTCAAATTCCATCTATTTATTCATGAGATGAAGTGAGCACAAGGATAACCTATAGGGTCTTTTTAATATAGTGACCTTGAAAATTAGGTCAAGGTCACCAACACCTAATCATTTCTCTTCCCCATCCTAATGATGTATATGTGCAAGTTTGATCAAGTTCGCGTGAGTCGTTAAAGAGATAGTATGCAAACAGGCTTTTATTGCATAAAGAAATCATACAAAGGGGAAGGAAATAACTTGAAGAGAATTGGCCCCTAGCCAACCAAAATCTAATCATTTCTCTCCCCAATCCCAATGAAGTATCTGGGCTATATGTAGTTTGAACAAATTTCTTTACCGATTCATAAGGTATGCATGCACTTAAGGCTAATTTTTAGTTCTCAGAATGTATAGACCTTAAAAATGAAGTCAAGGACACCAAATCTAATCACTTCTTTCCCATGAACTAATGATGTATCTGTGCTAGTTTGTTAAAATTCAAGTAACTAGTTTTAGATACAGTGTGCACACAAGCTTTTTCCTGCCAAAATTGGAGATTAGAAGTACCAGCGTGACCTTGAAAATGAGGTCAAGGCCACCAAAATCTAATAATTTCTTCCCCCAATCCCAATGATGTTAGTTTGGTCAAATTGCACCTACTGATTCATGAGATAGGGTGCACACAAGGTTCACTTTTCGAGTTAGTATTATATGATGGCCTTGAAAATAAGGTAAAGGTCACCAAAACCTATTAACTTTGATTTCCCGTCCTAATGATGTATCTGTGCTAGTTTGATCAAATTCCAGTCATTGGCTAAATAGATATTGTGCACACAAGCTTTTTATTGCATGAAGATTTTTTTTTTGTTGCAAAGAAATTTTACAAAGGGAAATGACACTAAGAGAATTGGCCCCCAAGCTCTTCCTTTTTCTTATGTAGGTACATCTTATTGACAGCAATGTGTTTGCAGAAATTGATGAATATCCACCAATGCCTTTTCAAGATATGAATAAACAAAGCTAATTTTTAATCTTTACAATGTAGTGACCTTGAAAATGAAGTCAAGGTCGCCAAAATCTAATCTCTTCTTTCCCATGTCCTAATAATGCATCAGTGCTAGTTTGTTAAAACTCCAGTCCAGTGTGCACACAGGATGTTTCCTATCAAAATTTGAGTTTCAAAGCACAGTGTGACTTTCAAAATGAGGTCAAGGTCACTGAAATCTAATCATTTCTTTCACCTATCCCAATGATGTATCTGTGCTAGTTTGGTCAAATTTCATCTACTGATTCATAAGACAGTGTCCACAAAAGGCTCATTTTTGGAGTCCTTATTATGCGATGACCTTGAAAATAAGGTCAAGGTCACCAGAACCTAATCACCTCTTTCCCATCCTAATGATGAATCTGCTGTGCTAGTTTGATCAAATTCCAACCATTTACTGAAGAGATATTGTACACACAAGCTTTTCATTGCATTAAGGGCAATAATTCCTATCAAAATTTGAGTTTCAAAGTACCTATGTGACCTTTAAAAAGAGGTCAAGGTCACCAAAATCTATAATCATTTCTTTCCCCAATCCCAGTCATGTATCTGTGCTAGTTTGGCCAGATTCCATCTTTTGATTCTTGAGATAGAGTGCACGCAATGCTCACTTTTTGAGTCTTTATTTAAGAAATGAAATTTATTTTTCTGCAGTTCATGGAAGTATGAACGCAGTGGGTCGCGTGCAAAGTAAATGAACCCCGAAGGGGTTCATGTAAACTTTGCTAGCGACCCACTGTCGTTCATACTTTCATGAAAAGCAGAAAAATTAAGTTTATTTTTTATATTTACATTATTTGCCTCTCATCACTGGGCGAAAAAATGCTTGTAGGGCAAACTTTGAAAGCTGAAAAACATTTACACGCTGTTTTTCTACAAAGAGCGGAGCAGCGTTGACGTCATCAACGCCCATAGAGAACAATGGTTTAGAATGACATCATTTAACGTCACTTTAAATCATGTGATTCGATGCGTTCATGGAAGTATGAACGCAATTGTTTTCTATAGGTTTACATTAGACTTTACACTGGAAATGTAAATATTATGTGGTGAACTTAAAAATAAGGTCCAGGTCACCAAAACCTGATCACTTCTCTTTCACATTCCTGTGATGCACCAGGATAACAGGTCCGTGAAACGAAGACCCCCTAAACCCCACTTTATATAGAGAAAATTGGGGTTTACGGGGATATACATTATCTGCCCTATTTTTGCTCATAAACATAGATTGTGGGTACTCATTAGAAGCGCCTCATTGAGGCGGTTCTAATGAGCACCCCCAATCTATGTTGAAAGCAGAAATAATAAAGATGTTATCATTTTTACCTAATATTTATCATTTTCTGACACCATGTTGGACGCCAATATTTCTTACGGACACGTTTTCCTGATGGTATCTGTGCTGTCTGATCAAATTCCAGCCACTGATTTGTGCACACAAGGTTTTTATTGCATTAAAATTTTCTACAAAGGGCAATAACTCTAAGAGAATTGGTCTACAGCCCTTACTTTTTCTAATGTAGGTAAACCTTATTGATATCAATGTTTCTGCAGAAATTGATGAATGTCTATCGATGCCTTTTCAAGATACTCAGAAAAAAAAAAAAACGTCGCAGACGGATGGACAGACAGACGTGAAAACAGTATACCCCCACTTACAAAATTTGAGGGGAGTATAAAAACAATATTAAATGTAAAGAAATTTCTTCGTTAAAACAGAAGTGAGTACTAATCAGAAAAATAATGCCTCAATGCAATTTTGTTTTAACAGATTGATCAGCTTTAGCAGTGATCTGTTGGATAATCATTACGAAATCATGCCTATACAAATGCATTGTAAACTTTCCCACCGAAAAAAAACGAAAATTTTAACATAAAAACTTGTGATATTCTTCTTATTTCTGCCCAAAATATGGATTGTTAGTACCTGTAGAACCGCCTCGGTGAGGCGGTTCTAACGAGTACCCACAATCTATATTTTAGAGCAGAAATGAGGAAAATATGGTACACCCCTGTAAACCCTCAGTTTTTCTATATAAAGTCGGGGTTCAAGGGGGTCAAAATTATATAGGCGTGTTTTCCTGATGAAATCACAGTTTGGAGGCAGTTGAAAAGTAGATCAAATCACAAGGGCTTAAGTGATTTGTCTACTTGCAACTGACTGACAAACACAACAAATCACAGACTAGAGCTGATCTATTTAGATTCTAACACACAAAAAAATCAACAATAACTTTCTTATTCATATTTTCTTCGAATTCTCCCAATCTCTCGCCTTTGTTAGAAAAGATCCTGCAGGACATAACTTACTGTGTCACAACACATTCATGTCCTTTTGTAATGTTTATGATACTAGAATATTATTAATTTTACATATCCACTCAATTTTAATATTTCGGCCAGTGGCCTTCTTCAGAAAAACTGAATAACACAGAAAACTACATCGCTAAAGTCGCCATTGATTTCAATGGTGACTTTCAATGGCGACTTTAGAAATGTTGTTTTCTGTGTACTTCAGTTTTTCTAAAGAGGGCCACTGGCCGAAATATTAAAATTGAGTGGATATTCAATGGCGACTTGAGCAATGTAGTTTTCTGTGTAATTCAGTTTTTCTGAAGAAGGCTACTGGCTGAAATATTAAAATTGAGTGGATATTCAATGGCGACTTTAGCAATGTAGTTTTCTGTGTAATTCAGTTTTTCTGAAGAAGGCCACTGGCCGAAGTATTAAAATTGAGTGGACATGTAAAATTAATCATATTTTCCTTCCCTCCGGAAGACTTTATACATGCTAGAAAATTATGTTTCACTATTTGTTTGTTTGTCTGATTTTAACATCCCCATCAACACTGTTTAGGAGACGTTGCTTCCAATTTTGTGGGACTTTTACCAGACATTGAGATGAAATGACCCCCTCAAGTTCTGCCACACAATGAAACCAAAATTGTTTATATGCATGGACGGCCTGACTCACACCACTTTGCCTTAGACCTTCTTAGTGGTTTACCTATACTCATGTGCGCAGTTGTATTCAGTTCTGCGTGGAAGCACCATGCAGCCCAATGTTTCTCCGAGCCCCAATTGGCACCAAACATCAGAGAATTGAGTGATGTCAAAAAATGATGACTTTTCACTCCACTCTCTTCGGCTCAGTGATTTATTGCAGAATAAATAACAGTTTCTTTTCATTGCCTACATAGGTGCAATGTGTTAACATTGGGATCACGAAAACACCCCTATACAAATGCATTGTAAACTTTAGCGCCGAAAAAAAACGAATACAGTCGAACTTCGATGGGTCGAACTCGGTAGGCTCGAACACCACGTTTGGGTCGAACTGACTTTTCAGTCCAGGCAAAATCCCTATTCATTTTAACTAAACATGTCACCCTTGGCTCGAACCACGATGGCTCGAACCCTCGAACTCTAAGCCTGGTCCCTAGAGTGCATTTTCTATGTAAAATTCCACCGATGGCTCGCACTAATTACCTTTTTAAAAATTCCAATTCTATCGATCAAGTCGTGCAGGTGCGTGATCAGTATCATAAGAAAGTTATACTACGTGAAAGTGCGAAAGGTATACTACGTGGCTTAAATTATGACCGATAAATGTATCCGAAGTCACCAAAATCGCCGCAGCTAAGATAAAAAATCATAGTACACAAAGATGGATCTTGCCGAGTTGGACTCCAATGGCTCGAACTACCGATGGCTCGAACTTTTTACGGCGGTCCCGGTGAGTTCGAGCCATCGAAGTTCGACTGTAATTTAATGATGAAAAACTGTGATATTTTTTCTTATTTCTGCTCAAAATATACATTGAGGGCGTCTAGATGAGACGGTTCTAACGAGTACCCGCAATCTATATTTTAGAGCGGAAATCAGAAAAATAAGGTTTACCCCTGTACTCAACAGTTTTACTATATAAAAGTGGGGTTCGAGGGGGTCAAAATTATATAGGCGTTTTTTGGTGATGAGGTCATCCTCTGAGCTGATCAGTTAAACAAATCACACATTTAATGGGAAGACCCCATTTTGGTCAAAACTGATAACAGATATGTCGTGGTTTTAACCCATTTAGTACCAGCAACCCCAAAACGGGTACCCTGGCAAACAGTGCAGGCCCAGATCAGATGCCACAGAACGTGGCGTCTGATCAGGGCCTCCACTGTTTGCAAAAAGTTCAGCCATTTTCCAAATAAATTTTGAATAAAACACAACCTGACACCCCTAAATTTTGAAATGGACTCCTGCTATATATAAGGAGGAAGATTCCATTCGGTACAAAAAGGGTTAAGCATACATCTTAGAAAAGCAAAAATATAACAAGAGGCCCATGGGCCACTATGCTCACCAGAATTCAAATGTGAAAACTTGCAATGGCCCCTGGCAGCCTGTTTTTCAATAAAGCATGGGGGCTTGAAAAGTCTAGCATTTCAGTTTGTTAAAAGATGAAAAGTTTTTAGTCCTTTTCGAATCTTTATTATGTGACGACCTTGAAAATAAGATCTTATGCAGGTCAGTTTCAGCTCTGCGTGGAAGCATCAAGCAACCTAATCTATTTCTCCAAGTACGATGGGCCTCAAACGTCAATAAATCGAGAGCTGTCATAAAATGATGTCTTTTCGCTCCATGCTGTTCGGTTCGGTGAATTTTTGCAGAAAAAATCACAGACCCTTTTCATTGCTGAAAAAGGTGCACTGTGTTAGAATTGGGGTTTAAAGACCAAGTCTATACTGTCAACATTACGAAAACATGCCTATACAAATGCATTGTAAACTTTACCACCGAAAAAACGAAAATTTTAAGATGAACAACTGTGATATTTTTCTCATTTCTGCTCAAAATATAGATTGTGGGTACTCGTTAGAACCGCGAGCCTCACGGTTCTAACGAGTACTCACAATCTATATTTTACAGCAGAAAAGAGAAAAATAAGGTTTACCACTGTAAACACCAGTTTTACTATATAAAAATGGGGTTCAAGGGCGTCAAAATTATATAGGCATTTTTTGTGATGAGGTCATCATCTGAGCTGATCAGTTAAACAAATCACACATTTAATGGGCAGACCCCAGTTTTTGTCAAAACTGATAACAGGTATGTCATGGTTTTAAGCATACATCTTAGAAAAGTACAAATATAACAAGAGGCCCATGGGCCAATACACTCACCGGAAGTCAAATGTGTGAAAACTTGCAATGTCCCCTGAGTTTGGAACTGATAACTTCCATTCAGTTGATTGCAAACATCAATTCAACATCATCCACAGACTAAAACAGAATCAGAAAAATCCACCGTTTTGCCTTTCTTCCATACAATGTCTAAATTTGACCTTGACATAAAATATGTCAACTGAAGGTCATCATTTGAATTAATTTGGTAGGGCCCAACTTTCTGATGCTGCATACCAAGTTCCAAGGCCATTGGGTTCCTGAGAAGAAGTTCTTTAAAGGTTTTTACCATATATGGGCATGGCCAAGTGACCAAGATCCCATGAACAAACTTTTAATCCCCCATGCCATGGAGGTTCCACATGTAATTTGGTTTCAATCAGCCCAGCAATTTGAAAAGAGAAGCAATGTTAGTGGAGAAGATAAAAATACTGAGTCTTCAGCCATCCAGAACAAAGGTCAGTAAATGATCTTGACCTTTGTAATTGATAAACTTTCATTTTCTTGATTGCAACTATCAAATCTGATGCCACGTATGTATATGGGCATGGCAGCCATCTTGGTTAGATGACCAAGATTCCATGAAGTAACTTTTAATCCATGGTGGTTCAACATGTAATATGGTTTCAATCAGCCCAGCAGTTTGAAAATAGAAGAAGATATAAATACTGAAACATAGCCATCCAGGACAAAGGTTAGTATATGACCTTGACCTTAGGAATTGATAAACTTCCATTCAGCTAATTGCAAATATCTATTCTGATCCCACAGGTTACAACTGAATCAGAAAAATCCACAGTTGTGCCTTTTTGCATACAAATGTCTGAGTGACCAAATTTGACCTTGCCATAAAATAGGTCAAGGTCAACCAGACATCATTTGAACAAACTTGGTAGGGCAAGAGTCCCTGGAGGTTCCACATGTAATCTGGTTTCAATTGGCCCAGTAGTTTCAGAGGAGATGTTGTTTAAAAATATTGATGACGACACAGACGACGGACAACTGCCTATACTATAAGCTCCCCCTTTGCCTTTGGCTCTGGTGAGCTAAAAGGCCTCAAAAACATAACAGAATGTAAATCTGTACAAATGTTAACAAAAACAGATAGAAAACATACCATAAGGGTTAAAAACCCTCAAAAACTTGATAAGTTTTAAGGGGAATGGGAATTCTTGGCAGATTTTTCCGCCATTTTTCAAAGGACGACAACATTCTGGACTTCCTGTTCACTTTTCTGTAAGCCCTGTCCCACTGAAAAAGGGATCTTCTCTTAAGGGAAAGAATTTGCTCCTTGGGAGCAAATTCTTTCCATTAAGAGGTGTCCCCTATTGACATGGGAGACAAAAATACTTTTGCAAGAGTTGCCTCCCCTGAAGGTGTCCCCATTCCCCTTAAATGGTGTTGGGATGAGCTATATCATCCTTCGTCTATAATTTCTGATATGGAGGAGTTATAAAGATTATCATGAGAATATTTTCTTTATTTGTTCTAAGAAACCTATGTTGTGGGAACTTGTTAGAATCGCCTCAGTGAAAGAAAGATTTGTTTGTATTGAAGTTTAACAGCCCAGTCAACACTATTTAGGTCAATTTTGAGCCGGTCAGTTTACTTATCGACACTTTTCCTTGGCAGGCTTATGCATAAGCAGTTAACCAGTACAGTGCACATTCTTACGCCAGAAACTGACAACTGCCCTTCTTGAATCAGAGGAAGGGAGAGAATGAACGTAGAAAAGATTTCATGATCAATCTCCACAAAAAAATGTTGCCGACCCAGGCAGGTATCAAACCCACGTCCTCCTGATCACCAGTCAGACGGGCATCCAACTGAGCTACCGAGGCCGGCCAGTGAAAGAAAAAAACAAAACAGAAAGATCATTATCGGAAGGGAGAGAATGAACATTGAAAAGATTTCATAGTCAGTCTCCATGAAAAAGAGTAGGACCTGGCAGGTATAGAACTCACAACCTCCTGTACACCACTCAGATCTCACTGAGCTATTGGCAGGGGCAAAAAAAGAAAAATTAAATTGGATGTGCATTTCAGAAAGTCAGGGTGAAAAGGTTACAAACAGCACCCATTGTCTAAACAGAATTTCCGTCTATAGCCGCGTGAATCACACCAGTCTCCGTTAATATAGCAACAATCAGAAATATAACATAAAGTACCACAAGGTATATTCCCCAGGGGCGGGACATACGAAACCCTGAGAGTGGAACTATGAGGAGTGATGAAATGAGACTGAGGCACACAAATCCTGCCAACACTACTTCTTCAAGTGTGATCTTCAGCTGCAAATACAGAAAAATTTGGTTTATTCCTATATTAAGGGGAATGGAAACACCGTCAGGGGAGGCAACTCCTGCAACAGTATTTTTGTCACCCACATCAACAGGGGGAGCAAATTCTTTCCTTTAAGAGTAGACCCCTTTTTCGGCGGGTCAGAGCTTATAGAAAAGCGAACAAGAAGTCCCGAAAGTTATCTCCCTTTGACAAATGGCAGAACAATGTGCTAGGTGTTCCCATTCCCCTAAATACATAAATCTTTAAGAAATGAAATTGAAAAAATGCGACCAGAACCAGACTCGAACCTGCAACCTCTGGCTTACAAGGCAAGTGTTCTACTTACTGAGCTATTTGGGTGCTGATAACATTTCTTCAACTTCGAAGTTTTGTAAACTTAGTAAATAAACAGCACACATTTGGGACTGGGTCTGTTCAAAAGGTGGCTTCTTACTAAAAGATATTGGGTGCAGAAAACACAATGAAACAATAACTGAGACCTTCTTAATATGTGTTTAAAAAAAGAATTGGTCTTAATTTTAGTGGGTCTTAAGGGGAATGGGAACACCTAGCAGATTTGTTCGCCATTTTTCAAAGGGAAACAACTTTTGGAACTTCCTGTTCGCTTTTCTATAAGCTCTTTCCCAAGGAAAAAGGGGTCAACTCTTAAAGGAAAGAATTTGCTCCTTAGGAGCAAATTCTTTCCTTTAAGAGTTGATCCAAATTGACATGGGAGACAAAAATACTTTTGAAAGAGTTGCCTTCCCTGAAGGTGTACCCATTCCCTTAATAGTAAATTTTCACTGCAAATAATGCATCAAGTTTTGCGAATTTCATCTCTCACATAACTGAGATACTGACTGGAAACAGAAACTTTACACTTTTAAATCTTCTCGCCTGACATCAAGTGGATAATTCAGTTAAAAATTACTGATAATGGATTTCACTATCTATAGACATGAATCCTGTAACAATTTAAAGACAAGAGGGCCATGATGGCCCTGGATCGCTCACCTGATCCTATTGTACAAACAGAACTGTGGGTAATATATGGTGGACTGGAGGGTTTGAGCAATTTTGGTTGGACCCAAAGACCATTTCTGTGAAATTAATTCAAAATCAGTCTGCCTGTTTAGGAGAAGAAGTCATTTTGAGAAGTATAAGTCATTTTTGATCAAATGACATCTCAAGCCCTGCCGCCCAATGAAACCAATGTGGTTTAAATGTATTGATGGTTTCACTTGCACCACTTTGCCTAGACAGGCTAAAACCTTCAAAGTGGTTTACCAATACTCCTGTAGAAGCACCTTGCAGCCAAGGTGGGTGGGGGCCAAAACTTTCAAAAGACATCTGTCTCCAAAAGGAAGCAATTTTATAGGAATGTTCCATGAGTGACCCTCTAACAAAATTGCTAAAAATATTTTGCTCAACTGAGCATGATGGCCACCACAGCTAAAAACCTCAAACCTCATTCCTGTCAAATAATTTCATAATCAATCCACTGATTAAGGAGAAGAAGTTGTTTAAAGGTTTTGTTCACCAGAGCGGCATAGTTTGAGCAATTTTGGTGGAGGGTCAACCAAGGAACATTCCTGTCAAGTAATTTCAAAATCCATCCACTGGTTAAGGAGAAGAAGTCGTTTAAAGGTTTTCTATTTTTAGCTCTGGCAGCCATCTTGTTCACCAGAGCAGAATGGTTTGAGCACTTTTTGTAGAGGGTCACCCAAGGAACATTCCTGTGAAGTTATTTCAAAATCCATCCACGGGTTAAGGAGAAGAAGTCGTTTAAAGTTTTTTCTATTTTTAGCTCTGGTGGCCATTTTATTCAACCGAGCAGAATGGTTTGAGCAATTGTGGTAGAAGGTCACCGAACGAACATTCCTGTGAAATAATTTCAAAATCCATCCACTTGTTAAGGAGAAGTCATTTAAAGGTTTTTCTATTTTTAGCTCTGGTGGCCATTTTGTTAACCTGAGCGGAACGGTTTGAGCAATTTGGGTTGAGGGTCACCCAAGGAACATTCTGGTGACATAATTTCAAAATCCAACCACTGGTTAAGGAGAAAAGTGCGTTTAAAGATTGTTCTATTTTTAGCTCTGGCGGCCATTTTGTTAACCTGAGCTGAACAGTTTGAGCAATTTTGGTGGAGGGCCACCCAAGGAACATTCCTGTTAAGTGATTTCAAAGTCCATCCACTGGTAAAGGAGAAGAAGTCGTTTAAATGTTTTTCTATTTTAAGCTCTGGTGGCCATTTTGTTCACCCGAGCAGAACAGTATGAGCAATTTTGGTAGAGGGTCACCAAACAAACATTCCTGTGAAATAATTTCAAAATCCATCCACTGGTTATGGAGAAGTCGTTTAAAGGTTTTTCTATTTTTAGCTCTGTCGGCCATTTTGTTCACCCAAGGGGAACAGTATGAGCAATTTTTGTAGAGGTTTACCAAAGGAACATTCCTGTGAAATACTTTCAAAATCCATCCACTGTTTATGGAGTAGAAGATGTTTAAAGGTTTTTCTATTTTTAGCTCTGGTGGCCATTTTGTTCACCCGAGCGGAACTGTTTGAGCAATTTTGGTAGAGGATCCCCCAAGGAACATTCCAGTGAAAAAAATTCAAAATCCATCCACTGGTTAAGGAGAAAAAGTCGTTTAAAGCTTTTTCTATTTTTAGCTCTGGCGGCCATTTTGTTCACCCGAGCGGAACGGTTTGGGCAATTTTGGTAGAGGGTCACCGAAGGAACATTTCTGTGAAGTAATTTCAAAATCCATCCACTAGTTAAGGAGAAAAAGTCGTTTAAAGCTTTTCTATTTTTAGCTCTGGCGGCCATTTTGTTCACCCGAGCGGAATGGTTTGAGCAATTTTGGTAGAGGGTCACCCAAGGAATATTCCTGTCAAGTAATTTCGAAATCCATCCACTGGTTGAGGAGAAGAAGTCCTTTAAAGGTTTTTCTATTTTTAGCTCTGGTGGCCATTTTGTTCAACCGAGCGCAATGGTTTGAGCAATTTTAGTAGAGGGGCACCCAAGAAACCTTCCTGTGCAATAATTTCAAAATCCATCCACTAGTTAAGGAGAAGAAGTTGTTTAAAGGTTTTTCTATTTTTAGCTCTGGTGGCCATTTTGTTCACCCGAGCTGAACGGTTTGAGCAATTTTGGTAGAGGGTCATCCAAGGAACATTCCTGTGAAACAATTTCAAAATCCATCCACTGGTTAAGCAGGAGAAGTCGTTTAAAGAATTTTCTATTTTTAGCTCTGGCGGCCATCTTGTTCACCCGAGCGGAACACTTTGAGCAATTTTGGTAGAGGATCACCCAAGGAGCATTCCTGTGAAATTAGATCAAAATCTGTCCAGCAGTTTTGGAGGAGAAGTTGTTTAAAGTAAAAGTTGACGACGGACGGACGCACGCACGCACGCACGCACGCACGGACGACGGACAAAGACTGATCCCAAAAGCTCACCTTGAGCACTTCGTGCTCAGGTGAGCTAAAAATCTGATGTTCAAAATAAAAGTTTTTTGGGGAAATGTTTCACAAAATCTGTTTATAATCAAATTTTGACTTCAACGTTTTTGCGTGTAGGTAATAACTCAAAAGCAAGAAATAAAAAAAATAACATCTAAAAATTATCCAGAAACAAACACTTTAATGACTTCTCAAAAACTGTTGTTTTTTTCTCCAGCAAAATTTTCAAAATAATCTTTCAAGCAAAAAATCGACCCAAAGTGCCTTCAATTGTTTTAGCATCTTCAGCTGTGTCTTTTCAGGTGATTTGGTCCAATATTTAAAGGTCGATAACATTTCAACCATTGTGAATATTTTCATTTTGTACATCACGTGAACAGGTCCGTGAAATGAAGACCCCCCTATACCCCACTTTATATAGAGAAAACTGGGGTTTACGGGGGTATACACTATTTTTCTTACTTTTGCTCCAAGACATAGGTTGTGGGTACTCGTTAGAACCGCCTCAATGAGGCGGTTCTAACGAGCACTCACAACCTATGTTTACAGTATTTATAAGAAAAATATCAAGGATTTTCATCAGAAAAATAGCCATTTTGGAGATGTGAAAAAATGCACTATGTCGCACGGGTGTGTTATCGTATTGAAACAATATTCCCAACATCAGATGATGAGTAACAATTGGTAAAATTGGGAATTTGTGCCCCAATTGTTTGTCTCAATGGAAACTTTAACACTGAGATTTTGACCCTTGCCTTGAATCTGTGGCCTTACCTGTTAAATCGTAGCTATCATTAAACTTTTTATTCGATAAATCAATAGCAGACATGCCACTGATGATAATTTATATAATTTGAATTCAAATTTCATTAAAATGTTTTGCCAGTGACAATTTAAAAATGAGTCTATTGTTTCTATTTCCGGTGAGTATACATTTGACAGACAGTGCCTGTAATTTATCTGGTATTTTGAACGCAAGTTAAAACCTTGATTAATCAAAATCCAAGGGACTGAAAAATTTTGTTTGAATTAATGAGACTATTAATTATTGAGGCTGAAAATTCACACAATTGAGGAGATGACCTTTAAAGATTTTTCTATTTTTAGCTCTGGTGGCCAGCTTGTCTGAAAAGTGGGGAACCAGGAAACCACTTCGGCAATACTGGTGCAGGGTAATTCAAGAAATGTTTGTAAAAATGATTTTGAAATTGGCTGAGTGGTTTACACGGTGTCATCAGAAGAAATTGTTGACAACAGACGGAAAGACCATGGGCACTAACCAATCACAATAGCTCATTTTGAGCCCCTTGTGATCAGATCAGCTAAAAATGACCATTAAAGGTCATTTCATATTTTTTTCTATATGGGCCCCGTCAAGCGATTTTGGTACTTATCGCCTATGCGAGCAGCAAAGGTTCAGGCGAGCCTGCGCATCCGCGCAGTCTCGCCAGAACCTTCGCTGCTCGCTCATACAAGCAGTGACTCAAGAGAAACCTTCAGACAACAAGCCATATTCCTGGCCCCTCTGAATGGCTGGGCATTCGCAGTTAAAATTTGTCATGACGGAATGCTCGAAGACCCAAATTCGCTTGGCGGGGCTCATATAATCTTTACTCTTTTGGATCTCTCTTTAAACCCTTTTATTAACTGACTATCCTGTATTGATCGGAGGCCATCCGTATTAACATCCGGTCAACCCATATTAATTGAGGTAAAAAAATCAATAATCATGTTTTTTTTAATTGTATCAATTAATAAAATTGTCATTAATCAAGTAGTTTCATATTGACCCAGTTACTGGTCCGCGGTCAGCTGCATTGGTCCTCGGCCTTGGGCCAATGCAGCAGACCTCGGACCTGTACCTGGGCCAATAGGAAATTACTTGATTAATAACATGTTGTCATCATATGACATTGCGTCCAAGAGTGTAAAAACGCCATGTAATAAATTTGATAATCCACTAGTGGATTAAATATGCAAACTAGTTAGATATGCCCCGTAATGTTACCTGTACGGCGTTCTGAATGACATCACGCTTACTTGTGGCGGAATATTGACTTTTGTGTACAGAAACCGTGAATAAAATTAGTTTAAAATGTCATATGATAAACAGAATCTTGCATTCGTGCTCATGTATTATTAAATTTATTACACTCGAGGAAAAAGGATAAAATGCTCAGCAGAGCCTCGCATTTTATCCCTTTTCCTCAACTTGTTTAATAAATTTCATAATACATGGGCAAACTTGTTGAGGAAAAAGGATAAAATTTTATCCCTTTTCCTCAACTCGTTCAATAAATTCATTAATACATGGGCACTCATGTAAGATCCTCTATATATTACAATCCAAACCCATATAATGAACAGTGTTATAAAGAGGCTGAGGTGAAGCTGTTTCTGTGTCATGATATCTCTGTATTATGTCATTTCTTTTGTCTATGTTTTTCAGATACCATTTTTGGAACCATCTCTAACCTTCATCCCACTGAACACGACAACCCCTATCTTTGGCTTTGCAAACAGTGAAGATCCAGATCAGACGTCTTCTTCTCAGAAGCCATCTGAGCGGGATCTAGACTGTCATTCTGTTTGCATAGTCTCTTAATCATTAGGTATCCCCCGCCTTCCCCCCCCCCACCCCCCAAAAAAAAGAAAACAAACATCCTTACCTGATATGGACTGTCATTTTTAATAGTTGCTATGGTGAAAGGTATTCCTATTCCAAGTAGAAGATCTAGCGAGAGTTAAGGATGACAAACAATTTTATCAACAAAGACAAAATTACTCTTAACATGTGGGTCATGTCACACCAAAGAGTGCATGTTTCTTCATGGTGTTCGGCCCCCGCTCATTGGGGCTTGAAGAACTAGATGGACTGCATGATGCTTCCACGCAGAGCTGAAACCGACACGCACACGAGTACTGGTATACCGCTTAGAGGATCTAAGCCTGCCCAGGCAAAGTGGTGCAAGTCGGACCATCCCTGCTTATAAACCTGATTGGTTTCATTGGGTGACAGGGCTTGAGATGTCATTTCATCTCAATGTCGGGTAAAAGTCCCACAAAATCAGAAGCAAAATCTCCAAAATGACCTATACAGTGTTGACGGGGACGTTAAACCTCAAATCAAACAAATCCAACATACAAAAGAATGCATGTTACTTCTTGCGGTCATCAGAAAAACACAACCATGTGAGAAAGTCCTGTCCTTCACATCTAAAAATGAAATTTTTCCAATGAAATTTTTTGACAGTATACTTCTTTACCTTTCACAAATGGACTGTTGGTGCTCATTAGAACAGCCCCATTGGGATGGGTTTCAGAGGGGGTCCATTTTATGGTTATGTTAGCATGACTTGATTTAATCTCGAGTTCAAATGTTGTCTTAACCAATTTTGTACCGGAAACCCCTTAACGGGTTTTTGGCAAACAGTGTAGGCCCAGATCAGATGCCGCAGAATGCGGCATCTGATCAGGGCCTACACTGTTTGCAAAAAGTAAAGCCATTTTCCAAATAAATTTTGAAGAAAACACAACCTGACACTCCTTAATGTCGAAATGGACTCCTGTTTGTTTGATTTGAGGTTTAACGTCCCCGTCAACACTATAAATGTCATTTTGGAGATGTTGCTTCCAATTTTGCAGAGAGAAAGGGGGAAAAGAGATAGAAGGGACAGTAGAGGAGATGATTTGTTTGTTCGTTTGATCGATTTGAGTTTTAACGTCCCCGACAACACTGTAAAGGTCATTTTGGAGATGTTGCTTCCAATTTTGTGTGACTTTTACCTGACACTGAGATGAAATGACATCTCAAGCCCTGCTGCCCAATGAAACCCTGGTATATACAAGGAGGAAGATTTCATTTGGTACTAAAAGGATTAACACTAATAAGATCATACCATTCAGTTTTAACTAACCTTTATCTTGCTGAATAATCATTTAAACCACAACCATTTCTGTCTATCAACCAATCAAATTACTTGATGTAATTTATTGCTACAAATTCATAAACTGAATGTCATACAGTGTAGATCCTTATCAGATGGCTTCTTTAGAAGCCATCTGATCTGGATCTATACTGTTTGCAAAGACAGGGGTTTTCGTGAACAGCAAGATAAGGGTGAATACATTGCCACATTCTTCCTGGGCAGACTTATACACAAGAGGCTTAATAATACCAGTACAGTGCACATCCTTTAGCCAGAAAATTACGATGACCCTTCTTGAATGAGAGGAAGGGAAAGCATGACCCTAGAATAGACTAGACATGTTTTCAGAGGAAAACAATTTCTAGCACACCAGACAAGGAAATCCGTGATTTTACCCTGGGATAGAAATCTATGTTCTGACCGTGGTGTTCCGACCCAGGCAACAAACGTAAGTGCGCTTCAATTCTATTCAACTCCCGGAACTACTTCCTTTGTAAACAATATACATGTGCGAGCTGTCAAAACTAACCGGCAAAAAAAAACAAGAGGGCCATGATGGCCCTGGATCGCTCACCTGATCCATAGAGTAACAAGTGGACCCCGGGGCGGGCCATTATTAACCCCAGGGCTATAATGAGCATAATGTTGAGAGAGGTCTAAAAAGGTGAAGCTTCATACCAAATATTAACAAAGGCTATAATTTGAACAATCTTGGCAAAGGTCCACAAGATGGAGCTAGACACCTAGTATCAAAGACCTGGGCCTTGCAGTTTCAGAGAAGAAGATTTTTTTAAAGATATTCCCTATATAAGCCTATGTAAAACCAAATGGCTCCGGGGTGGTGGCATTATTGGCCTCAGGGCTATAATTTAAACAATCTTGCATAGAGGTCTACTAGATGAAGCTTCACACCAAATATCAAAGACCTGGGCCTTGCAGTTTCAGAGAAGAAGATTTTCAAAGATTTTCTCTAAATAAGTCTATGTAAAACCAAAGGGCCCCGTTGCGGGGGCATTTGTGGCCCAAGGGCTATAATTTGAACAATCTTGGTAGAGGTCCACTAGATGAAGCTCCATACCAAATTCAAAGACATGGGCCTTGCAGTTTCAGAAAAGAAGATTTTGAAAGATTTCCCTATATAAGTCTATGTAAAACCAAAGGGTCTCAGGGCGGGGGCATTTTTTGGCCCAAGGGCTATAATTTGAACAATCTTGGTAGAGATCCACTAGATGAAATTTCACACCAAATATATCAAAGACCTAGGCCTTGTGGTTTCACAGAAGATTTTTATTTAAGATTTTCCCTATATAAGTCTATGTAAAACCTCTTAGGGCTATAAATTGAACAATCTTGGTAGAGGTCTACTAGATGAAGCTTCATACCAAATATCAACGTCCTAGCCCTTGTGGTTTCAGAGAAGAAGATTTTTCAAGATTTTCCCTATGTAAGTCTATGTAAAACCAAAGGGTCCCAATGTGGGGGCATTTTTAGTCCCAGGGCTATAATTTGAACAATCTTGGTAGAGGTCCACAAGATGAAGCTTCATACCAAATATCAAAGACCTGGGCCATGCAGTTTCAGAGAAGAAGATTTTTAAAGATTTTCCCTATATAAGCCTATGTAAAACCAAAGGGCCAAGGGCGGGGGCATTTTTGGCCCTAGCACTATAATGTGAAAAATCTTGGTAGGGGTCTACTAGATGAAGCTTCATACAAAATAGTAAAGACCTGGGCCTTGCAGTTTCAGAGAAGAAGATTTTAAAAGATTTTCCCTTTATAAGCGCATGTAAAACCAAAGGGCCCCAGGGTGGGGGCATTTTTGGCCCCAGCACTATAACATGAGCAATCTTGGTAGGGGTCCACTAGATGAAGCTTCATACCAAATAGCAAAGACCTGGGCCTTGCGGTTTCAGAGAAGAAGATTTTTAAAGATTTTCCGTATATAAGCCCATGTTAAACCAAAGGGCCCCGGGGTGGGAGCATTTTTGGCCCCAGCACTATTATTTGAACAATCTTGGTAGGGGTCCACTAGATGAAGCTTTATACCAAATATCAAAGACCTGGGCCTTGCGGTTTCAGAGAAGAAGATTTTTAAAGATTTTCCCTATATAAGCCTATGTAAAACCAAAGGGCCCCGGGGCGGGGGCATTTTTGGCCCCAGCACTATAATTTGAACAAACTTGGTAGGGGTCCACTAGATGAAGATTCATACCAAAAATCAAAGACCTGGGCCTTGTGGTTTCAGGGTAGAAGATTTTTTAAGTTTTCAGTTAAAAAAAATCTATTTTTAGCTCCTGTGACCCAGATATGCAACAGACCGGAACCATTTGAACAACTTTGAAGGGGACCACCTAAGGATCATTCCTGTGACGTTTGGTCGAAATCTGATCAGTGGTTGAGGAGGAGATGCCGTTTGAAGAAAAAGTTTACGCACACACGCACACATGACGGACGACGGACAAAAAGTGATCACAAAAGCTCACCTGGTCACTACGTGACAGGTGAGCTAAAAAAAAAACGAAATAAAAAAATCAATAAGAATGATAATTATTTGACTCATTTATTGTTAAAGGACACTGAATACAGGACATTTGTATGAAATCTTAAAATGAAGAAAAGAAATACTGTCTGTAGTTCTGCCATTTGCTACAAAATAAAAAGGAAATGTTTAGGAGGTGTTGTGCAAGAAAAGGAATCAAATATGGGGTTCTGTTGTAGATGGGCGTTTCCAACCCTCAGGATGACCGTGTTGAGCGGAACGGAGGCTACACGTGACACATCATTGTGTCCTAATACATATTCTTATAAAGTTGCATGAAAATATCTTGAATGGTTACCGAGTTATTGGGCATACAAGAATGTTTATCAAAAAAAATTAATCAAAGGGGCATTACTCAGAGTCTAAGTAAGGGGGAACAATCATTCTTGTGTGCAACATGTAGTCTTGCACAAATACACATTCCTATAAAGTTGCAAGAAAATATCCCAAATGACTACGGAGTTATGGAGCATAAAAGAATGTTTACAGGCGAACGGGTGGGTGGGCGAGTGGGCAGGCGGGCGGACATTTTCACGAAAGGACATTGGTGAGGATAGGCATCAGCATATTGACTACATAAGTGCCAAATTCTCTTAAGCAGTGTATGTAAGCCACGTAAGAGCAAATTTTTGCCATTTTAATGTCAAATCTATGGAATAAAGTCCATACGGACTCATGAATGACTACTTAGGTGACAAACTGTCCAAAATTTTTGCTCCCTAAATGTCGGTTCGTGAGTGCAGGTCGACGGATGGATGGACAGACAGCGCCATGCCATAATACATTCATTTTTTTTAAAACGCCATATTAAAATATGTGTTTCAGGTTTCCCGGTCCTGCCTAATTATTTTGGGGAGGCCTAGAATATTTTTTTCACGATTTCTGATAGAAAAGAGTTCAAAATATGCTTTTTTGTGGATAAAAGTGGGCTATTCTATGTTCTACAAATATCTCCAGATAAGGTCATTACCAAAACACACCTATACAATTAAATTGTAAATTTTATCATCGAAAAATAGAAATTTTCAGATGAAAAATTGTGATATTTTTCTTATTTCTGCTCAAAACATATATTGTGGATACTTGTTACAACTGCCTGGATGAGATAGTTCTAACGAGTACCCAAAATCTGTGTTTTGTTTGTTTAATTGTTTGATTTGAGGTTTAACGTCCCCTTCAACACTGTAAAGGTCATTTTGAAGATGTTGCTTCCAATTTTGTGAGACTTTTACCCGACGTTGAGATGAAATGACATCTCAAGCCCTGTCGCCGATGAAACCAATAGGGTTTATCAGCATGGACGGTCTGACTCGCACCGCTTTGAGTGGGCAGGCTTAGATCCTCTAAGCAGTTTACCAGTGCTCATGTGCGGGTTGGTTTTAGTTCTGCGGGGAAGCATCGTGAAAGCCCATATATTTCTAGGCCTGATGGGGGGGGGGGGGGGGGGGGGGGGGGGCTGACAATCTGTGTTTTAGAGCAGAAATAAGAAAAATAAGGTTTACCCCTGTAAATCCCAGTTTTACATTATAAAAGTGTGGTTCAAGGGGGTCAGAATTATATAGGCATGTTTTCCTGATGTGGAGTACTGAGGAAACTTTGGGGATAATTTTCTCTTATTTCTCCATCAAACAATATGCTGTGGGTACTTGTTAGAATTGCCCCATCAAGGCAATTCTAACAAATATTCACATGTATACTGTGGGTACTTCAAGGCAATTCTAACAAATACCCACAAACATATGTTCTGGGTATTTGTTATAATCCCCTCGTGGCCCATCGAGGTAATTCTAATAAATACCCACACACATGTTGTGAGTACTTCAAGGCAATTCTAACAAATACCCACAAACACATGTTTGACCGCACACGAGTACTGGTATACTGCTTAGAGGATCTAAGCCTTCCTATGCAAAGTGGTGCTTGTCTGACCGTCCATGCTTATAAACCCCATTGGTTTCATTAGGAGACAGGGCTTGAGATGTCATTTCATCTCAATGTTGGATAAAAGTCCCACAAAATTGGAAGCAACATCTCCAAAATGACCTATACAGTGTTGACGGTGACATTAAACCTCAAACCAACCAACAAACAAATGTTCTGGGTATTTGTTAGAATTGCCACAAGGCAATTCTAACAAAGACCCACAACATATGATTCCGACAAGAAATGAGAAATATTATCCGTATTATTTCTCTTTTCTAGTAAAGTATTCACCCCAAAAAAATATATATCTACCCTTCCTATATCATGAAACCCTACACATACATATTTGGGGGGGTGGGGTTTAAGGCTCTTTCAAGATTATTTCACTCATATCGAGCCGATTGTTAATCAGAGGTGGGCAAAAACAGGAGTATCCCGAGAAAAAACACCTGACCTTCCGTTGCAGAACTCGGCATCTCACATGTGATCGAGCAAGGCTCGAACCCACAGTAGTGAGAGACCTAATTTTTAAGAGTCAGCGCTCTTATCCACAAGGCCATGCAGGCCCGTTCCTAGGCCTCTTACTTACCAAGCTTTTCCCCGCCTGAAAGGCCCAATTTTACATCCTTAACCCTCATCATGCTGAACATGTCAACCATTACCTTTGCAAACAGTGTAGATCCAGATCTGATCAGGATCTTCACTGTTTGTAATGCGGTTTGTGAATTGAACAAACACTTTATATCAAGTAATTTGATTAGTGAATAGTCAGAAATGTGTGTAGCTAAATAATTTTATTTAGCACGATAAACGTTAAAAAGTCATTTTATACAGAATATAGGAGGAAATATAAAAAAAAATTGAAAGCCAAAAAGCCTGAAATCAAGAAAAATCAAGAAAAAATCAAGCTCTAAAAGCCTAAAACCCTACATACACCTGAAAAATATGAGGCCAGGAACTTCCCTAAACATACATATTATGTTTTGGCCTCAGCACATCACTAGCTAGTGTGATGCAAGACATAGAAAGGATACTGAATAAAGGGCCGCCAAAACAGGCTGATATACCCATCCTTGGGAAGCCCTGTCTAGCCATCACAGTGTCAGCTATGAAATCTGCAACAGAAAAAATAAGAGCCAGTGCATGATACAGCCTACACATCACAAAAACACGCCTGTATAAATTTGACCCCCTTGAACCCCACTTCTATATAGTAAAACTGGGGTTTAAAGGGGTAAACCTTATTTTTCTTATTTCTGCTCTGAGCAGAAATATAGACTGTGGGTACTCGTTAGAACCACCTCGATGAGGCGGTTCTAACGTATAACCACAATCTATATTTTGAGCAGAAATAAGAAAAATATCACGAATTTCATTTGAAAATTATCAAATTTTCGGCAGTAAAATTTACAATGTATTTGTATAGGTTTGTTTTCGTAATGAATAAAACCTGTGACCAGGGACTATTCAGCTCAGTCTTCATTGTGATAACACACCCGAGCGACATAGTGCATTTTTTGTCACATCTCCAAAATGGCTACTTTTCTGATGAAAATTCAAGATATTTTTCTTGTTTATACAGCAAGCATAGGTTGAGGGTGCTCCCACAACCTATGTCTTGGAGCAGAAATAAGTAAAATAACTTATACCCGCCATAACCCCAGTTTTCTCTATATGAAATGGTGTTTTTCACGGACCTGTTCACATGATGGCACATCCACTTAGTATGGCAAGAATTTTCACTTATCTCTCTCAGGCTATAGAAGGTTCATGTGATCAGCAAAGACTCTGATCAGCCTGGCTACATGTACAGTCTGATACATACCTGTGATACCTCCCTCATCAGGAGGGAGACTCCCTCATTTTGATGCTGATTTTTGCCAAGTTTATGCTAAATTTTAGTAAAATTTTGGAGTCTCCCTCATTTGAACTGAGAATTTCCCTATATATTCTTTACATCTCCCTCATCACAATGGCAAATCTCCATCATACAGTTCAAAAAATTATCACAGGTATGCTGATCTTTGCTAGTCACACAATTAAGAAATGAATTTTGTTTTTCTGCTGTTCATGAAAGTATGAACACAGTGGGCCGCATGCAAAGTAAATGAACCACGAAGGGGTTCAAGTAAACTTTGCTTGTGACTCGCTGTTGTTCACACTTTCATTAAAAGCAAAAAAAAAATAAGTTTATTTTTTATATTTATATTCTTTGCCCCGCAATACTTGGCGAAAAAATGCTTATATGGCAAACTTTTAAAGCTGAAAAACATGTACAAGCTGTTTTTCTACAAACAGCGGAAGTGTGTTGACATCACCAATGCCTGTAGAGAACAAAACCAATATGTGCTGCTCCACATCATGGTTACTAAGTTTCACCTTGATTAGATGATAACTATAGGAGGACTTGGCGGGAAATTGTTTACAACAATTTTCAGGGCATGTCTCTGCTAATATTTAGGAGAACAACAAAATCTGTTCAAATCCTTTATTTGTCACAACTTTGTAACGTTTATGTTTTTGAGATAAAATAAAACATGTTTAAAATAACAAGTGGTAGACTGTTACCTTGAAACAATATGCACTGTTCCACATCATGGTGTAACTATTTGCTAAGTTTCAGCTTGATTGGATGTAAAATATAGGAAGTTATGAGTAGCTGGAAACAAATATTTTTCAGAAAAGTTTAAAGGGGATGACTCTGTTAGTATTTGGAGGACTTTAATCTTGAACAATATGTGCTGTACCATACCAAGGTCTAAAAATCCTGATTAAATGTAAACTGTCAGAACAAAAATTTTAACAAAAAAAAGTTCCCACAAAATTGGAAGCAATGTCTCCAAAATGACCTACACAGTGTTGACGGGGACGTTAAACGTCAAATCAAACAACAGACTGTCTGTAAACTTCTTTGTCTTCAGCTTTCTCCTCCTACAGTTTACATCTGGTCAAGCTTTGATTTGGAGCAGGTCATATTGTTTACTGGTTACAATATTAGCACAGTTAGTCCCTTTGGAAATTTCTTTAAAATTTCCATTTCTGTATAACTCTTCCTTTAGTTTACATCCAATCAAGCTGTAACTGAACCCTTGCCCTGCTGATCCAGGATATTTCTTATTTCCAAACAATGATGATCCAGATCAGATGGCTTCCGATGAAGCCATCTGATCAGGATCTACATTGTTTGCCATTCAGATTGTGAATTTGTTGCAATAATTTGCATAGACATAACTATGCTAATATTGGTTGACTGTAACCTTGAAACAATATGTGCTGCTCCACATCATGGTGAAACTATTTAATAACCTGTGACCTGTTGAATATTTAAATATGCCACACCCACTACCAATTATCAACCAATCAGATTACTTGATGCAAATTATTGCAACAAATTCACAATCTGAATGGCAAACAATGTAGATCCTGATCAGATGGCTTCATCGGAAGCCATCTGATCTGGATCATCATTGTTTGGAAATAAGAAATATCCTGGATCAGCAGGGCAAGGGTTCAGTTACAGCTTGATCGGATGTAAACTAAAGGAAGAGTTATACAGAAATGGAAATTTTAAAGAAATTTCCAAAGGGACTAACTGTGCTAATATTGTAACCAGTAAACAATATGACCTGCTCCAAATCAAAGCTTGACCAGATGTAAACTGTAGGAGGAGAAAGCTGAAGACAAAGAAGTTTAAAGACAGTCTGTTGTTTGATTTGAGGTTTAACGTCCCCGTCAACACTGTGTAGGTCATTTTGGAGACATTGCTTCCAATTTTGTGGGACTTTTACCCGACATTCGGATGAAAAGACATCTCATGCCCAATTGTTTGTTACTCTGTCTCTTGGTGCCATTTGTATGATGTAATCCTTTGACTTGAGGTTTAACGTCCCCGGTCATTTTGGAGATGTTGCTTCCAATTTTGTGGGACTTTTTCCTGACATTGAGATGAAATGACTTCCCAAGCCCTGTCACCCATTGAAACCAATAGGGTTTATCAGCATGGACAGTCTGACTCACACCACTTTGCCTGCCAGGCTTAGCTCCTCTAAGCGGTTTACCAGTACTTGTGTGCGGTCTGTTGCAGCTCTGCGTGGAAGCATCATGCAGCCCATCTATTTCTTCGAGCCCCGATGGGTGGAGGCCAAAGTTTACAGACAGATGGTCCCAATACCCAGTAACATAATAAATTGCGCTTTTCAAAGGGGCATATAAACATGGTCCCTGATATTGCACTACACTATGAGATACAGTAAACCCTCTTTATACCGACATTTGTTATAACAGCAGAATTCGTTATAATGGCAATTTGAATGGAACGACTACTTAGCTAAAGTTTCGAGGGGTGTGGGCTTTGGGGTTGGAAAGGCACAAATCGAGTCCATGGTCATGTAAGGTTGTTGTAATCTAATACTCTGGGAAACAAATGCTATAGATAATTGTTAGAATCGCCTCATTGAGGCGATTCTAACAAATGTCTATAACATTTGTTTCTTGGGGCAATAATGGCAAAAATGCCCTTTATTAGTTATACTCCTAACTGGGATTCTTTAGAATGCCACAAAAATAGGAAACAAATTCTGTCCTTATAACGAGGGACCTCTTTACAACACTAGAGATATTACAGAAGGACCTACCTCCTAGACTGTTACCCCAGGCCAGCAGGGTCAGTCCTAGAATTGCATTGCTAATGCTGAATACCACTCCTAGTGTCTGAAAGAATAAAACATGTACAGTAAAATCTCCCTTAATCTTTAAGGGGAATGGGGGAGAACCTGGCAGAATTTTCCCCCATTTTTCAAAAGGAGACAACTTTCGGGACTTCCTGTTCACTTTTCTATACCGGTAAGCCCTGTCACACTGAAAAAGGGGTCTACTCTTAAAGGTAAGAATTTGCTCCTAAGGAGCAAATTCTTTCCTTTAAGAGTTGACCCCTATTGACAGGGGAGACAAAAGTACTTTTTGCAGGAGTTGCCTCCCCTGAAAGTGTTCCCATTCCACATAATGTGCCAAGTGTTATGACACACAACTCCCACTTTTAGTTATCTATTTTGATAATTTATGCACAGCTTATAATGTTATACATTACAATAATACATGCGGGTAACATAGTGCATCTTTTCCTATCTCCAAAATGGTTAATTTTCGGATGAAAATTTGTGATATTTGTCTAATTTATACTTAAAACATAGGTTGTATGTGCTCATTAAACCCATCTCAATGAGACGGTTCTAATGAGTACCCATAACCTATGTCTTGGAGCAGAAATAAGAAAAATAATGAATACCCATGTAACCTTAGTTTTCTCTATATAAAATGGGGTTTATGGGGTGCTCATTTCACGACTTGTTAATATGATGAACCAATCCCTGATGACTGTGTCAAGGAGTAGACTATTTGGCTGAGTGGTTGGAGCACTGGATTTTTTTCTTATGTGACACAGTTTTAAATCTCACTATACAAAGGTACAGTCATACTTCGATGGCTCGAACACCTTAGGGACCTCGAAAATCTCTTCGAGACAGGGGTAGTTCAAGCCACTAAGGGTTACTGCCAATAGGCATAACAAGATACTTTTGGGCATCTTTTCGGTATTCTATAATGAAAATGTATGCTGTGTGTACTCATTAGAATTATACATAATGAGTACACACAGCATACATTTGTAATATACCAAAACAAATGTCTTCATTGAAAACATGGAGCCCGGTGGTGCAGTGGTAAAGCATCGGATTTGAGATCGAGAGGTAGCCGGTTCGATCCCCACAAGTGCCAAGTGTTGTTTCCTTAAGCAAGAGACTTTTTCCACATTGCTTAGTACTGGTTCCCACCCAGGGAAAGAGGGCCATATGGAAGATTTGTACTAGTACTAAATGTGTTACCCTCTATAAATAAGGTCGATTATTATTATTATTATAATGCCATGGTAGTTAAATGATAAAATTCCCCAGACTTTATTGTAAAAATGAAATTTTTAAAGAAAAAAATTAATTTCAATAAAAGCAAACTCACCTCAAGATATCAAATGCTCTGTGAGTGGTCTATCCACATAAATGGACACCCATAAAGAAAGAACCAGAATGAAAATACTGAAATGGACTGTTTGGAGTATAAATAAGAAAAAATATCACAAATTTTCATCAGAAAAATTACCTTTTTTGAGGTTTGTGTTATCGTAATGTGGTGAAAAAAAGGGTTAAAGTGATAAATGACTTTTAAAGCAACCAGCAGATAACAATTGCAGATGACAACTGCTGTGATTGGCATATTGAGGGTTAAATGGATTTAGTGTACATACCTGTAGAATGTTAACGATTTCATTGGCTATAGAGTAGATCCACACGACAGCAACAATAAAACCTAGATATGCAAATGCCTGAAATATAGAACAATTATTCTTGCACACCAGACAAGGAAATCCGTGATTTTACCCTGGGATAGAAATTTATGTTTTGACCCTGGTGTTCCGACCCAGGCAACTAACATAAATGCGCTTCAATTCTATTCAACTGCCGGAACTACTTCCGCACTACTTTTATTTTGTAAACAGTATACATGTGCGAGCTGTCAAAACTAACCGGAGGTGTTGAGCAAGAAAAAGAATCCAATATGGTGTTCTGTTGTAGATGGGCGTTTCCAACCCTCGGGATGACCGTGCTAAGCGGAACCTCGGCGTAGCCTCGGTTCCGCTCAGCACAGTCATCCCTCGGGTTGGAAACGCTCATCTACAACAGAACCCCATATCAGATTTTTTATAATCTTTGACCTGCTGAATAATAAATTGATTTTGGCACACCCATTTCTGACTATCAACCTATCAAATCAAGATTAACTATTGTTCTGCTAAATAAATGAATTTTCACATCTATTTCTGATGATCAACCAGTCAAATTACTTGATCTAATATATTCATTCCAATGTGCAAAATAAATGACAATAAATACAGAAATCTTTAAGAAATTAAGTTGAAAAAATGCGACCGGAACCAGGCTCGAACTGGCAACCCCTTGCTTACAAGGCAAGTGCTCTACCGACTGAGCTATCCGGGCACTGATAACATTTCTTCAACTTCGAAGTTTTATAAACTTAGTAAATATACAGCACTGTTGATGAAGTATGGGGAACTCGGTTACAGACTCCACAACTGCACTTAACACCTGCTGTTGCAAATAAATACATAAATCTTTAAGAAATGATGTTGAAGTAAAAATGCGACCAGAATGGGACTCAAACCTGCAACCCCATGCTTACAAGGCAAGTGCTCTACCAACTGAGCTATCCAGGTACTGATAACATTTCTTCAACTTCAAAGTTTTATAAACTTAATAAATAAACAGTACTGTTTTTTTTTTGTTTTTTTTTTTGGCGAAAAGAAAGACGATTCTAGTCGCTTTTTACCATGACAAATTGTACAAATCATACTTATTGTCAAATATGTGTATTTGTGATCAAGTAAGGAAAAAAAAATGAATAAATTAAAAAAAAAATAAATAAACAGTACTGTTGATGAAGTATGGCGAACCCTTTCACAGGCTCCACAACTGCACTTAACACTGGCTGTTGTAAATAAAGATATAAATCTTTAAGAAATGATGCTGAAAAAATGCATCCTGACCCCGACTCGAAGCGGACTCAAACCGGCAACCCCCTGCTTACAAGGCAAGTGCTCTACCAAATGAGCTATCTGGGCGCTGATGAAGCTATCTATACCAGTTCTATACTTATTGTCTGTTTTTTAATGATCTGGATCTACACTGTGCAGAGGTAGGAGTTTTTGTGCTTCAGGAGGACTAATGTTAACCCATTTCGAACAGAATAGAATCTGCCTCACTATTTATAGCAGGGCCAGTTGTTCAAAGCATTGTTAGCTTTACCAGCTCAATAGTGGTCAAATTGTTAACTGTTCTAGCAAGAACAATATAAAAAATTTTGGTATTTTTGCTGAAAAAATGTGAGCAGCTTTTGCATCCACAAAAGCTGCTCACATTTTTTCAGCAAAAATTTTAGCATATTTGCCATATTTAATGATCAAAATTTTAACGATATATTAACTAACGATGTCATTAGTTTTGAAAACTGGTCCCTGGAGTCCATTACAAAGTGTCCAGTTCAGTAACTGTTTTTTTTTATTTAGAAAATGACATTTTTGCAAATTGTAAATGCCCTGATCAGATGCCCCATTTTCTAAATTATTTTTCAGGTGAAATAAGGGTTGTCATTTCATGTGAACTATCAGCCCAGAAGATGATTCACATGTAATGTCAAACCTTATTTTCTCTGACAAATAAGAAAAAATATTTTTATCATATGACATCCCATCTGAGGATGGAATAACACCATGTAGTAAATTCAGTAATCCACTAGTGGATTACTTATGCAAATTAGTCACACGCCATAAAGTTACGAATGACTTCACATTTGCTTATGGCAGAATACCATCATGTTTGTTAAAAAAAATTGTGGATAAAATGCATTTTGAATGTAATACAATAAATAGAATCTTGCATTTGCGCTCATGTAATAGTAAATTTATTATTAAATTGATTTCATGTGGCCACAATCCTAGCCCTTGCTTCAGTCATGGCTTGGACAAATAATTTGTTCAGTTCACATGAAGGCTTCCCAACTCACCAGTGCTACATCTCCGAGAACATGAAAACCAAACAATTACAGAGACAAAACAATGATGGAGACTCGACAGCATGAAACTAGAGCTGCCGCCTAACGGGCGCCAATTATACCCCCGCATGCGTTGTCCGACAAATTTTTACAAGTATTTGACCTTGAGGAAGGTCAACGTAAAGGTCAAGGTCAGGTTTGTGTATATCAATTTTAAGTACTAGTGGCAAGGTGTGTGGTGTGTGAATATTAAAGAAATTGGTCAAAGAATAAGGAAGTTATGAGCAATGTTAAAGTTTTTTGTAACGGACCGACGACAAATTTTTACAAGTATTTGACCTTGAGGAAGGTCAACGTAAAGGTCAAGGTCAGGTTTGTGTATATCAATCTTAAGTACTAGTGGCAAGGTGTGTGGTGTGTGAATATTTAAGAAATCGGTCAAAGAATAAGGAAGTTATGAGCAATGTTAAAGTTTTTTTGTAACGGACCGACGACAGACACCGACGACAGACGACAGACGACAAGCTGACTCCTATATACCCCCTTCAAACTTCCTTTGCGGGGGTATAATAACTGAAATGCTGGAGCAAGGAAACCAACAGTTAGACTCTTGTGGGCAATCTCATTGAGGACAAGGCATAAAATGCTTGGCAAAGCCTTGTATTTTATCCCTTTTCCTCAACTTGTTTATTAAATTCAATAATACATGAACACCCATGTAAGATTCTCTATGAAGTTGATGTCTGCAAATGTGATGATTGGCAGCTTAAGGAGAATGGGAACTCCTGGCAGATTTTTCCATGTTTTTCAAAGGTAGACAACTTTCAGGATCTATAGGCCCAGTCCCACTGAAAAAGGGGTCTACCCTAAGAGGAAAGAATTTGCTCCTGGGAGCAAATTCTTTCCTTTAAGAGTTGACCCCTATTGACATGGGAGACAAATATATTTTTGCAGGAGTTGCCGCCCATTCCACTTAAGGGTTAAAATGTCAATTTACTTCACATAACAAGGACACATTTTCATGCATTGATGAGTTGGATATGAAAATGTTTTTTTAAAACTTTGTGGCCAAGGTAATTAAAGGCATTTATTCTTGTAACAGTAGGACACACCGTGTGTTCATAATTGTTTTATTGCCCCTTGTGATATACTGTCTATAGCAGACCAAAGGCGGCCCTTAGTAGGGTGAATAGTGGCTCTTGTTGAATCCCCTGACTGAGGCACTTAATGGGAAAATCAATAATGTACACTGTAGTCAACAGTTAGTAAACTACTGAGTTCCCTAAAGATGCCCGTAACCTGTTGAAGACAGAGGACTTCTCTTCAATCAGCACCAAGGGCTACATAATATTATATAATGAAATGATAGTCCTCAATAATCAAGAATAAATGCCTTTAGGTTAATACTTACTGCATGATATTTTGGTTGTTCATCATTTTTGGAAGTAAAGAAAACAACAGCTGCCAAAACAATGCCGAGTATCAGAGTCAATGCCCAGACTGGAAAATGCCCTCCTAACATTGTGAAACCAACTGGAATATAAGAAAACAAACAATCAAACTTAACATCAGTATGATCACATTAACAAGATAGTACAAAACCCCTTTATATAATGAGAAAACTGGGGTTTATAGGGGTACACATTACTCTGCTTATTTCTGCTCCAAAACATACATTGTGGGTACTCCTTAGAATCTCGGGGGTTCTAATGAGCACATACGATCAATATTTGGACTAGAAATATGAACAAGGGGGCCCAGAGGGCATGGTTCGCTCACCTGTGTGTCACTGTCTCGAGTATATTCTATTTTTAGCTCTGGTGGCCATCTTGTTCATCAGCAGAGTGATTTTAGCTTATTTGGTAGGGAGTGACCTAGGCAACATTCCTGTGAAGTTTGAATCAAATTGGCCTTAAGGTTTAGGAGGAGTTCATGCTTGAATCAAATTTAAAATATTTTTCTATTTTCAGCTCCGGTGGCCATTTTGTTCATCGGAGCGGGATCTTTTAGCCTTTTTTGGTGGAGGGTCATCTAAGCAACATTACTTCGAAGTTTGAATGAAACTGGTCCAAGGATACAGGAGGAATCTCGTTGGAAGATTTTTTTTATCCTTTGGCAGCCATCTTGTTCATTGGAGTGGAATGAGTTTCAACTATTTTGGTAGGGAGTCACCTAGGCAACATTCCTGTGAAGTTTTAAATCCAACTGGCTCAAGGGTTTAGAAGGAGTTCGCATTTGAAGCAAATTTACAATGTTTTTCTATTTTTAGCTCTTGTGACCATTTGTTAATCGTTTATGCTATTTTCCTAGAGGGTCATATACACAACATTCACATGAAGTTTAGAAGCCTTCGTGGTGAAGTGGTCATGCTACTTGCCTTGTAAACCAGGGGCAGCAGGATCGATCCTGGGCTTCTCCAGACTTTCAGATGACTCTTTTGTTACATGTGGGTTTACGGCGTCCCGCAAACCCCCATGCTGACAAGACAACCGAGCGTGATCTCTGACAGGTGTACGGGCAGCTGTGGGGTAAGGCACAAGAAAGATGTTAAATGATTGACATGAATTATTTACAGTATCTACATACAACACTTACTAACACAAAACATCACAAATTGTTGCCTCTGTAGCCAACTCACGACGTCCGCTCCGAAGGCAAAACACTGTTCTGTGCTCGGAACGGGTGACGTGAATACCTACAGAAGCAAACAACAAAAACAACAAGAAAAACAAAAAAAGAAACAACTCAAAACGCGACTGGCCAGTTTATAACTTTGGGTGAATCCCCCACTCGCGTGACACTTCTTCTCGCGAACTAGTAAAACTAGTCTATCAACATAATTGATTATCCTAGGATTAGCGATCACGTTTGCTGATCAGCCGTTTAGTGATCGTCCAAATAAGGTAAGTTGACCTCTTCCATGATCACATTTGTTTACAACGAACAATGATTTAGAAGAATCTGCTTCTATCCTGGTAGGCGCTGATTACGGCGGTCTGTCCGCCCTTGCTGGACCCTAACGCCTAGCGTCGTACCAGTACCTGCTGCTATGAAGCAGGGAGCAGCAGGTCACACATTGTTATGCCTGCAAATTACGATAACGGGACTAGAAACGAGTCACAAAACATACATGCTATATCATGATCCCCCTCCCGGAGAAGTAAAAATATGTTCATGCATATACCGTTATTGCGCATGCGCCGACCAGACATACAGGCTGATTAGTGCATGCGACAAATAACCGTACAGCAGAACTCAACTTGACTGTGCATCAAATTATCAGCACCCAGCGCTTGACACAATAATACTCAAAGTTCATGGTTCCTTACTGAGCACTACAGAAATCAATTAATGCTCACTACTACTGAGCATAATACTCATCAAATTTGTGCTCACTACATTATCACAAGTAAGAGGCAATTGAACAGACCACGCCTTTGCGCTACCTGGTCAGCCGCCAATTACAGGAAACATAACAATCTCTATTTCATATCCTTCTCCGCGACACGGCTCACAAATATAGCTATTCACAAATTCAATACATTAATAACAGATAGAAACTACAACAGAAGATTTTCATCTATAATCTACAACATTTGTTAGTGTCTCATATGGGCCAACACTGTTTGCCGTAAATTCTCTCTATTTGGTAGGCACCCCGTCACAACCGTCCTCGCGACGCCGATGACGCAGCTGACGTCATCCCCGCCGCTCAGGCCGTTATGACGTGTGGCGACCAAATACTCCCACTTATCATCATCACGTTCTTTATATGTACATACATGCACAAACTGAGTTATCAGACAAAAACGGCATCATTACAAAATGAACTCGTAATTCTTCTTGAACAAAATTATTTCTAATCAACGTGAACATGCTTGTAAAATAAAATTCATTACGGTTCATCATCACGGATAACCCAACAGGCTCTTGTATGAGTTTGCCCTGATGATGAAGATGTGGTTAAACCCGTCTTAAGTTTACGTCCCCTCTACACCTAATATCATATTGGGACGGAACCACGGTTTTCTAACCACAGCCAGTCACAAGTCATGGATCAAACAAGTGACCCGGCGTTTATTAATTACATTCTACAAAAGGGGTCTAAATGAATCTAGAATGAGCGGGTGTCCAAACTTTACGTCTCACCAACATCTAGGGTCAGCATGAGACAGGACCTCACTTAGAAAGACTCATTCTACTACTGGAGAAGCCTGGGATCGATCCTGCGACGTCTAGCTGGCAAAGCTAGTAGCCTAATCACTACAGGCCTCAATAGTGAATTCAGAATAGGCTTCAGAAAGTTGGGGTATACTAGAAGTAAACCCCTCCAAAACCTACAAGCATGTTCATACAAAAATAATACTAAACATAGATTAAACATACCTTTCAATATACTTTCTATTTCCCCGTCACAATGTTGTGTTTACTCTTTACAACTTGACCTGCCGCTAAGGTGTCCGCTTTTTTCAGGGTTTATATATCTATGAATACTACCGGAAAATCATGCCTACTCGTATTACCTTGCTTTGTTCGTGGGGAAGTGGAGATACCGGCCACAAACAAAGCCAGATAGCAAAATCGAGTAGATAATGGATTTGCCTTCAAATAGTATATTTCCCATAGGAAAAATTGATGAAACGACCCTATAATCAATGACATGACTCCTGTCAAAACGAACACCCACACAACACGTGACGGGAATAAAAATCATATATGGCACAATTTGGCGGTTGGCGATTTTTAGGCAAATTCTATAGAACTCAGCCTTTTAGCGGCCCCCTGTATTGTAAAAACAGCTTTCTATAAACCACTCATGCATACATCGTATGATATGTGCATGACTTGTTCATGGAGCCGCATAGTTTGCGTACCATATTTCACCCAAAATATTTCACTCACACCGCCCTACCATATATCTACTAAAATAATTTAGATGTGCATAAGCACCAGAGAGGTTTCCTATTCCATCTCGTAACAAAGGTTTCCCCTTTTGGAGAAAAAACAATCAGAAATGTTTTTTCTTTGTGTACAGAGATGGAATAGGATGAACCTATCTAAACAAGACAGCTATTTACACAACAACCGTGCGAAGAATTACCTACTAAGGTAGTCTGCCCCCAAATTTTCTTAAGTAAAATTGCTATTAAGCTATGGTGGTTTGCCCCAGAATTTTCCTGCTCCCCTGACACTCTGTTGTTTGTTAGAAAACGGATATCGTTTTAATCTTACTGGAGGTGGCCTTTCTGGCTTAACTGATTTCATTGATTTCACAGGTTCTGACATAAATGTGGTACATATAATTTGGTCTGTCTGACATGTCAGTCCTGCAAGGCGCTGTTCTCTCAGCCCTTCTGTCTCCTCACTCTCCTCTGACGTTAGTGTGTGTGGGACGCTAACGTCACCGTCACTTTCGGGTTGCTCTGCAGTTTGAAAACTGCTGTCTTCAAATGAAGACTCGTCGACCTCATTTCTGTCATGACTGTCTGTCGACATAATTGGTTTAGAGATCAGACAATGAGACGTCACAGTCTGACGCTCAACATACTGTTTCAGTATATTAGCGTGATATGTGTTAACATTTCCATTGACGTCAATCTTATAATCCATTCTGTTCACTACCTCAACCACTTCATAAGGACCTTTCCATTGAAGCAATAATTTATTACTGTCTGTCGGTAGTAACAACAGTACTTTGTCGCCGACGTCAAATTTACGCGACCTCGCGCCTTTATCATAATAAGCTTTCTGCTTAATCTGAACCTTCTTTAAATTATCACGCGCTAATTTGCATGTCTGCTCTAACCGTTCCCTAAGCTCAATAACGTATTGATACGTCGAAAGAACTTGCTCATCGCGTACCTCTTCAGCCCATAATTCTCTTAATATTGCCATTGGACCTCTGACGTTACGTCCATATAACAACTCAAAAGGGGAGTATCCTAAAGACTCTTGTGGGACTTCCCTTACCGCAAATAATAAGGCTGGAAGATATTTATCCCAATCTTTTGGACGTTCAGCACACATGCGACGTAACATCTGCTTTAACGTAGCGTGGAAACGCTCTATCAGTCCGTTGCAAATTGGGTGTCTCGGACTACACGTTAACTGTTGAAGAGAAAGAAGTCTGCTGACTTCCTTCATTACCTCAGCAGTAAACTGTGATCCACAATCAGTCAACATTTCATCAGGAATGCCAACCCTACTAAACATTTCAATAAGCGCTTCCGCGACACGTTCCGTCTCAATACTCGGTAAAGCTATCGCCTCTGGATACCTTGTCGCATAATCTATCATGGTTAAAATATACCGAGATTTCCTATCAGATCGAGGCTCAATTGGACCAACTATGTCCACTGCCACCCTCTTAAATGGCGTATCAATCAATGGCATTTTTCCTAGAGGTACTTTAGTGACCCGACCTTTCTGAATAGTTCTCTGACAAATATCACAAGATTTACAAAATCTAGCGACATCACCGCAAATACCGGGCCAGTAAAACTCAGTTACAACTCTATCCAATGTCTTCCTAATACCCATATGTCCAGACATAAGCGTTTCATGAGCCAGTTTCAACACCTTTCCTCGGAAACTTTGAGGGACCACAAGTTGGAAAGAGACTTTGTTACCCTTGGTGAACTCCCTATATGCCAACCCTTTTTTCTCAATAAACCTAGTTTCACCTCGGTTTAAACCACGACTCACAGTCTTGTTCCCAGATACAACCCTTTTCCTGATGTTTTCCAAAGTTGGATCATCAACCTGAGCTTGCTTGAAAGCCTCCTTGTCATCGTTAATGATCTGATCGGGAACCTTAAGTTTTCTGTAAGGCTTCTCATCCTGCCTAGTTTGAGACCTAGTTACAGCCGCAGCTGAGAAATGAGACATATCAGGAAGTTTTGATCCATCAATGTTACCGATAACCAAATCGTACAACGTATCACCCATACACAAAGCTTCAGTTTTCCCAGTAAAAAAAGGACAATCAATGTCAATCATTGCCAAAGGATACCTTTGTGTGGATTCATCAATCAACGTAACATTTGATTCCTTCCCTATTAACTGACTATCCGAAACCAAACTTCTCCGAACGACACAGCCTGTACACCCAGTATCTCTTAATACAACCACCTTTTTATTATTAACCAATCCTTGTGCCGTCGGTAACCTTGCCTTTAAGAAGTAACAGACACCTTCCCTAGTTTCCTTACTACACTCCTCCCTATCCGAAATCAAAGGATCACCAACCTTATTTTCAAAAATACTTCCAATCTCATCACCTTTCCTAGTTACTTCCGTTTGACAAAAACTAACTTGGTGTGCTGCGCCACGTGGTGTGCTATTATTTTTACCGCGTCCGCGAAAAGACCCTCTAAAATTACCACGACCACGTGTATAACCACGACCTACATTCTGCGTATTCTCATTCTTAACCTGAGAACCTTGAGTCTCTACGCGCGTGTTAAAATTTTCTTTAACACCGCTATCCCCAACTCCAGTTGCTCCTACCTCTGCGCTATACAATTGTTTCCTGTCGGGGTTCTTAAAACATTTAATTGTTAAATGCCCCTTACCACATATGCTACACTTGATATCCGGTCTACCACTCGGTTTGTTCGAGTCAACTTTGTCCTGTTTACCCTGCGCTGCGCCTCTATTATCGCGTTGCCCCTTATTAATGCAACTATATACGCCCCCGCGCGCTTCTGCAAACAAATCTGCCTCCCTAGCCATTTCATCTAAATTACCAAACTGTTTTGGCTTCAGATGCACATACAGTTCTCTATTACATGACTCCAGGAACTGATCCCTTGCCATGAAATCACAGACAGCCGGAAAAGATTTTTCTATCTTTGCCATATTAAGCCATTTTTCTAAATAACTTCTCAGTCTACTACTGAACTGTATGAACGTTTCTGATTTCTCGGGCCTACTATAACGAAACTGTTTCCTAAATCCGCGCTCTGTCATGTCAAAATTCTTTAATAAAGCGTCCTTTAACTTTTCATAATCCGCCGCATCCTCATTTGACAACCGGTCATATACATCAAGTGCGCGCCCTTTGAGCAATGCACTTAAATACGCGGCCCAAACACTCTTATCCCATTTATTAGCCGTAGCATATTTCTCAAACCTAGATAAATAACTATCCATTTTATCTTTACCCTCTTCAAAATAAGGTAACTTAGGATCCCGGGCATGCGCCACCTTCTCAGCTTTTTGCTTTTCAAATTCTAGCTCGAGCTTCGCTCTCTGCATTTCTAACTGATTCCTTAATTCTTGGTGCTGTAGCTCAAACCCATGTTTTATTTTTTCTAAATGGGCCTCACTAATCTCTTTTGCCTCCCTTTCAGTCTTGATGCGTGCTATTTCAAGTTCCTTATTAACATTCAACATAGCTAGTTCATGTGCCCTTTCCTTTTCCTTTTCCTCTAACTTAGCTAGTTCATGTACCCTTTCCTTTTCCTTTTCCTCTAACTTAGCTAGTTCATGTACCCTTTCCTTTTCCTTTTCTTCAGACCTTAACCTTTCTAAATCCCTTTGCTCTTGCCTTTCTGCCCGCTCAATATCCTGCTGCTCTTTAACAAAACCTTGTAACTCCTTCCCCTCATAACCTAAGTCCTTTCCCATTTGCATTAAACGCTCCATTATTGATAACGTAAATCTCACGTTACTATCAAAACCACTATAAACTGATCAGTTATGATCAGTGATGATTGAATGGGCTTAACTAAAACGTTAAGATATGTGTTATACGCGTTAATCTAACTAAAACGTTAGTTATTAAAGCACACGCGATTTGAAATGTCAAATGCTTTCAGCACAGTATGACGTTGCGTACTGGTAGTCTAATATGACGTCATAAACTGACGACGTTTACAGTAAAATGCTACAATCCGAAGTTTTATCACATTACAAAACTCCGATCATAACAAGTCACCATTAATGTTTCTATTACGTCATACCTAACCTCAAGCCGCTGCGTAAATATTAACGCTACCGTTATGTCAACGTCAGTAAATTGTTAACGTCACTACGTCAGAACCATGTGTGGGTAAGATCAATTAGTAGCTCCAATTTAACTTAGTAGAATGTCAGGTAACACAATTAAGTGGGGTCTACTTAAATTTTTCGTTGCCAAGAAAAAGTGGGGTTTGCCTTGCCTTCCTGCTCAGAAATTATCGACTTGTCAGTATCCATTCAGTTGAATACATGGGTTTCGCACTTCATCAACGCAGGAAGGAAGATTCAAGTTAATTTCTAAATGTGGCTGTCAATACATTTTTTTTTTTTTAAATTGATGATTCAGAGTATCAATGTGCTGTTCCACAGCCGGGAACACCAGCCAGAGATCAAATTCCTCACTTTTCTGACACCAAATGTTACATGTGGGTTTACGGCGTCCCGCAAACCCCCATGCTGACAAGACAACCGAGCGTGATCTCTGACAGGTGTACGGGCAGCTGTGGGGTAAGGCACAAGAAAGATGTTAAATGATTGACATGAATTATTTACAGTATCTACATACAACACTTACTAACACAAAACATCACAAATTGTTGCCTCTGTAGCCAACTCACGACGTCCGCTCCGAAGGCAAAACACTGTTCTGTGCTCGGAACGGGTGACGTGAATACCTACAGAAGCAAACAACAAAAACAACAAGAAAAACAAAAAAAGAAACAACTCAAAACGCGACTGGCCAGTTTATAACTTTGGGTGAATCCCCCACTCGCGTGACACTTCTTCTCGCGAACTAGTAAAACTAGTCTATCAACATAATTGATTATCCTAGGATTAGCGATCACGTTTGCTGATCAGCCGTTTAGTGATCGTCCAAATAAGGTAAGTTGACCTCTTCCATGATCACATTTGTTTACAACGAACAATGATTTAGAAGAATCTGCTTCTATCCTGGTAGGCGCTGATTACGGCGGTCTGTCCGCCCTTGCTGGACCCTAACGCCTAGCGTCGTACCAGTACCTGCTGCTATGAAGCAGGGAGCAGCAGGTCACACATTGTTATGCCTGCAAATTACGATAACGGGACTAGAAACGAGTCACAAAACATACATGCTATATCATGATCCCCCTCCCGGAGAAGTAAAAATATGTTCATGCATATACCGTTATTGCGCATGCGCCGACCAGACATACAGGCTGATTAGTGCATGCGACAAATAACCGTACAGCAGAACTCAACTTGACTGTGCATCAAATTATCAGCACCCAGCGCTTGACACAATAATACTCAAAGTTCATGGTTCCTTACTGAGCACTACAGAAATCAATTAATGCTCACTACTACTGAGCATAATACTCATCAAATTTGTGCTCACTACATTATCACAAGTAAGAGGCAATTGAACAGACCACGCCTTTGCGCTACCTGGTCAGCCGCCAATTACAGGAAACATAACAATCTCTATTTCATATCCTTCTCCGCGACACGGCTCACAAATATAGCTATTCACAAATTCAATACATTAATAACAGATAGAAACTACAACAGAAGATTTTCATCTATAATCTACAACATTTGTTAGTGTCTCATATGGGCCAACACTGTTTGCCGTAAATTCTCTCTATTTGGTAGGCACCCCGTCACAACCGTCCTCGCGACGCCGATGACGCAGCTGACGTCATCCCCGCCGCTCAGGCCGTTATGACGTGTGGCGACCAAATACTCCCACTTATCATCATCACGTTCTTTATATGTACATACATGCACAAACTGAGTTATCAGACAAAAACGGCATCATTACAAAATGAACTCGTAATTCTTCTTGAACAAAATTATTTCTAATCAACGTGAACATGCTTGTAAAATAAAATTCATTACGGTTCATCATCACGGATAACCCAACAGGCTCTTGTATGAGTTTGCCCTGATGATGAAGATGTGGTTAAACCCGTCTTAAGTTTACGTCCCCTCTACACCTAATATCATATTGGGACGGAACCACGGTTTTCTAACCACAGCCAGTCACAAGTCATGGATCAAACAAGTGACCCGGCGTTTATTAATTACATTCTACAAAAGGGGTCTAAAAGCCTAAATGAATCTAGAATGAGCGGGTGTCCAAACTTTACGTCTCACCAACATCTAGGGTCAGCATGAGACAGGACCTCACTTAGAAAGACTCATTCTACTACTGGAGAAGCCTGGGATCGATCCTGCGACGTCTAGCTGGCAAAGCTAGTAGCCTAATCACTACAGGCCTCAATAGTGAATTCAGAATAGGCTTCAGAAAGTTGGGGTATACTAGAAGTAAACCCCTCCAAAACCTACAAGCATGTTCATACAAAAATAATACTAAACATAGATTAAACATACCTTTCAATATACTTTCTATTTCCCCGTCACAATGTTGTGTTTACTCTTTACAACTTGACCTGCCGCTAAGGTGTCCGCTTTTTTCAGGGTTTATATATCTATGAATACTACCGGAAAATCATGCCTACTCGTATTACCTTGCTTTGTTCGTGGGGAAGTGGAGATACCGGCCACAAACAAAGCCAGATAGCAAAATCGAGTAGATAATGGATTTGCCTTCAAATAGTATATTTCCCATAGGAAAAATTGATGAAACGACCCTATAATCAATGACATGACTCCTGTCAAAACGAACACCCACACAACACGTGACGGGAATAAAAATCATATATGGCACAATTTGGCGGTTGGCGATTTTTAGGCAAATTCTATAGAACTCAGCCTTTTAGCGGCCCCCTGTATTGTAAAAACAGCTCTCTATAAACCACTCATGCATACATCGTATGATATGTGCATGACTTGTTCATGGAGCCGCATAGTTTGCGTACCATATTTCACCCAAAATATTTCACTCACACCGCCCTACCATATATCTACTAAAATAATTTAGATGTGCATAAGCACCAGAGAGGTTTCCTATTCCATCTCGTAACATCTTTAAACCGAGGTCCCATCACAATATGACCTTAGCTGTTGGTGAGACTTAAACTCAAACACTCACTCCTATGAAGTTTGAATGAAAAGACCTTTTCACGAGGAATATACATGCCAAATATGAAAGACTATCTTAAATGGTTCAAAAGTTATAAAAAAAATAGGTCAAATGTCAAGGTAAAGGTCAATGATCATTTTATGTATGAATAGGAAGCCCTTGTCGCCAGGAACCTAGATGCCAAATATGAAGGCTGTATCTCAACTGCTTCAAAAGTTATGACAAAGTAGCCTTTAAGTAGGTCAAAAGTCATGGGTCAAAAGTTTTGAATGGTTGAGAAAACCTTGTAACAAGGAACATACATGACAAATTTGAAGGCTCTATCTCATATGGTTCAAAAGTTATGATAAAGTAGGTCACAGGTCAAGGTCACAGGTCAAATCTTTATGAGTGGGAAGCCCTTGTCACAAGGAACCTACATGTCAAATATGAAGGCTCTATCTCAAACGGTTCAAAAGTTATGACAGAATAACCTACTGATCTACTTTTTGATTTGACATGACCCATATTTGAATTTAACTGAGATATTGTGCAGATGATCAATCTGAGCAAGTTTTATGATGATTTGACTAAAACTGTGGCCTCTTAAGTGTTCAAAACGTTTTTCTATGATATGAACTGCTGACCTCCTTTTTGACCAGACATCCTATATTCAAACTTGACCCAGATATTGTCATGATGATCATTCTGAGCAAGTTTGATGATGATCAGACAAAAACTGGGGCCTCTAGTGTGTTCACAAGGTTTTTCAACAATCTGACCTACTGACCAACTTATTGACCAGACATGACCCATATTCGAAAGTAACCAATGATCATTTTGAGCAAGTTTGATGATGATCAGACCAAAACTGTGCCCTCTAGTGTGTTCAGAGGGTTTTTTCTATTATTTGACCTACTGACCTACTTTTTGACCCGACATGACCCATATTCGAAGATGACTGAGATATTATCAAGATGATCATTCTGGGCAAGCTTGATGATGATCGGACCAAAACTGTGGCCTCTAGTGTGTTCACAAGGTTTTTCTATGATTTGACCTGCTGACCTACTTTTTCACCCGACATGACCCTTATTCAAACTTGACCGAGATATTGTCAAGATGATCATTCTGGGCAAGTTTGTTGATGATTGGACCTAAACTGTGGCCTCTAGTGTGTTCAGAAGGTTTTTCTATGATTTGACCTACTGATCTACTTGACTGAGATTTTGTCAAGACTATAATTCTAAGTAAGTTTGATGATGATTGGACCAAAACTGAGGCCTCTAGTGTGTTCACAAGGTTTTTCTATGATTTGACCTACCAACCTACTTTTTGACCCGACATGACCTGTATTCAAACTTGTCCGAGATGTTGTTAAGATGATCATTTCACAACGTTTTTCTCTGATTTGACCTACTGACCTACTTTGTGACCCGATATGACCCATATTCGAACTTGACCCAGATATTGTCAAGACGATAATTCTGAGCAAGTTTGATGACAATCGGACCTAAACTATTGCCTCTAGAGTGTTCTCAAGGTTTTTCTATGATCTGACCTACTGACCTACTACCGCCCCCGCCCATAGGGGCTTGAAGAAATATATGGGCTGCATGATGCTTCCACGCAGAGCTGAATCCGGCCCGCACACTAGTACTGGTAAACCGCTTAGAGGATCTAAGCCTGTCCAGGAACCGGGGTGCGAGGCAGACCGTCCATGCTAATAAACCCTATTGGTTTCATTGGGCGACAGGGCTTGAGATGTCATTTCATCTCAATGTCGGGTAAAAGTCCCACAAAATTGGAAGCAACGTCTCCAAAATGACCTTTACAGTGTTGACGGGGACGTTAAACCTTAAACAAACAAACAAACAAACAAACTGACCTACTTTTTGACCCAACATGACCCATATTCGAACTTGACCGAGATATTGTCATGATGATCATTCTGAGCAAGGTTGATGATGATCGGACCAAAACTTTGGCCTCTAAAGTGTTCATAAGGTTTCTCTTTGATTTGACCTACTTTTTGACCTGCCATGACCCATATTCAAACTTGACCGAGATAGTGTCATGATGATCATTCTGACCAAGTTTGATGATGATTGGCCCAAAACTAGTGTGTTCACAAGAAAAGTTTACGCACCCACGCACGCACGAGGGACAAAAGTGATCCCAAAAGCTCACCTCATCACTACGTGACAGATGACCTAAAAATGTGGTAATTTTTGTCATAGAACAGGACAATAGAACTCCCCACAATCTGACATGCAACACAGAAATGAGTATTGTGTGACAGACATAACATGAATACAACATTTATACCTTTGACTTCTTAAAGTGACAATGACCTTGGAGCTACTGGATCTGCGTCTTGCTGGCAACACATCATCTCATGACGGTTAACATTGCTGCCAAGTAATATCAAAACCAATAAATGAATGACAAAGTTTCTGACCGGACATGAAATCCAAACCCTATTTTTAACCTTAAACCTCTTAATGTGACCTTGTCTCCTGATGGTTAAAATTTCTCCATCATGGAATGACCAAGTTTTGGACTGGACACAAAAAATATACCCTATTTTTGACCTTTTAAATGTGACCATGACCTTAGAGCTACAGACCTCAGTGGTGTGCACTACACACTGTCTCATGATGAGTTAACATTTCTAAAAAGCGATTTCTAAATCATCAAGGAATGACAAAGTTTCACATTTCCAAAAAATAGTTCTTATTTCTGACCTATGACCTCAAAGTGTGACCATGACCTTGTAGTTACAGCCATGAATCTTGTGCATAACAAATTTTCTCATGAAACTAAACATGCCTGTCTAATAATTTTAGAATCAATCAATGTATGCAAAGTTATAAACATTTGACATCTAATTGTGACCTTTACCTTGGAGCTACAGACCTGCATCTTGTGCATTTACACCCTTATCATTATTGTTAAAATTTCTGCCAAGTCACTTCAAAATCTACCAAGGAATGATGAGTTTGTTTGCATTGGACTGTCCATGCATATAAACACCATAAACACCAGCATTTTGTTTGGGCTGTAGGATCCACTGCACCAGTGCAGACAGTATAAATGTCTGTTCCAATGATGTTTGTCTTCTTCACATTTAACTAATTAACATAATGACAGTCTCACTTTAGTGGCCACTACAGAGAGCACCCAGGACACACTGTAGACAGTATAAATGTCTGTTACAATGATATTTGTGTTCTTCATAGTTAACATGTTGACATAAGGACAGACTTTTCTTGCACACCAGATAAGGAAATCCATTGTTTCAGCTTGGGATAGAAATTCTGTTCTAACCCTGGTGTTCTTACCCAAAATCAAATGTTTCTGCGTGTTTGGTAAATGCACTGGTTGAATACAACCTTATATGTGCATCGTTAATGTTGATGTCACAGCATGTTATGTCCATCACTAAACATCACTGTAGTGTCATCACAATATAGCAGACGCCATTAACCGAAGGTACTGCAGCATTAAAAATCCATGCTAAAAATGGAAGGTATGCAAGAAAAAGAATCCTATATGGGTGTGAGCGGTGGATAGAAAACTCTGTCTCTCGGGATCACTGTTCTGCATCACTCGGCAAGCCTCGTGATGCCGGACAGTGACATTCAGGACAGATTCTTTTAATCTTTAGTAGCTACTTCTAAGGACCTAGGACCCACTTTAGACAGTATAGATGTGGATTCCACTGATGTTTGTCTTCTTCATAGTTAACATGTTGACAGAAGGACAGACTCATCTTCAGTAGCTACTTCTAAGGACCTAGGACACACTTTAGTCAGTATAAATGTTTGTTCCACTGATGTTTGTCTTCTTCCCAATTTACATGTTAATGTAATCACAGACTCATCTTTTGTGGCCACTACGGAGAAGAGTGGACCTAGTACACACTGTAGACTGTATAAAATGTCTGTTCCAATGATGCTTGTCTTCTTCATAGTTAACATGTTAACATAATGACTGACTAACCTTTAGTGGCCACTACGGAGAAGAGAGGACCTAGTACACACTGTAGACAGTATAAATGTCTGTTCCAATGATGCTTGTCTTCTTCATAGTTAACATGTTAACATAACTAGAGCTATCACTAAAGGTGATGAATACCCCCACAAAAACTGCCTTGATAGTACAACAGCGCCATTTTGCAATTTTTTCACTTGAAAGGGGCCATAACTATGTCGAAAATTGACGAATTGTAGTGGAAATCGAACTTGACCTGTATTTTATGATGTTACATCAGTGTACCAAAAATTATAACAAGAGCACCGCATGCGGGTGCCAACGCTCGTCTGCAGTTTCTTTTAGAAAACCAAAGTTCTAAGTCAAACAAGAGCAATCAAATTGCAAGATGGAGTTTAAAAACTTGTAGGGAATGTAGCTCTTGTGATGGTGAGTATGTGTATGAAGTTTCATGAAGGTAGGCCAAATACTTTTGGAAATATGGTCACCGTTAAGGTTTTCGGTTAAGGACAACGCCAGACGACAACGAAGACACCGGAGTGATGACAATAGCTCGAAAGTTTTTTTTCAAAAAACAGACAAGCTAAAAATCGGTGAAGCGCTTTTTGAGTTATCGTCTGGAAACCAAGTCAACAGACCGACCGACGGACAGACCGACCGACAGACCAACAAGCTCACTCCTATATACCCCCCCAAATTTCATTTGTGGGGGTATAATGACTGACTCACCTTTAGTGGCCATTACAGAGAACAGAGGACCTTGGACACACTGTATGCCACTACTGAGAAGACAGGACCTAGGACACACTGTAGACAGTATAAATGTCTGTTCCAAGGTGCTTGTCTTCTTCATAGTCAATATGTTATCATAATGACAGACTCACCTTTAGTGGCCACTTAAGAGATGATATGGCCTAGGACCCACTGTAGGCAGTAAAAATGTCTGTTGCAATGGTGCCTGTCTTCTTCAAAGATAACATGTAATAGTAATGAGTTTCACATTTAGCTCCAGAGAAGAGAGGACCTGGTACACACTGTAGAAGGCATAAATATCTGTTCCAATAACCTTTGTCTTCTTCATAGTTAACATTTAAATGCAATTCAAGACTCACCTTTAGTTGCCACTACATAGAAGAGAGGACAGTTGAAAGTATAGTCCAACCTGTATTAAGCAAGCACCTATGGGATAATAAAAAAGTGCTTGCTTCACACAGGTGCTTGCTTAACACAGGTGAATTTTAATACATTTTCCTTTTTTGGGAACTGAAAGCCTGCTTGCTTAAGACAGGTCGCTTGCTTAATAGAGGTGGCCACTAAGACAGGTTTTACTGTACAGTGAAATTCCACTATTACGACCACCTAAAATTAAGACTAATTCTGCTTTAAAACACCTATTTAGAAGGGTGCAGTTATTCTTTCAGCGAATTTTTTACACACAATGTCCTCTGGTAAGGGACCAACTAGGGACTGTTCAAAAGCGGTCTTAAGGACCACTTTTGCACAGTTCCAAAGGTGGTCTTAATAGAGGAATTTTACTGAATAAATGTCTTTTCCAAGGATGCTTGCTTGTTTCATAGTTAACATGTTAACAAAATGATACTCACCTTTAGTGGCCACTACGGAGAAGAGAGGACCTAGGACACACTGTAGACAATACAAATGTCTTTTCCAAGGATGCTTGCTTTCTTCATATTTAACATGATAAAATAATAATACTCACCTTTAGTGGCCACTACGGAGAAGAGAGGACCTAGCACACACTGTAGACAATACAAATGTCTTCTTTAATGATGTTTGTCTTCTTCATAGTTAACATTTTAAAATAAAAACACTCACCTTTAGTGGCCACTACGGAGAAGAGAGGACCTAGCACACACTGTAAACAATACAAATGTCTTCTTTAATGATGTTTGTCATCTTCATAGTTAACATGTTAAAATAAAAACACTCACCTTTAGTGGCCACTACGGAGAAGAGTGGACCTAGGGCACACTGTAGACAATACAAATGTCTGTTCCAATGATGTTTGTCATCTTCATAGTTCACAACCGGCACAGTCACAATCAAACAAAACATCAGGGGACACTGAAATCAACATTCAACAACCTATTTACATTAAGACCACATAAATTAAGACTTATTCTGCTTTAAAAAAGATTATTTAGTGGGTTCCAGTTTTTCTTTCTTTGCGTTTTTTGCATACAGTGTCCTCTGGTCAGAGACCACCTTTGGGACTGTTCAAAAGTGGTCTAAAGACTACTTTTAAACAGTGCCAAAGGTGGTCTTAATATAGGAATTTTACTGTATATAACTCTGTTGGGGTAAAAACCAGAAACTGTGTTACTTAACCAATGCAAAAATGTGCAGATTTTATTTATGGTCATTTTTCTATAAAATCTACACACTTTTGTGATCCATCTTTGAACATGCATGTGTTCTTTAAAGGATTATGTGTTGGAAGCAGGGAATACACCACAGAAGCTAAAAATATGGAATGTGCAAGTTTTACTGGGCCAGCGTAGCTAGTTTTGGCCAAATAGGCCTCATCTGTGATCTTCAAATATTTTTCAAATTCCACGCTGGAATCAATGATTCCAAAGGCCTAGAAAATAAAATCTATACCATGAAGAGCTAGGAGATGTTTTACAGCTGCCACACATTTCCTTAACACCAGCTGTAGCGACTTTAAACAATGGCACCGCATGTGAGTGCCAAGGCTCGGCTGCAAAAATTCTAAGTCGAAAAAGGGGGCATAACTGTGCCAAAAATATTTTGAGGGTTACCTCACCCATTGGTATGAGTAGGGCTGGCTAATCGGACCTAAAAAGATAATCAGATATCATGCCTATCATTGTGATCGATAACGGATTAGTTATCACTGAAGATTTGGTCATAATTTTACCTGTCTGGCTTTCTGTCTGAGCATGACTCCTACCATATACTGTACTTTGCCATATGTATTTGAACAGACAGGCCTGAGCAAACAGTGTAGACCCAGATGAAACGCCGCAGAACGCGGCATCTCATCTTGGTCTGCACTGTTTGCCACTCATACAGCAATTTAGGTACAACTTTGGGTAGGAAAGTGTACTTATCAAATAATCGACTGCAAGCAAATCAGTAATGATAATCATTTTTCAGGAATTTATCGATTATATAATCAGTTATCCGATTAATCCTGCCAGCCTTAGGTATGAGTTTCCCTTTTCATAATGAATTACCATATTCGACCTATTTACCGCACCGTGCGCTTAGTTTTTCAAAATTGTATGAAAATATTGTGGTGAAAAATCTACCTAATAAGCGCACACTCAATACGAAAAAAAATTCGAAAAAAAAAAGCTTCCGATATGATCATTTTATAGAGTTGAATTTCAGCATAGGGGTTCACCAAATATACATATGATTGTCCGGGTCAAAGATGCAGCAAAACTCAATATGAATTTGTTTGGAGGTTACTGTAAAGTGTGAGCTTGTGTATTTTTTCCCGAAAAAGCTTGGGTGTGCGCTTATAGGAGTATGTGCGGTAAATAGGTCGAATACGGTAGTCCGAGTTTCAAGTAAATATGTTCAGTAATGAAAGAGATATTACAAAATTTCCAAGTTTTTGCACGACGACGCAGATGATGACACAGATGACCCCAGAGCTATGACAATACCTCGTCGTTTTCTTCGTAAACAGCCGAGCTAAAAAGTTTCTATAAAAGGGTTAAACTGTGCTAAAACAGGTTAAACTGTGTTATAACAAAGTCGTTTAGAGGTTCATGTGTATTTAAATTACAAAAATATAGCAATGCACAGATCCAGGTTAACAGGAAAGCTTAACAGGGAATAATAATAAACATCATAAAATCTCTGCCCGTGGCAAATGCAGCCCCAACCGAATTAGACCCTTACTAACTCCATCCCTAACATACCATTCTTTATTAATTTTCTAATATCCCTAATTTCATTTAAAAAGCTCTGATTACCACAAAAACACGCCTATATAATTCTGACCCCCTTGAACCCACTTTTACATGTACATGTATGTAGTAAAACTAGGGTTTACGGGGTAAACGTTATTTTTCTTATTTCTGCTCTAAAATATAGATTGTGGGTGCCTCGATGAGGTGGTTCTAACATGTATCCACAATCTATGTTTAGAGCAGAAATAAGGAAAATATCTCAATTTTTTGTCTTCAAATTTTCATTTTTTTGGCTGAAAAATTTACAATGTATTTGTATAGGAGTGTTTTCGTAATGTTACGATCACACAGCCGTGTGACATAGTGTACCCTTTCATTTTTCGAAAATGGTCATTTATCTGATGAAAAATTGTAATATTTTTCTTATACATACTTGAAACATAGGTAGTGGGTGCGGGTTAGAACTGCCTCATTGAGCTGGTTCTAATGAGTACTCACAACCTATGTCTTGATGCAGAAATAAGAAAAATAATGTTTACCCCTGTACAGCTCACTTTTCTCCATATATAGTGAGGTTTTCAGGGATGTTTACTTCACAGACCTGTCAGCGTGATGTCAATAAACTATCCTACTGAAAATGTTTTTGTTTGTTTGTGTTGAGATTTTTTGTCCCTGTCAACAATATTTTGGTCATTTTGGAGACGTTGCTTCCAACTTTGTGAGACATTAAAAATGACATCTCAAGCTCCACTGTCCAAAGAAACTGCAAGGGTTTAAGGGGTGGCCTGACTCACAGCACTTTTCCTGGGCAGGCTTATACCTTCTAAGTCTCTTACCAGTACTCAAATGTTCTATTGATTTCAGCTCTGTGCAAAAGCAGCATGCTGCCCAATCTAATTTTCCAAAGCCAGATGGGAGGGGGTGCAACAAAAAACATTTTCAAAAGAAAACTATAATGACTCATAAAAAGCTATGTGGCCTTGAAAATGAGGTCAAGGGTTCAGTTTCTTGTAACCCAACTCTAAGTAATTATTCACTCAACTTGGCACAGTACAAAATCTATGAAGTTTACTGAGAGTAGACAAAATTGCCATTCTGTTACAAGAGAGACCTCACAGAGGTTGTTCAAACAAATACCCACAATCTATGTATAGAGCAGAAATATGAAAATAAATTATACCACTTTAAGCTCAAGTTTTCTTGTGTACAGTGGGGTTTATGCAAAGTGGGGTTTATATAAAGTGGGGTTTAAAGGGTGTTCATTACACAGGCATCTTTGGTTTGTTTGGATATAAGGGGAATGGATACACCTTCAGGGGAGGGAACTCTTGCAAAAGTAATTTTGTCTCCCATGTCAATAGGGGTCAACTCTTAAAGAAAAGAATTTGCTCCAGAAGAGCAAATTCTTTCCTTTAAGAGTTGACCTCTTATTTCATGGGACAGAACTTATAGAAAAGTGAACAGGAAGTCCTGAATGTTGTCTCCCTTTTAAAAATGGCAGAAAAATATGCCCGGTGTTCCCATTCCCCTTAGACAACCGAGTCAGTACTATTTAGGTCTTATCGAGCTTGTCAGTTTACCTAACCATACTTTTCCTGGGTAGAACAGACATGTTGCTTGCTTGTTTGTGTTGTAGTGTTATATGTCCACGCCAACACTACATTACAATACTTCCAATTTTGTGGGACTTCAATTTGACATGGAGATGAAATGACATCTCAAGTCCTACCACCCTAACAAACCAATAGGATTTATATGCAGGGTCGGTCAGACTCCAACCGATTTGCCTGAGCAGGCTTAGACCTTCTAAGCTGTTTACCACTACTCATGTTTGGTCAGTTTCATGTTTGCGAGGAAGCACCATGCAGCCCTATCTATCTCTCCTCACACCAATGGGACATGTTAACATGATGAAAAGCATATGGGGACAACAGGCCCCCTCAATCTATGTTTAGAGCAGAAATAAAATAAATATGACATCATTAAAATATCGATGTTTGAGATATAAAAACAAGAGGACCAAAGCTGGTCCTGTATCGCTCACCTGAGCTAACAGATTCAAAGTTTCAGGAAGTGCCAACCTTTACTGATGGATTAATGGAAGGACACGGAGATGACAGGGAAAGCAATTTCTGCAAATCAAGTAGAATGTAACTCTATGATAAATAGGCTGACCTCACCTGTTTTCAAACTCATTTAAGCTTTTATTAAAGATCCGATATAAACTGATGGGGCTATGGTGATGATAAGTTCCAAAATAAGCAATTAACTGCTGCAATCAAAGGGATTTGACTCTGTGACAAATAGGCAAACCTCACGAGTTTTCAACTCCTCCGAGCTTTTCTGCCTGACTTATTTGTTTGTAAGTTTCATAAAGATCCGATCAAAACTGAAAGGGCAGTAGTGCTAACAAGGTCGAAAATAGGCATTTTCAGCAATCAAAGGCACGTAACTCTATGACAAATGTGCTGATTTGGCCAGTATTCAAACTCATCCGAGGTTTTATTCCCAGCCACCTTACATATAAGTTTCAGAAAGATTCGATCAAAACTGAAGGGGCTACGGTAATGACAAGGTCAAAATTTGGAATTTTTAGCAATCAAAGGGATGTTACTCTAAGATAAATGGGCCGACATGGCCAGTTTTCGCACTCATCCGAGGTTTCATCCCCAGCCACCTTACGTATAAGTTTCAGAAAAATCTGTTCAAAACTGAAGGGGCTACGGTGATTACAAGGTCAAAAACCAACATTTTCAGCCATCAAAGGGACATAACACTACGATAAATGGGCTGACTCAGCCGCTTTTCGAACTCATCCGACATTTTATCCCCAGCCACCTTACATATAAGTTTCAGAAAATTTCGATCAAAACTGAAGGGGCTATGGTGATGACAAGGTCAAACTCGGCATTTTCAGCAATCAAAGGGACGTAAATCTATGACAAATGGGCCAACTTGGCCGGTACTCGAACTCATCTTAGGTTTTATCCCCAGCCACCTTACATATAAGTTTCAGAAAGATCCGATCAAAACTGAAGGTGCTATGGTGATGACAAGGTCCAAAATCAACATTTTCGGCCATCAAAGAGACATAACTATATAGTAAATGGGGCGACTTGGCCGGTTTTCGAACTCATCCGAGGTTTTATCCCCAGCCACTTTACATTTAAGTTTCAGAAAGATATGATCAAAACTGAAGGGGCTACAGTGATGACAAGGTCAAAAATCAACATTTTCAGCAATCAAAGGGACCTAACTCTATGATAAATATGCCGTCCTTGCCGATATTCGAACTCATCCGAGGTTTTATCCCGAGCCACCTTACATATAAGTTTCAGAAAGATCAGATCAAAACTGAAAGGGCTATGGTGATGACAAGGTCAAAAATCTGCATTTTCAGCAATCAAAGGGACGTTACTCTGTGATTAATGGGCCGACTTGGCCAGTTTTCGAACTCATCGGAGATTTTATCCCCAGCAACCTTACATATAAGTTTCAGAAAGATCCGATCAAAACTGAAGGGGCTACGGTGATGACAAGGTCAAAAATCGGGATTTTCAGCAATCAAAGGGATGTAACTCTATGATAAATGGGCCAACTTGGCCGGTTTTTCAAACTCATCCGAGATTTTATCCCCAGCCACCTTACATATAAGTTTCAGAAAGATCCGATTAAAAATGAAGGGGCTACAGTGATGACAAGCATTTTCCCATTGTAAGTCTATGGGACCTTGTGATTGCCATAGCAACCAAAGTTTTTGTGCGATTTCGAAAAAAAGCTTATGTCATCAATGCCCCACCAGAGGTATGCTACAGATGAGAAATGATTGAGATCAGCCTGCAGGCTTCAGAGATATAGCTGCACAAAAGTGTGGACGGACGGACGGACAACGGAGGACCCACTATACTATAAGCTCCCCTGGAGCCTTCGGCCCAGGTGAGCTAAAAATACACCATGTCACACAGGTTTGCAATCTTCTACAAAGTAAAGGTATGATTTGTGTACTCCTTTGAATCGCCTCATGAATTCTAATGAGCGTATACAACATACATTTTCAAGAGAAACTAGAACTGTCAGAGCTATAGCGTCAGAGCTATAGCGCTATCAGAAAAGAGTTATGGAACAAACACAAATTATTACTGTACTGAGTTTATTCCAAGTGCCATTTTTCAATATTCAAAGGGAAATAACTCCAAAAGTAGGCAATCCAGAGTTATGGTTCATGCACTCTGCACATCGTCTTATAGTGCTTTATATTTGTGTGAAGTTTCATGAAAATACCTCAAACAGTTTTTGAGTTATGGAGCCGACAAGGTTGAAATTGCAATTTTTCAATGTTCAAAGGGCAATAAGTCCAAAAGAAGGCAATCCAGAGTTATGGTTCATGCGCTCTGCACATCGTCACACAGTGCTTTACATTTGTGTGACGTTTCATGAAAACAATTTGTGTGAAATTTCATGAAAACACCTCAAACGGTTTATAGTGTGGCGGATAAGTGGCAGAATAGTTCATTTTGTGATACAAGCATGGAATTTGGGATGAAGCCTAATTTGTATGTGTAGTAAATGAAAAAAAAGTTGGCCACGGAAAATTTTGACTTTTTCAAGATGGCCGCCGTTTTGAAAAATAGTGCTCATTTTTGACATGTACTAAATTTCGGACTTCTGGTTTAATTGTTCTAGCCCAATCAAGACTGCCAGAAAATAGTATTTGAATAAGATTTTGGCTGTTTTAAAGCAAATACTTAAAAAAACTGATTTTATTTCAATATTGGCACCTGTTAAATAAATGCGTACCTATCTTCGTCATGCACTAATTTCCGGACATTTCGAAACATAGTCTGATAGCAAATGGAATCGATTTGCTTTACGAAGTAGAACATTGAATTAATAAATAACATGGACTGAATAAAAATACCTGTCAGATGTACAGGATATATGACCAAGTAGTGCTAGATACCGAACTGCACCATTAATCGTACATATAAATCAAATATTCCTTGTTATCAGTATAAATGCATACTAGTTTAAGCCTGAAGTCCTTGCATTCTTCATGCTTCCCATTCCTTTTTGGATCATGTAAGCTAGTAGTGTACTTATGTTAAGTTTAACTTTTCTCTTGGCAGTTACAAGAGCAAAGTGCAGTACAGGAAAGGCCAGATCGGTAGCATTTGCAGTTTCCAGTGCATGTTGTTCTTTTGCAACCACACTTCTGAAGTTCCTGGCAGCATTCAGCAATTGGCGATAGTGTGGACCAATTTGGAACCCATAAGCTGTCTACTTTCTTCCATCCCCAAGTTACTGGTGAAGGTATTTGTTGCACTGCCTGTAATGCCTGACCCCACACATGACCAGCTTGTAGAACGGCTCGTTTTACATGCTCAAACAGCGCTTGTTTTGTTGGTGGGATTGAATTGTATGGCCGTTGTCTTCTAGCAAACAAATCTAATCGAGCCTCATTTACCTCAGCTGTTGTGCTGGAGCGATCATACATTACCACTACAAACTGCTCCAGAATTTTAAAATCTGATTCTGAGATTTCATCTTGAGATGAACTGAGACGATGAAATACTTCTGTGGCAGCTTCGAAAACGTTCCAAGCCTGCCACGCAGACTTTTTGCCTTTACCAGCAAAAGCAGAAACCGTATCACAACCTGTAAATGCATGGAAGAACGGGAGTGCCTTAGAACGAGGACCAAGTGATCTAACTATATCATGGACTGGAATATAGCGAAAGCTTTTCGCTTTACCAAATGCTAACCATAATGTCTCAATATTAAGATCGCTGAATACCGAAATGGCCAGTACTGCAACATCTGTGTCAGAACTAACAATGATAATGCGCCGACTACCTGTTATAGATGCATGCTTGGCATGAACAAACATTCGTGTGTCCGCTTCTTCGTGATTACATGGAGAGAGCACAGCCTTATCTAACTCCTTATTGCAGATAACATCTTCCCCCTTAGTAACAATCACCAGTTTGTCGGTTTTACAAGTTATTATTTTATTTGCTAAGTATTCAAATAAGTCCGATTTGTTCTGGTCACACCTTAGGAAACTATTCCATGCTTTGGGCGGTCTACTTTTATCAACTACTTTCCTTCGGGTCCCTGTTCCTCTTTTCAGTCTGGTGCCTGCTTTAAGACTGTCCCTGCGATACACGTCAAAGACAACATCTACTCTACTGTATTTTTTTGTATATGCTTCTATATGGGGTGTTATAATTTCATTTGCATAATCATTGAAAGTTTTTGATGCCCCCGGAGATTTAGCATTGATCAATGCTGCACCATCAATAATTATGGCTTCAGCAGTTGGTTCATTTGTAACGTCTGTAATTGTACTCTCTAGAACATCCATAAGTTGTGACTTTACTCCAGAGTTAAGCATCCCATTTTGAGATAATGATGGAGGGCAGTTCTGATTTTCATGGCGAAAAAACTCCTTAAGGTCACAATTTCTGCTCTGGCAGGAAATAAATAGTCGTGAAAAAAGCTGACAGTCATCCTTAAGACTCGCAAGTTTTAGTTTTGTCGCTGTGGGATCCGGTTTTGCTTTTCGACTGAACAAAGCAAATTTGTTTTTTGTCAGTGGGTCATTGAAACTAGCTTTGTTATTATCTGTCAGCTTCGTTGTAAAATTTTCATACTGCCTCTTGCCAGTTTTAATAAGTTGTGCCATAGTTGTTTTCACTTGGCTATCTGCTACTTCTTTTGTATCAAGAGCAAAAAGGTCGCTTGAATCTTCCTCAAAGGGGTTACCTAATTCAGATATAGTGGTTTTCAATCTGGTAATTTTTGCAATGAATTCTTTCTGAAAAGCTGATGTGTCTTCGTGGTGTCGCATATTTCCCTTTGCTGATGATTGTCCAGAAATGCTTGTGAATTCATCAACCAGCCTGCTAATTTCTGGTCCTGCAACCATCCATCTTCTGAGAGCTGCAGGATCTTCTGTGAGACCTATAGCTCCTCCGTCACCTTTCACGATAGCATTGTTTTGTTCATGCGCTTGATCAATTGCAATATTGGAAAACACTTTATCAGTTTTACGGATGGCGAAATTACCTCTTGCAAACTCTGTATGAATATCAGGATGCAAATGTTCCAGGGCTAGCATGTCACGAAGATGCACAGGTAACCACCTAGCATAGTTGATGTGATCAAGTGCAAAAAAGTAAGGGATAAGTTCTGACAATGATTCTTTATATAACTCAAAGTCACTTTCACGATAGGCTCGAATGAAACAAAAAATTAGGATTTCTAAATTGAACACTGTGCTCCAAAACTGAAATTGGGGTACCTTAGCTTCACGTTCACAGCACCAGTCTAAGAATGCCTTGTGTTCCTGTGATTCATCTGCAGCTTCAACTTCTGAGCCATTAAACGCAGTTTTCATCAAGCTGTAGAGTGACGCAGCTGTTATCTGGTGAGCTTGCCGTGTTTTAGCAACATTAGATGCAGACAAAAAAGAATCAGCTGATCCAGATGTCGCAATTTCTGCCTCCGTCAGCGCAGTAGTCCAACCGCTTCCTTTCAATAGATCCCCAAGTAGTTTTAAAGCTGCCATTTCAATATGCAACCCCCCGAACATAATGAGGCATTTGTCTTCGCCGTATGCTTCTGGCCATTGCCACTGAATTTGTTTGGCTAGTGCAAACAAGGGCTGGTCTGCAGCAATCACTGGTGTCTGTCCAGGATTTAAAAATGATGTTGCATTCTTTACCTTATCCATTGAATGTTTCATTGTTGCCACTGAATGAGCTGGCTCTTGCAAAAGAGGCATTAGTGATGTGATACTTACATGCACTTTTGGTCCTCTTTTATGTGATGCATGATAAGCTGACCAAGCTATTGACTCTTCATTCAAATCTGTATCAGTCAAATGAACATACTCTAACCAGTCGTACTCTCTCATGATATTTTTGAAAAGGTAATTGGAATCAGAAACGGTTGGTCGAGTCTTATGGGTAGTTGGTTCGGGTTTTCTGTTCAGATAAAGAGGTTTAACATTTGTGTAAGAATCTGGAAGGGCTGTAATCCGTTTCGAGTTTGTCTTTACCTCCAGAACTCTTAAATTACGTTCTTCACCTTGTGCATTTTCATTTGGATGTTGAAATAAAGATATCCCAGTGCCATGAAATGACGTCATTGCAGTTGTTGCTGAGGGATTGTGATCTATGTTATCAACTGCTGAGGAAGTGAATATACCCTTCCGCAGGATAGGTGGACAAACAACACCTTCCTCTATGTACTGTTGTACAACGGCATCACCCAGTTGAGATGAAATTGCAAGAACTCTATCATATGAAATACATATGCCATACTGAAACAGGGTATCAATCAGCTGTCGCTTTCGTGTCTTCGCAAATAAAAGAAGACCAATATAAACAGCAAATGGGGTTTCCCGCTCAAGTGCATGCCTTCTACAGGATGCATCTTCTTTGGCGGCCTTTCTGTGACAATTAAATTGCAACAGCTGAGCAATTGCAATGTCTGACTTGGCAATGCCATGTTCTAGCTGAGACTGTATATCAGGGCCATGCTCTATCATTGAAACAAGTTCCAGCAAAACCTGTGGAATAGCATTTACATCATCACCGACTTCAAATCTTCCTTTAAACTTTGTTTTGTGTTGTAACATTTGTCTCCGAACAATCTCAGCTGTTTTTGCCAGCTGCAAGGCGTCATTGTCTACACATGCTGAAGCTAATGCTGGGCCAACATCCTTTTCGTAGGCAAACAATACTTCTCTTCCTTTATTAAATGATTTCAGGTCAGGCAGTTTCGAGAGTATCTTCTCTTTAAGCCTTGTTTTGTTGACAGAAACATGAGATGGAGACAGCTGTTGTATGCGACTCTCATATAAATCTCCAAGGTTCGCAAGTTTGAAGACGGAACCCCCTGGACTGTTTCTATGTGTTTCAACTATATGAGTAACAAGTTCAGCAAGAACAAAGTCGTCTGCCTGATCACTTTGAGCTGCATAATCTGGTTCTGTTTCTGATTTTGATTTTCTTGACAAGACGGCTCTTTCTTTGTTATACAAGGCCGTAAGACAAGCTGGATGATATTTGAACTCTTGAGCTACTACATCACCTGCACTCAGTTTTGCAAGAAGCTTTTGGTCCTGTAACACTTTTGCGCATTGATTCAATCGTTCATTAAGCTGCATGGTCATGGCTTCCCTGACTTCAGAGCGTGACGCAGCTTGTTCCTCACAAATGAAACATTCAATCAGGGATGGGCCAGCACTCTCTTCTGTATCTAGGGAACTTCTAGTAAACTTAGAGCTGGCATCAGTTTGCAAATCTTCTTCTGAAATGCCTTTCCTTTTCTGAGCTCTTTGCAGTTTGGTGTTATTAAACATCAGCCTGCATGACTCATGATATTTAGCTTCGTGCTTAATAAGAGTACTTTCAATACCATCACCATCATCTGGGCGACGTATATCAATTGCCATTGGCATTGAACTTAATTTGTGAAACTCAGGAATGTTGCGTGCAAGAGCTATATAGCCACTACCTGTGGTTTTGTAATCTTTTGGTGGAGACTTCAACCGTTCATTTTTGTCTGTTTGACATAAAAAACAATTTGACCAGTCAGTGTCCCATACCTCTGGGGGTGAAATTGACATGCGAATTCTTTTCGCCATTATCAAATTTCTCAAACCATACAAATGTTAGATAAAGAAAAGAAAATATAAATGACTGTAACAATTTACCTGGCAGATAATAAGCAGAACAAATAAAAGCTTACAATGATAGACAACTGAGCTATGATGACAACAAAATTTGTATGCAACGCAGTTGGAAGGCCGAGGGACTATCCTTTTACCACCTTCAACTAGCAAACATTAACACTTTGTTGTATGGGATTCAACTGGGTTCGATGATTTTGTTCCTACACCCAGTCCGATCGTTCATTCAATGACATTTAACTCCCGTGCGATCTGTACACCATCCAGAGAACTTAATCCCCGTTCTCTTTGGCTCGACTATCCCGCGTTGGCACAATCCGTCCATTCGGATACGACTCCTTGGCTTTAAACGGGGCGAACCAAGGAGTATTTGGGAGACTTACATGAATATATACAACTGTAAGCTGTCATTGAACCCCATGTCGAGTTTCACGACAGTGAACTACACCAGTGTGCCCTGGTAGTGTCAGTAGTTTACTCTGTTACAATTAAGTATGATCAATAAAAATTAAAAAAGTGACTTGGGTCACACATAGTGATGTCTACGCCCATGAGCGTAGTTTTTAAATGCAATTAACAAAAACAAAACATACCAGTAACATACTAAATATCAGTTATATCACCGCAAACCTGACCATGACATCTGTTTATAAATTATAGAAGCAAGTATGGGGTTGGATGTGCATGTGTATGTAGTGGTGTTAATTGCTGGCCGGGTAGGTGGGTGGGGTAACAAGTATGGTGGTGTCTACACTCATCTATGTATATTTTTACACATTATATACGCGTACCAGTCACTGTTGTAATGCCATGTATCTAAAATACTGTCAAGCAGATAAGAAAACATGACTTTGGGTGACATTACACAATATTTGACAAACATGGTGTAGCGTTTATAAAATAAATAGCGTTGAAATGGGGCGCAATTAAAAAACTTAGTGGCCAACTTCAAAATGGACAAATTTACGGTGGCCAACTTTCTTATTCTACCTCACTATAACCGATAATGATTTGGTAGAAATTTCATGCTTGTATCACAAACTGAACTATTATGGTGAAAATTCCCACTTATCCGCCACACTATTATGAGTTAGCATGAATAACGGAATTATGGTTCCCATTTTTCAATGTTCAAAGGGCAATAACTCCTAAAGTAGGCAAGCCAGACTTATGGTTCATGCCCTCTGCACATCGTCTCATTGTGCTTTACATTTGTGTGAAGTTTCATGAAAATACCTCAAACGGTTTTTGATGACAAGGTTAAATTTGCCATTTTTCAATGTTCAAAGAGAAATAACTCCAAAAGTAGGCAATCCAGAGTTATGGTTCAAGCAATCTGTACATCATCTCATAGTGTTTTACATTTGTTTGAAGTTTCATGAAAATAACTCAAACGGTTTTTGAGTAAGCATGAATAACGGAATTACAGTTGCCATTTTTCAATGTTCAAAGGGCAATAACTCCAAAAGTAGGCAATCCAGAGTTATGGTTCATGCGCTTTGCACATCTTCTCATAGTGCTTTACATGTGTGTGAAGTTTCATGAAAATACCTCAAACGGTTTTTGAGTTATGATGAATTACGGAATTACAGATTTAATGAATCACAGAAGGACAAGGCAAATCCAAAAGAGCCTCCACTTTTTTAAAGTGGTGCTATAAAAATCTGAAATGTGGCTCAAACACCGATGACCATTTACCATGGATGTTTCGAACTTGTTATCAACTTCCTAAGAAACTGTTTCAATAGTTCCAAGTAAATATGTTCAGTAATGATAGAGATATTACAAAATGTCCAAGTTTTTGCACGACGACGACGTCAGAGCTATGACAATACCTCATCGTTTTCTTCGAAAACAGCCGAGCTAGTAAGAAAAATATCACAAATTTTCAGAGGAAAAGTAGCCAGTTTAGAGACATAAAATAATGCACCATGTCACACGGGTGTATTATCGTAATGTAAGGTGTTCAAGCCACTGAATTTACGTGCATTTCAAGAAAGTTTAAGTGTATCTGTTCCCACAGATTATCACAGATGTACTTTACCTTAAATATATCATATATTTTCTTGAACAAGTTTTTGTTCGACCAGCCTTCAACATCTATTGGATTTATATTTTTCAGAAATTCTCTGCCGGGACCGTAATCACTTGACGGAATAAACTCTGTCACTTCTGGATCGCTGTTCACTCTATGAATATTGTTAATCAGTGGAGATCGCTCATTAGCCATACCTTCTGAAAATTAGCATAATGATATGACCCACCATTAGGCAAACACACCTATTAGTTTTGACACCCTTGAACCCCACTTTTATATTGTAAAACTAGGGTCTACAGAGGTAAACCTTAAAAATACCACACATTTTCATCTTAAATTTTTCATTTTTACACCGACAAGATTTACAGTTTATTTGAATAGGCGTGTTTTCGTAATACAAAACTCCAGATAATAAGGATAATTGGGGATAATTTTTCCTTTTTTCAAGTTTGAAACATGTTGTGGGTATTTGTTAGAACTGCCTTGTTGAGGCGATTCTAACAAGTACCCACAACATGTGTTCTCTTATGAAGAAATTAGAATATAAGAATCTTACATGGGTGTTAGGGGTGGATGGAAAAATCCATCCCAGGGGTCACTGTCCGGCATCACGAGGCTTGCCCAGTGATGCCGGACAGTGATCCCGAGTGACAGGACAGTGATCCTGAGTGACCAATTTTTCTATCAACCACTTACACCCATGTAGGATTCTTTTTCTTGCATATCTTCCATTTCTGAGTGTGGGTTTTTAATACTGCAGTCACTTCGGTTACCGATGTCTGCCATATTGTGATGAAACTACAGTGATGTTTAGTGACGTCACGAAAAATGCTATGACATCAACCTTAACAACAGCGCATATGAGGTCGCCTTCTACCAGTGCATTTATCAAACACGTGAGAATATTTGATTTTGGGTAAGAACATCAGGGTTAGAACAAAATTGCTATACCAAGCTCAAACTATGGATTCCCTTATCTGGTGTGCAAGAAAAAAAATCCTCATCTGTCACCCTTATCTGGAGCTTTGGATCTACATAAAATTTCAAACCTAATTTGAAATGTCAAGCTTTATTTTCTCTGAAGCTGATCACTTCTGGATTTCTGATTTGACTGTTGATCAGTGAAGATCGTTCATTAGCCATTACTTCTGTAATTTAGCAAAATCATTTAAGAATAATCATGAGAAAAAATTATCTTTAGGGGTTTATGACCAGCCTAGCTTGGTAGCTCAGTCAGATGGATGTCTGACTGGTGAGGTCCTGGGTTCCATACCTTCCAGGTCCAGAACATTCTTTCACAGAGATTAACCATGCAATCTTTTCTACAATAATTCTTTCCCTTCTGTTAATACAAAAGTGGCAGTTGTCAGTTTCTGGTGAAAGAATGTGTGCTTTTCTGGTTAACCGCTTATCAAAAGCCTGCCCAGGAAAAATGTGGTTAGGCAAACTGACCACTTTGACATGATCTAAAGAGTGTTGACTGGGCCATAAAGCTCTGAACAAAACAACTATGTCTTGAATGGTCTGTGAACCTCAAAGACAAGATTGATCATTATAAGACACCAACCATGTGATATGATGGTGTCTCCCTTTGCTCGTGTCTCCCTTTGCTCTATGGCCCCCGCCCATAGGGGCTTGAAGAAATATATGGGCTGTATGATGCTTCCATCACATCCGGCCCGCACCCTAGTACTGGTAAACTGCTTAGAGGATCTAGGCCTGTCCAGGAACCGCACGCAGTGCGAGGCAGACCGTCCATGCTAATAAACCCTATTGGTTTCATTGGGCGACAGAGCTTGTGATGTCATTTCATCTCAATGTCAGGAAAAAGTCCAAAAAAACTGGAAGCACCTTCTCCAAAAATGACCTTTACAGTGTTGACGGGGACATTAAACCTCAAATAAAAAAAATCCCTTTGCTCAAAAGCGAACAATTTTCAGATAAAATTTGCGATGTTTTTTCTTACTTTTGCTCCAAACATAGGTTGTCAGTACTCCTTAGTTTTAGTTTATACTAATTTATTTTAGTTTGATTGCGATGAAAGCTTCAAGCTTATTGAATCGCTCTCAAACTCTCATTCCGGGTGTTTTCACGCGCATGCGAGAGAGAGGCAGTGGCTTTTACACCACTGCTACCCAATTACACCTGGGTGGAGTGGGGCAGTGTCAATACGTGTCTTGCCCAAGGACACACCTCGATACCGGTGGCCGGATTCGAACGCACAACCTCTTGATAATAAGTTGAACGCATTAACCACTGCACTATCGAGGCTGTTCCAAGAAATACCTACAATCTATGTTTCGGAGCAATTTGAGGAAAACTAGAACTGTCAGAGGATCTAACTATAGCACCGCTATAGTGCTATCAGGAAAGAAAAATACACTGTACTGACTTTATTCCAAGTGCCATTTTTCAATGTTCAAAGGGCAATAACTCCAAAAGTAGGCAATCCAGTGTTATGGTTCATGCGCTCTTGCCCATCATCTTATAGTGCTTTACATTTGTGTGAAGTTCATGAAAATAAATCAAACGGTTTTTGAGTTATGGCGTGGACAAGGTTAAAATTGTCATTTTTCAATGTTCAAAGGGCAATAATTCCAAAAGTAGGCAATCCAAAGTTATGGTTCATGCGCTCTGCACATGATCTCATAGTGCTTTACATTTGTGTGAAGTTTCATGAAAATCCCTCGAACAGTTTTTAAGTTATCATGAATAAATGAATTACAGTTGCCATTTTTCAATGTTCAAAGGGCAATAACTCCAAAAGTAGGCAATCTAGAGTTATTGTTCATGCACTCTGCACATCGTCTCATAATGCTTTTCATTTGTGTTAAGTTTCATGAAAATATCTCAAATGGTTTTGAGTTATCATGAATAACGGAATTACGGAATCACAGAAGGACAAGGCAAATCCAATATAGCCCCACTTTTTCAAAGCCGGGCTATAATGAAATATATGTATACCCTTGTAAACCTAGTTTTCCACATATAAAGTTGGGGTTTGCAGAAATATTCATCTCACTGACTTGTCAACCTCAACATGCTGAACCCGATATCTCAATATTTTTTTAAGCAGTATAGATACAGATCAGCTGGCTTCTCAGAAGCCAGCTGATCAGGATTTATACTGTTTTCCCTTCTGCTCATTACGAAAACACACCTATTCAAATACACTGTAACCTTTATCGCTGAAAAAAATTAAATTTTAAGTTGAAAAATTATAATTTTCTTAATTTCTGCTAAAAAATGTAGATTGTGGGTACACTTAAGAACCGCCTCATCAAGGCGGTTTTAACGAGTACCCAGAATCTATATTTTAGAGTAGAAATTAGAAAAATAAGGTTTACCCCCGTAAACCCAAGTTTTACTATATAAAAGTGGGGTTCAAGGGGGTCAAAATTATATAGGCGTGTTTTCGTGATGTTCTGAATCCATTGTAAAAATTGAAGCCATGCAACACAAATGGCTGAACATTGTTGTGGAGTGTTGTATATTGACATATTCAGCATGGTGAGGGTTAATTTAATGTTAGTGGCTGAGTTCAACTAATTACCTTCAGTACTGTTATTTTCTGCTGGGAATCTGAGATGTCTTGCATTAGTTTCACCTGAAAATTTAAATATTCTCAATTTTACAGTCCTTTATTTTTATATGAACTCAGAGCAATTGCGGCTAGATAATTGTAAGTTTCAAATGCTGCATCAAACCACTCTATGTCAATGAGTTAAGAGTGTTTGAGTTTTACATCTCACCAACAGCTAAGGTCATATGGAGACGGGACCTCGGTTTAAAGACTCATCCGAAAGTCTGGAGAAGCCCGGGATCAATCCTGTGATCCCTGGTTTACAAGGCGAGTAGCATAACCACTACACCACGGAGGCTTCTACAATGAGTTAAGATCATAGGACTAGACAATCTTTTATCTTGGACACAGCTTATATAACATGGATGGGATGCTACATGTATCATTTTCTTTTTTTTAATTTTTGGTTTGGGTTTTACAGCCCTATCAAGACTATTTCACTTATTTGAAGCTGATCATTAATCAGAGTTGGGCGAAAACGGGTGAAAAACCTCCCGACCTTCCGTTGCAGAGCCTGGATTCTCTCATGTGACCGGAGTGAGGCTTGAACCTAGCTAGACATATCAGTCAACAGATAAAATGACTATTTAAAAATTGACTATTCGTTAAAATGACTATTTGTTTCCTTACACATTCCTGATATAAAGAATTTGCGGCTATACAGAATCCCAATAAGTAGTTTGATAAGTAACAAAGTGCCTTTTTCACCTCAGTTACTCCAAGAAACCAATGTTGTGGACATTTGTTAGAATCACCTCGCGGAACAAAGAAAACGACCATGAAAAATATTCATAAATATCTATGACCACAGAAAATTTTGTCAAAGTAATATCATGAAAAAATGTTACCAAAAACCTCTGACCACTTGGATACCAGTATATTTGTATTGGAGTTTAATGGCCCAGTCAACACTATTTTAGGTCATTTTTGAGCCAGTCATTTTAACTATCCACAAATTTCCTGGGATAGCTTATACTTAAGCCGTTAACCAGTACAGTGCACATTCTTTCGCAAGAAACTGACAACTACCCTTCTTGAATCAGCGGAAGGGAATGACCGTAGAAAAGATTTCATAATCAATCTCCACAAAGAATGTTGCCCACCCTGGCAGGTATCAAAGCCGCTTCCTCCTGATCACCATTCAGACGAGCATCCGACTGAGCTACTGAGGCTGGCTACTTGGACACCAGTCGGAGATGCATAGGACCATGTTTCCAGAGATGGCATGAATATTAACCCATTTGGTACAGGAAACCCCTAAATGGGTACCTTTGCAAACAGTGCAGGCCCAGATCAGACGCCGCAGAATCAGGGCCTACGCTGTTTGCAAAAAGTTCAGCCAGTTTCCAAATAGATTTTGAAGAAAACACAACCTGACACCCCTAAATTTTGAAATGGACTCATGCCATATATAAGGAGGAAGATTCCATTTGGTACAGAAAGGATTAAATTACAAGAAAAACTTACTATCAATTGATTCCTGTATATTACTAGTACTAGTACTGGATGTTCTGTTACGACTTCTTGTATGAATATATCTTCCCAGTACAACGACCAGAACATACAGTACATATAAGAGTATAAAACCTGGAAATAAAGCATACATACAAGTTATACATCAGGGGCCAGTCGTATAAAGCATAGTTAGCTTAACAAGCTTGTTTTTGAGTTTGTCAGAATTGAGGTTTAATGTTCCCATCAACACTATTTAGGTCATTTAGCAGACGTTGCTTCCAGTTTTGTGGGACATTTACCCGACATTGAGATGAAATGACATCTCAAACCCTGTTGCCCAAACAAACCAAAAGAGTTAATATGTAGGGACGGTCCGACTCGCACCATTTTGCCTGGGCAAGCTTAGACCTTACCAGTACCCATGTGCGGGTAGTTTCAGCTCTGCGTGGAAGCATCAAGCTGCCCAATCTATTTATTCAAGCCCCCATGGGCGGGGGCGGTTAATCAACTTGTTAGTGGTCATATTGTTAACAGTTACTGTTCTAGCAACTACAGTATCTAAAATTTTTGTACTTTTGCAGAAAAAATGTGAGCAGCAGAAAAAATTTGAGCAGCAAAAGCTGCTCACATTTTTTCAGCAAAAATATAAGCATATTTGCCTAATTAAATAATCAAAATTTTAACGATACATTAACAAACCATCAACAACTGGCCCCTAGTTAACAAGGGCATGAAATGAAGAGCCCTCTAAACTCCACTTTACACAAGAAAAATGGGGTGTACAGTGGGAATTCATTACTTTCCTTAGTTTTGCTCAGAAACATAGATGGTGGTAGTCGTCAGACCGGCCTTATTGAGGCGGTTGTAATGAGCACTCACAATCTATATCTGGACTAAAAATAAGAAACATATCAAAACACTTTCATTTGAAAAATTTTAGTTCTAGAGATAGACACCATTTTAGCTCATGGGTATGCATTACGATAACACGCCCATGCGACAAAGTGCATTTTTCACATCTCCAAAATGGCTACTTTGCTGATGAAAATCTGTGGTATTTTTCTTATTTATACTGCAAACATAGGTTGTGGTTGCTCGTTAGAACCACCTGAATGAGGCGGTTCTAACGAGTACCCACAACCTATGTGTTGGAGCAGAAATAAGAACAAGAGCACCGCATGCGGGTGCCAACGCTCGGCTGCAGTTTCTTTTAGTTAAACAAAAATTCTAAGTCGAAAAAGGGGCATAACTGTGCCAAAAATATTTTAAGGGTTACCTCACCTATTGGTATGAGTTCCCCATTTCATAATGAACAACTTGTCCGAGTTTCAAGTAAAAATGTCCAAGTTTTTGCAAAAATTCTAAGTCGAAAAAGGGGCATAACTGTGCCAAAAATATTTTTAGGGTTACCTCACCTATTGGTATGAGTTCCCCTTTTCATAATGAACAACTATTCCAAGTTTCAAGTTAATATGTTCAGTAATGACAGAGATATTACAAAATGTTTTTGCACGACTACGAGGCAGACGACGACAGAGCGAAAACAGCCGAGCTAAAAATAATGTATATCCCGGTAAACCCCAGTTTTCTCTATATGACCAAGTCCATGTGATGTTATAGAATTGGATACAAAGTGAAACTTCAATGACTGGAACAGCCATGGTTCATATACCACAGCTCATTCAAACTCAGTCAAAAGTCCCTAGAGAATTCTTTCCAAGATATGCATGTATGTGAGATTATAAGAATCTTATATGGGCGTGAGGGGTGGATGGAAAAATTCGTCCCAAGGGTCACTGTCCGGCATCACGAGGCTTGCCGAGTGATGCCGGACAGTGATCCCGAGGGGCGGATTTTTCTATCCACCCCTCACACCCATATTGGATTCTTTTTCTTGTATACCTTCCATTTCTATTGCGAATTTTTAATGCTGCTGTCACTTCGGTTACCGACGTCCGCCATTTTGTGATGACACAACAGGAATGTTTAGTGACGTCACGCATGACGACGCCGCGCATGAGTGTGTAATCAACCAGTGCATTTATCAAACACGCGATTATATTCGATTTGGTGTCGGAACACCAGGGTCAGAACATAAATTTCTATCCCAGGGTAAAATCACGGATTTCCTTGTCTGGTGTGCAAGAAAATGTGTGATCAAGCGGGTATGAAGCATTGACCCACACAACGTAAGGAACACAAGCTACTTCTTTTTCACACGTCAATCATATAGGCAATGGGCAAGCATATCAAAAAGACCAACTCGATAATGTGCTTTGCTTCACCTGTCATCAGAATGGACAACTGCACTAGTGAAAACTTTAAAGTTGAAACAAGAAAACAGTGAATTATGGACTGAATTTTGATGTCCTCTTGAAGTAAATATCGGTCTGGGTCACAAAAACTCAGTCTCAGACTGACAAACGGGCATTTTCCTCAGCCCTAGATCCGACTCATCGATTGGGAGACAAAAATTTTTTGAATGAGAGCCTATCCTTTCCCGTAAATCATAAAGTCAACACTATAAACAGGAATTCTAATGCACTTGCATGTGTAAACAACGTCTGATTGCATAATGTCAAAAATTTGTGACAGTATATTCTGCGATATACTGTTGTATTACCAGAACACACCTATATAATTTTGACCCCCTCATACCCCACTTTTATATAGTAAAACTGGGGTTTAAGGGGGTATACATTATTTTTCTTATTTCTGCTCAAAAACATAGATTGTGGGTACTGGATAGAAACCCCTCGTCGAGGGGGTTCTATCCAGTACCCACAATCTATGTTTTTGAGCAGAAATAAGAAAAATATCACAATTTTTCATCTTAAAATTTCTAATTTTTGGCCAAAAAAATTGGCAATGTATTTGTATAGGCATGCTTTCGTATTGGAAACCCGACATCATCGTATAGGTCTCCGGACGTTAGCCCCCCAGGACGTTTGCCCCCCAATGACTTAATCTAACAAGAGGGCCATGATGGCCCTGGATCGCTCACCTGATCCATAGAGTAACAAGTGGGCCCCGGGGAGGGCCATTATTGACCCCAAGGTTATAATGTGCATAATGCTGAGGGAGGTCTAAAAAGGTGAAGCTTCATACCAAATATCAACAAAGGCTATAATTGTCCACTAGATGAAGCTCCATACCAAATATCAAAGACTTGGGCCTTGCAGTTTCAGAGAAGAAGATTTTTAAAGATTTTCCAATATAAGTCTATGTAAAACCAAAGGGTATAGGGGCGGGGGCATTTTTGGCCCCAGGGCTATAATTAGAGGTCCACTAGATTAAATTTCACACCAAATATCAAAGACCTAGGCCTTGTGGTTTCATAGAAGAAGATTTTTAAAGATTTTCCCTACATAAGTCTATGTTAAACCAAAGGGCCCCAAGGCAGGGGCATTTTTGGCCTCAGGGCTATAATTTGAACAATCTTGGTAGAGGTCCACTAGATGAAGCTTCATACCAAATATCAAAGACCTAGGCCTTGTGGTTTCAGAGAAGAAGATTTTTCAAGATTTTCCCTGTGTAAGTCTATGTAAAACCAAAGGGCCCCAGAGCGGGGGCATTTTTTGGCCCATGGGCTATAATTTGAACAATCTTGGTAGAGGTCCACAAGATGAAGCTTAATACCAAATATCAAAGACCTGGGCCTTGCAGTTTCAGAGAAGAAGATTTTTTAAAGATTTTCCCTACATAAGCCTATGTAAAACCAAAGGGCCCCGGGGCTGGGGGCATTTTTGGCTCCAGCACTATAATTTGAACAATCTTGGTATGGGTCCACAAGATGAAGCTTCATACCAAATAGCAAAGACCTGGGCATTGCAGTTTCAGAGAAGATTTTTAAAGATTTTCCATATATAAGCCTATGTAAAACCAAAGGGCCCCGGGCGGGGGCATTTTTGGCCCCAGCACAATAATTTGAACAATCTTGGTAGGGGTCCAATAGATAAAGCTTCATATCAAATATCAAAGACCTGGGCCTTGCGGTTTCAAAGAAGAAGATTTTTACAGATTTTCCCTTTATAAGCCCATGTAAAACCAAAGGGCCCGGGGCGGGGGCATTTTTGGCCCCAGCACAATAATTTGAACAATCTTGGTAGGGGTCCACTAGATGAAGCTTCATACCAAAAATCAAAGACCTCGGCCTTGTGGTTTTCAGAGAAGAAGATTTTTAAAGATTTTCCTATATAAGCCCATGTAAAACCAAAGGGCCCCGGGGCGGGGGCATTTTTCGCACCAGCACACTAATTTGAACAATCTTGGTAGGGGTCCACTAGATGAAGCTTCAAACCAAATATCAAAGAGCTTGGCCTTGCGGTTTCAGCGAAGAAGATTTTTTAAGTTTTTGGTGAAAAAATCTATTTTTGGCTCCTGTGACCTATATGTGCAATGGACTGGAACCATTTGAACAACTCTGAAAGGGGACCACCTAAGGATCATTCCTGTGAAGTTTTGTCAAAATCCGATCAGTGGTTTAGGAGGAGATGTCGTTTGAAGAAATTGTTTACGCACGGATGACAGACAAAAAGTGATCCTAATATAAAACACAAGAGGGCCATGATGGCCCTGGATCGCTCACCTGATCTATAGTGTAACAAGTGTGCCACAGAGAGGGCCATTATTGGCCCCAGGGCTTTAATGTGCATAATGTTGAGGGAGGTCTTAAAGGTGAAGCTTCATACCAAACATCAACAAAGGCTATAATTTGAACAATCTTGGCAAAGGTCCACTAGATGAAGCTACACATCAAATTTCAAAGACCTGGGCTTGGCGGTTTCAGAGAAGAAGATTTTTTTTAAGATTTTGCCTATATAAGCCTATGTAAAACCAAAGGGCCCCGGGACGGGGGCATTTTTTGCCCCAGCCCTATAAGTTGAACAATCTTGGTAGGGGTCCACTAGTGAAGCTTCATACCAAATATCAAAGTCCTGGGCCTTGTGGTTTCAGAGAAGAAGATTTTTAAAGATTTTCCCTATATAAGCCTATGTAAAATCAAAGGGCCCCGGGGCGGGGGCATTTTTGGCCCCAGCACTATAATTTGAACAATCTTGGTAGGGGTCCACTAGATGAAGCTTCATACCAAATATCAAATACCTGGGCCTTGTGGTTTCAGAGAAGAAGATTTTTAAAGATTTTCCCTATATAAGCCAATGTAAAACCAAAGGGCCCCGTGGTGGGGGCATTTTTTGTCCCAGCACTAAAATTTGAAGGGGTCCACTAGATGAAGCTTCATACCAAATATCAAAGTCCTGCATGGGCCTTGTGGTTTCAGAGAAGAAGATTTTTAAAAAATTTCCCTTTATAAGCCTATGTAAAACTAAAGGGCCCCGGGGCGGGGGCATTTTTGGCCCCAGCACTATAATTTGAACAATCTTGGTAGGGGTCCACTAGATGAAGCTTCATACCAAATATCAAAGACCTGGGCCTTGTGGTTTCAGAGAAGAAGATTTTTAAAGATTTTCCCTATATAAGCCAATGTAAAACCAAAGGGCCCCGTGGCGGGGGCATTTTTTGTCCCAGCAATATAATTTGAACAATCTTGGTAGGGGTCCACTAGATGAAGCTTCATACCAAATATCAAAGACCTGGGCCTTGTGGTTTCAGAGAAGAAGATTTAAAAAGATTTTCCCTATATAAGCCTATGTAAAACCAAAGGGCCCCGGGGCGGGGGCATTTTTGGCCCCAGCACTATAATTTGAACAATCTTGGTAGGGGTCCACTAGATGAAGCTTCTTACCAAATATAAAACACCTGGGCTCTATTGTTTCAGAGACGAAGATTTTTAAAGATTTTCCCTATATAAGCCAATGTAAAACCAAAGGGCCCCGTGGCGGGGCATTTTTTGTCCCAGCACTAAAATTTGAACAATCTTGGTAGGGTCTACTAGATGAAGCTTCATACCAAATATCAAAGTCCTGGGCCTTGTGGTTTCAGAGAAGAAAATTTTTAAAGATTTTCCCTATATAAGCCTATGTAAAACCAAAGGGCCCCGGGGCGGGGGCATTTTTGGCCCCAGCACTATAATTTGAACAATCTTGGTAGGGGTCCACTAGATGAAGCTTCATACCAAATATCAAAGACCCGGGCCTTGTGGTTTCAGAGAAGAAGATTTTTAAAGATTTTCCCTATATAAGCCTATGTAAAACCAAAGGGCCCCGGGGCGGGGGCATTTCTTGTCCCAGCACTATAATTTGAACAATCTTGGTAGGGGTCCACTAGATGAAGCTTCATACCAAATATCAAAGTCCTGGGCCTTGTGGTTTCAGAAAAGAAGATTTTTAAAGATTTTCCCTATATAAGCCTATGTAAAACCAAAGGGCCCCGGGGCGGGGGCATTTTTGGCCCGTGCACTATAATATGAACAATCTTGGTAGGGGTCCACTAGATGAAGCTTCATACCAAATATCAAAGTCCTGCATGGGCCTTGTGGTTTCAGAGAAGAAGATTTTTAAAGATTTTCCCTATATAAGCCTATGCAAAACCAAAGGTCCCCGGGGCGGGGGCATTTTTGGCCCCAGCACTATAATTTGAACAATCTTGGTAGGGGTCCACTAGATGATGCTTCATACCAAATATCAAAGACCTGGGCCTTGTGGTTTCAGAGAAGAAGATTTTTAAAGATTTTCCCTATATAAGCCCATGTAAAACCAAAGGGCCCCGGGGCGGGGGCATTTTTGGCCCCAGCACTATAATTTGAACAATCTTGGTAGGGGTCCACTAGATGATGCTTCATACCAAATATCAAAGACCTGGGCCTTGTGGTTTCAGAGAAGAAGATTTTTTAAGTTTTTGGTGAAAAAAATCTATTTTTGGCTCCTGTGACCTAGATGTGCAACGGACCGGAACCATTTGAACAACTTTGAAAGGGGACCACCTAAGGATCATTCCTGTGAAGTTTGGTCAAAATCCGATCAGTGGTTTAGGAGGAGATGTCGTTTAAAGAAATTGTTTACGCACGGACGCACGGACGGACGGACGCACGCACGACGGACGACGGACAAAAAGTGATCCCAAAAGCTCACCTCGTCACTACGTGACGGTGAGCTAAAAATGGACATTTGCCCCCCAGTTGAAAATGCGACCCGGACATTTGCCCCCCAGAGCTTATTTTTGGTATGGACATCTGCCCCCCAGTGCTTATTTTACAGGTGGACATTTGCCCCCCACTGCTTATTTCAGAAAGGGACATTTGCCCCCCCCCCCCCCCCCCCATACTGTCTAGAACTATCTCTAGATAGTTCTAACATGTTCCTACAATCTTTGTTTTTGAGCAGAAATTAAGAAAACAATGCAAACCCTTGTATGCCTTATTTTTTTTCTGAAAACTTACAAGGATATTCATTTTACAGACTTGTACGATGTAGCTACATAATTTACATGATAATGTTTTGACCACTGTATCCAGTTTAAAAACCACTTGAGTATAGGCGTCTGACATTGGACTTTCAGTGAGGCACAAACTCAATATATGGTTCTGTAGCTGACTTGCTTAAGCCTTATCCTGCTGAATAAATTGAGCATCTCCAATTGTTGACTATTAACCATCACATTCTTGGTATATTTTTGTTAACTTAACAAATGGCATGACAAACAGTATAGATCCCCATCATATATGGCATCTGATCTGGATCCATACTGCTTTCTAAGGTAGGGGTTGTCCATAACAGCAGGTTATTATGGTATTTATATAGATGGGAGTAATTTATTGCTTAACATTTTGTATTTCTGATGATAATTAACCAAAAAATACATTTTTCCTCCTTTATATTAGCCCTGGTCTATCTGGGGGGCAAATGTCTCTTTCTGAAATAAGCAGTGGGGGGCAAATGTCCACCTGTAAAAATAAGCACTGGGGGGCAGATGTCCATACCAAAAATAAGCTCTGGGGGGCAAATGTCCGGGTCACATTTTCAACTGGGGGGCAAATGTCCATTTTTAGATTAATACATTGGGGGGCAAATGTCCTGGGGGGCAAATGTCCTGGAATCCATCGTATACGTTACTTCGATTTTCATTGGCTAGCATTTGGTTTTACACAGCTCACTGTAATTGCCGCCTTATGCAAGATAGTACAATTTTTAACTGTAGTATCGAATGAGTGCATTCGAATGAGGATAACTGTATTGAAAATTGTCATTTGGGTTGAATATCTCCATTGATATGTCTTATTTTGAGCTAAAAAGCTAGCTCCAATGAAACTGTCAATATTATTAGTTTTGTTGCCATATGTCAGTGTACAGAGAGTTGACTATTACTGAATGGGTATTTAGACTGATTTGAGTCACAGCTCAGCTAAAAAGCGTAGCTCAAGGTAAACTGTGTAATGCGTAGCTCTAGGTAAATTGGGTAAAGAATTCTCACCAATAGCTTCGTATTTTGTGATCTCTTTTTTCCAGAGTATTTGGAATGCCCAGAAAGTGGCCGCTAAGAAGAATATCACATCCCTGAGAAACGGACGCTGCATGGCGTCAAATGGTTGTATGATGGCTATCGTTCCCGCTATGACTGTTGTGACAAACACTCCAGCACCTATACAGAATGTGACAAAATTACAAGACATTACGAAAACACGCCTATACAAATACATTGTTAATTTTACCTCCGAAAATGCGAAAATTTAAGATGAAAAATTGGGATATTTTTCTTATTTCTGCGCAATATATAGATCGAGGGAACTCGTTAGAACCGCCTCATCGAGGGGGTTCTAGATGAGGCGGTTCTAACAAGTACCTACAATCTATATTTTAGAGCAGAAATAAGAAAACTAAGGTTAACCCCTGTAAACCCCAGTTTTACAATATAAAAGTGGGGAACAAGGGGATCAATGTTATATAAGCGTGGTTTCGTGAAGAATCAGTCTACATAGAAGATCTTACATGAGTGTTCATGTATTATTGACTTTATTAAACGAGTTGAGGAAAAGGGATAAGATGAAAAATTGTATTAGTTTTCTTATTTCTGCTCAAAATATAGATTGTGGGAACAAGTTAGAGGCGGTTCTAATGAGTACCCACAATCTATATTTTAGAGCAGAAATGAGAAAAATAAGGTTTACCCATGTAAACCCCAGTTTTACTACATACAAGTGGGGTTCAAGGGGGTCAGAATTATATAAGCGTGTTTTTGTGATGCATTTGAAGAGTTTATAATTGGGTTTGAGGATTTTTCGTGTCAATTTGCCGTTGGAATCGAAAGTTATGCAAGAATAAAGATCATCCATAATGGTTATTTTATTGCAATAACATTTGCTGTGTCCGTGAGAAGACATTTGAACACTAGGTCTTGTGGCCTCTATTCAAACAGCTTCCTCGGTACGACACAAATGTTAATGCATGAAAACCATGGGTGATCCCTGCTTAACCCATTGTATACTGGTGGACTCTTCCACTGCTATAGGTGGGACAAGTCCAATTGTCATATAAGGGGTGTCTGGCCTAGTTTTTTCATTTTTATTCTGTTTTTGATGGAAAATTCTGTTAGCAAATAGTGCAGGCCCTGATCAGACGCCACATTCTGCGACGTCTGATCTGGGCCTGTACTGTTTGCCAAGGTACCCTTTTAGGGGTTTCCTGCATGCAATGGATTAACCCTTATCTTGCTGTTCACAACAACCCCTATCTTTGGAAACAGTGAAGATCCAGATCAGATGGCTTCTGAAGAAGCCATCTGATCAGGATCTACACTGTTTGGCATTCAGTTTATGAATTTTTAGCAATAAATTACATTAAGTAATTTGATTGGTTGATAGACAGAAATGGGTGTGGCTTAAATGAATATTCAGCAAGATAAGTGCAGTTTATATTTTACTTTTGGTCCTTTGAGATCAGCGTGAATATTCTGAGAAATCAGAAATAACTTATTGGTTTAGACTCATATTCTAGACAGGCCTTTAATTATTTGGACCCCATTTTGATTTATATCAGTCTTTGAATCGACTGCCTATTCAAAATTCGCAAAATTGCAGTATGTTTCCTCTGGCTTTCTTTGCCGGATCATTACAGGGTCACTGATGAGGCTTTATTAGCCGAAACTACATAGTATGACCCATTTTCTTTCTTATTAATGTTTTCATTGCTCTTAAAGGAACTCATTTTTTATTTTTATTAAACACCTTGGAGACAGGAGCAGCTGGAGCCACCGTGGTTCAGGAGGCATAACAGGGATAGCTTTTCTTAGCTCCATATTGATTTGTTTGTTTTGAAGTTTTAAGGCCCAGTCAACACTATTTAGGCCATATAAAACTGGTCAGTTTGCCTAACCATTCTTCCTGGGCAGTCTTATACATAAGTGGTTAACCAGTACAGTGCACATTCTTTCACCAGAAACTGACACTTGCCCTTCTTTAATCAGTGGAAGTGACAGAATGACATTGGGAAAGGTTTCATGATCAATATCCCTGAAGGAATGTTGCCTACCCTAGCAGGTATCAAACCTGCTTCCTCCTGATCACCAGTCAGATGCACATCCAACTGATGTTCATTACGAAAACACCCCAAAACAAAGACATTGTAAATTTTATCGTCGAAAAAAAGAAAATGCTAAGATGAAAAATTATGATATTTTTCTTATTTCTGCTAAAAAAATATAGATTACGGGTATTCGTCAGAACCGCCTCATCGAGGCGGTTCTAACGAGTACTCACAATCTATATTTTAGAGCAGAAATAATAAAATAAGGTTTACCCCTGTAAACCCCAGTTTTACTATATAAAAGTGGGGTTCAAGTGGGGGTGAAAATTATATAGGCATGTTTTCGGGATGTGTTGGAGGACAATAAAGGGATATTTTCCTTATTTTCTTGTTAAGATGAAAAAAGTTCTGAGAAAAAGTTCAAAATGATTAAATATTTTTATTTTTCATAATGTTTCTTGTTAGAAACATACCGGTATGTTGTGGGTTCTTGTTAGAATCTCCTCATTTAGGCAATTCAAACAAGTATCCATCAAATATGTTTGTTTCATGGAGAAATAACAAAAATGAAACCCAAAACGAGTACTCACAATCTATATTTTAGAGCAGAAATAATAAAATAAGGTTTACCCCTGTAAACCCCAGTTTTACTATATAAAAGTGGGGTTCAAGTGGGGGTGAAAATTATATAGGCATGTTTTCGGGATGTGTTGGAGGACAATAAAGGGATATTTTCCTTATTTTCTTGTTAAGATGAAAAAAGTTCAGAGAAAAAGTTCAAAATGATTAAATATTTTTATTTTTCATAATGTTTCTTGTTAGAAGCATACCGGTATGTTGTGGGTTCTTGTTAGAATCTCCTCATTTAGGCAATTCAAACAAGTATCCATCAAATATGTTTGTTTCATGGAGAAATAACAAAAATGAAACCCAAAATTAAGTTATCCTCATTAGACCTTCTTATCTGGAGTCATTGTCTCAATCAAAATCTACCTATATAGCCATCAAACACTCGACCACAGTGGATAACTATGGTCATGTGGTACACAGTGATTGACCCAAAGTTACTAACAGACAGTGGTAGAAGTTTAACCCATTGCATGCAGGAAACCCCTAAATGAGTACCTTGGCAAACAGTGCAGGCCCAGATCAGACGCCGCAGAACGCGGTGTCTGATCAGGGCCTGCACTATTTGCTAACAGAATTTTCAATAAAAAAACAGAATAAAAATGAAAAAATGACCTGACAACCCTTATATGACAAATGGACTTGTCCAACATAATATAGCCATTGAAGAGTCCACTAATATACAATGGGTTAAATTGAGTAAGAGTATCAATAAGGTCAGTTAGACTCAGGCAAATATCCCTCTCAGACAGGCAATGTGATAACAGCTCAGGCAAATATCAAACTCAGGTGGGAGATGTGATAACAGCTCAGGCAAATATCACACTCACTAGGGAGATGTGATAACAGCTCAGGCAAATATCACACTCAGGAGGGAGATGTGATAACAGCTCAGGCAAATATCACACTCAGGCGGGAGATGTGATAACAGCTCAGGCAAATATCACACTCAGGAGGGAGATGTGATAACGGTTCAGGCAAATATCACACTCAGGAAGGCAATGTGATAACAGCTCAGGCAAATATCACATTCAGGAGGGAGATGTGATAACAGCTCAGGCAAATATAACACTCAGGAGGGAGATGTGATAACAGCTCAAGCAAATATCACACTCAGGAGGGAGATGTGATAACGGTTCAGGCAAATATCAGACTCAGGAAGGAGGTGTGATAATGGTTCAGGCAAATATCACACACAGGAAGGAGGTGTGATAACGGCTCAGGCAAATATCACACTCAGGTGGGAGATGTGATAACAGCTCAGGCAAATATCACACTCACTAGGGAGATGTGATAACAGCTCAGGCAAATATCACACTCAGGAGGGAGATGTGATAACAGCTCAGGCAAATATCACACTCAGGCGGGAGATGTGATAACAGCTCAGGCAAATATCACACTCAGGAGGGAAATGTGAAAACAGCTCAGGCAAATATCACACTCAGGAGGGAGATGTGATAACAGGTCAGGCAAATATCACACTCAGAAGGAGGTGTGATAATGGTTCAGGCAAATATCGCACTCAGGCGGTGAATGTGATCCCATGTTCCCCATAAAGAACCAAAATAACGAATTTGTTATACTGCAAAGCTTTTTCATGACATTTTGTACATTGTTGCATCATTCTGCAAATAATTATTTTTTATACCACAATCAGGCACTCTAGTAACCTAATAAAGGGGGTCGAATAACTGCACGCTATAATCGGTAGTGACCTATAATAACTTCTACTGACCTATAATACGTCTAGTGACCGTTTATAGACTGGACCTACTTTTCAGGTCACTAATTTACAAGTGTAAACAAAAACATGCAACCTTTTATACATGGGAAAAGAACGAAACTGCAAGTTTAAATCTTGGCAATACATGTATTTATTTGAACAGATTTTCAGAAATTTCAGCAAAATTCTTCCCTTCTCCGCCTTTCCTTGTTTGAATGGCCCTTTGGAATAACTGCGCACTGCTACTGCAGTTGCGTCTCAACCTCGAAAATAATTTCTAAAGCTAAAATAAACTATATTTGCAGATTTTCATACAGAATGTAAAGCGCTGAGAAACTTTTATTCCAGCGTCCATGTTGTTTCCTACATCTTTGTGACCCGGGGCTGTCAGAAACTTTGCACTCATTAACGTCACGTTATACTAGGTGTGCGCGCCATGGCACTGAATGTCGTTTATTATGCCACACTGCCTGTTGTCTTATTTGCTTATATTTGCTTATTTATTGCATAACCCTTTGATTGTTTTGAATTGCTGTATAAACTAAATACATGGTTTGTGTCTTTAATAATACAATATAATCGGTTTGCCGTGAGAATTTTATAAGGCCTCGCTAAAGCTTGCCCCTATAAAATTGTCTAAGTCTCACCGATTATATTTTGTTATAAAAGACACTAACCATGTATTTACTATGTAGAGGATGCAGTGAGAAGTACATGTTTACATGCAACGTCATCAAATGCGTCCTTCCACAAGCACTAAGTTAATCACAATACTCAGTGGGAAAACGTCTATGTCATGTTAGAATGAGAGTTTTAAAATGAAGAACAAAGCCGGCCTCTGTAGCTCAGTCGGATACGGGTCTGACTGGTAATTAGGAGGATGCGGGTTCAACCCTGCCGAGGTCTGCAACATTCATTCGTGAAGATTAATCATGAAATCTTTTCTATGGTCATTCTCTCCCTTCCGCTGATTCAAGAAGGGCAGTTGTCAGTTTCTGGCGAAAGAATGTGCACTGTACTGCTTAACCGCTAAGGTATAAGCATGCCCAGGAAAAGTGTGGATAGGTAAACTGACCGGCTCAAAAATGACCTAAATAGTGTTGACTGGGCTGTTAAACTCCAATACAAACAAATAATGAAGAACAATGAAATAAAGTAAATAATGACTTAAAAAATTAAATTTTCATTTATTTATGTTTGGCATGGAAATTATTGTGGGGCATGAAATTGTTTTGCCTTAACTTCTCATCAACTGTGCAGTTAATCCAAGATAGTGAACATTGCAATTCAGGGAAGGCAAGCATGACAGGGTAATTAACCCTTTTTGTACCAAATGGAATCTTCCTCCTTATATATAACAGGAGTTCATTTCAAAATTTAGGGGTGTCAGGTTGTGTTTTCATCAAAATTTATTTGGAAAATGATGATCTTTAAGCAAACACTGGAGGCCCTGATCAGACGCCACGGCGTCTGATCTGGGCCTGCACTGTTTGCCAGGGTACCCGTTTTGGGTTTTCTGGTACAAAATGGGTTAATATATAGGAAGCCCATCCCTGAAAAAACGTCTAAGGATAACTGCTTTTATTTTATAATTAAAGACACTAACCATGTATTTACTATATAACTGCATTACGATAACACACCCGTGCGACATAGTGCATTTTTCACATTTCCAAAATGGCTACTTTTCTGATGAAAATATGTGATATTTTTCTTATTTTTGCTCCAAGACATAGGTTGTGGGTGCTCGTTAAAACCGCCTCATTTAGGCGGTTTTAACGAGTACCCACAACCTATGTCTTGGAGCAAAAATAAGAAAAATTATGCATACCTCCTTAAACCCCAGTTTTCTTTATATAAAGTGGGGTTTAGGGGGGGGGGGGGTGTTCATTTCACGGACTTGTTCACGTGATGGTAACCAGATATTCTTACCAAACAGAGCCCCAAATGCGAGACCAGCATCTCCGTTCTTGGCATTACCAATAGCAGCTATGGCTGAGAATATATCTGGAGCGCCGTTACCAAAGGCTAGAAATGTCACACCCTAGAGAATGTTTAGGAAATTGTACTCTGATAAAATTTAGCTTTTTAACCTGTGAACAGAATATTCCAGATTGTACATGCATATATGAGGAGTCCATTTCGGAATTTAGGAGTGACAGGTTGAGTTCTTTAACCTTTTTTGTACCAAAAGGAATCTTCCTCCTTATATATAGCAGGAGTCCATTTCAAAATTTAGGGGTGTCAGGTTGTGTTTTTATCAAAATTCATTTAGAAAATGATCGAACTTTTAGCAAACAGTGGAGGCCCTGATCAGATACCGCATTCTGCAGCAACAGATCTGGGCCTGCACTTTTTGCCTGGGTACCCGTTTTGGGGTTCCTGGTACAAAATGGGTTAACCTTTATCATTGTCTGGGCCAACTCAGCAGACAAAACATTGTTGATATGTATTTTTATTATTTTTCTCAGAAAATAGGAATTAACATCTTGTGCAAATTGTCTCCATAGGAGACAATTTGCAAGAGATGTTAAATCCTGTTTTCCAGGGAAAATATTTCAAAATGTCTTCTACTAAAATACCCCGCATGCAGAGTTTTCGGTGATTTATACAGGAACAGCTGAAGTTGTTAAATGCCACATATAACTGGAAGTCATGCAGTGGGCAATGTATTGTGACTTCTGTGATATCATGAATTGGAGGATGCCTACAAAAACTGTGTGCTATAGAACATGTCTGAGTTCCGTGGCAAAAACTGCAGACTACAAGCACAAAAGACTGGACAATCACAGGGGTTCTAGACCAGATGACCTCTATTCTGCTTTCATCTTTTTTCAGAGAAAATAAGGCTTTATCATTAGGAGGCCTTCATGCGGACTGAACAAATTATTTGTCTAAATAGCGACGGTAGTAAGGGCGAGGATTGTGGCCACGTAAAATTGATTTAAGCCCCCAGTGGAATTTGTTCACTGATAGTTCCAAGGCGGTTCTTCTGTCACAGTTTATTTTTGTTATGGTTTGTCTTTGAGTGTGTGTATCGCTTATATTATTTTGTTTTGGATAGCTAATTGGCGATTTGGTGCGAAAGTAACTGTCTTTTGGCTTTCCGCTATTGATGTTTCCATTAGGGTCTGTTGTTTCATGTTTGTGTTTCTTTCCCTTTGGTGTCTCTGATGGGAGCTGTGGGTTAATTGTATCGATTCCTGATTATTGCCTTCACTTCTATTTACGAAATAATATGTAAATCTGCTTAAACAGGCCTCATACTGACCAAGCTTTTCAAAGCCTGAAAGACCTGATTTTGCAACCTTAACCCTCATCCTGCTGTAGATGACAACCATAATCTTTGCAAACAGTGTAGATCCTGATCAGATGGCTTCTGAAGATGCCTTATCCTGCTGAATACAACAACCGGTATCTTTGCAAACAGTGTAGATCCAGATCAGATGGCTTCTGAAGAAGCCATCTGATCAGGATCTACACTGTTTGTAATGCAGTTGGTGACTTGAATACATTATATCAAATAATTTGATTGGTGAACAGGCAGAATGGGTGTAGCAAAATAATTTTATTCAGAGGATAAGTGTTCAATAGTCATTTTAAACAGAATATAAGAGGAAAAATCAAAATCTAAAAAGCCTGAAATCAAGGAAAAATCAAGAAACAATCAAGCCCTAAAAGCCTGAAATCCTGCATATGCCTGAAAAATATGAGGCCTGTTAAATCATATGCACAGCAGACAATTCACATGTCAAACCTCATTTTCACTGACACATAAAGAGAAAAATAATTTGAAAACTACACTCTGCTAATTTTTATTGGTGCTTTAACTCTTTTTGTACCAAATGGAATATTCCTCCTTATATATAGCAGGAGTCCAATTCAAAATTTAGGGGTGTCAGGTTGTGTTTTCTTAAAAATTTATTTGGAAAAATAGCTGAACTTTTTGCAAACAGTGTAGGCCCTGATCTGTCTGCCAATCCAACCCACAACCCCTGGTTTATGAGACGAGTAGCTCAACCAATCACCCACAGACCCAGAGGCTTAAGGGGAATGGGAACACCTGGCAGATTTTTCCATCATTTTTCGAAGAAAGACATTTTTTGGAACTTCCTGTTCACTTTTCTATCAGCTACATCACGTGAACAAGTCGTGAAATGAAGACCCACCTAAACCCCACTTTTTATAGAGTAAAACTGGGGTTTACCGGGGTATAGATTATTTTTCTTATTTTTTATCCAAGACATAGGTTGCCGGTACTCTTTAGAACAGCCTCAATGAGGCGGTTCTAAAGAGCACCCACAACCTATGTTTGCAGTATTTATAAGAAAAAATTCATGAATTTTCATAAGAAAAGTAACCATTTTGGAGATGTGAAAAAATGCACTATGTCGTATGGGTGTGTTATCGTAATGCTATCCCGTGGAAAAAGAGGTCAACTCTTAAAGGAAAGAATTTGCTCCTCAGGAGCAAATTCTTTCCTTTAAGAGTTGACCCCTATTGACATGGGGGACAACAATACTTTTGCAGGAGTTGCCTCCCCTGAAGGTGTATCCATTCCCCTTACTGCATCCAACTGAGCAACAGAGGCTGAAACTGTGTTGTTAAATTCTATTTGTAAAGGATACAGCAATGTTGTGACTCAACCTCATTGTATCTGCTATAACTGACAGAGCTGGACAAAAGCTGAAAAAAAAATATTAAAATATAGGTAACCTGTTAGGGAAAAAGGATCCTTAAAAGTGCCTGAAAAAGCTTTCAACCCAAGAATATACATATGTCGTTCAGATGCAGCCCAAGAATTTGTGTTGTTCAGATACAGCCCAAGAATATTCATGTGTTGTTCAGATATCATTTTGAAGGGAATGTTGGACAATGGACTGAATTTTTAAGACAAAAAGAAATAGAGCCTTCCAATTTGCATATCTAGCATGTGCAAAATTTGAAATAGTTTGTTACCATAGTAACACTCTTCTAAATGACGTGTTTGAAAATGATATAGTCCCAAGATTTCAAAGATGTTTTGTTTTTGAGAATTGGTCAAGTAGATGGTGAGATAATTCAATCTTAGATATAGCTGCTTTGCATAATGTATGCAAATTTATGCAATTTATGTACAATGTAATCAAAATATCTTTGCAACTGCTGAGCCGATTTTTAAGATGAAAGCAGTTTTGAAAAGCCTTGTGTGTACACTTTCAATCTGCACTATAAACAAGAGTACACTTATAAAAATAAAGTATTTCAATTTTTGCACATACTGTTTTATGCAAATTAGATGGTTCCATTATCTCCTGCCATATACAGGTAAATTCAGTCCAGTGTCTAACAGTCCCTACAAACTTTAACCTTTATCTTGCTAAATATTCATTTAAGCCACACCCATTTCTGTCTATCAACCAATCAAATTACTTGATGTAATTTATTGCTACAAATTCATAAACTGAATGCCAAACAGTGACAGGGGTTGTCGTGAACAGCAAGATAAGGGTTAAAATATTATCTGAAGAAACCTGTATCTGATTTGGTTCAAAAGTGAGCACACTCATACACCCGTGGACACAAAACTGTTCAAACTTTGATGGGCTTCATTTCATTTGGACTTGAAACATCATTCAATATAATATCTTAACATCCTGTCAGTCAACTGTCAGACAAAAATAAATTCAAAACAAAAGGTGGTGTGCATTTCATTGCAGTCTCCTGCACTGTCCAATCCAAATACATCTCAAATGTCAATCACAATGTTTGCCAAAATGAGACCAATCAATTGCTTGATCATGTTTCAGAATTATTTGATGAATGACAATTGCTTGTGCAAAGAAATTCACACAGGTGTAAGGTCCTTTTTCTACTGACTGGTCAAATGTATTAAACATTAACACACTACCATAGTTCATGTACATGAGAGATTCCGCTATTAAGATGTACATGGGAAATTCCTCTTTTAAAACAGCCAAAATAAAGACTATTTTTAGCTCGCCTGTACGAAGTACAAGGAGAGCTATTGTTGTCACCTCGGATGGCGTGCGCGTGTGCGTTTGCATTTGCGTTTGCGTTCCCGTCACACTGCGTTAAAGTTTTTCAAATGCTTATATCTCAACAGTCACTCATCACAGACCACTCATATTTGGAACTTAAGTACCTGGGAGGGTCCTCTGATGTTCAAAGAGAACAGACCCCTGGGTTCATGCCCCGGGGTGGGGCTAGGGGTCAAAATCTAGAACACCTTTGTAATTCTGTGTTAAAGTTTTTGAAATGCTTATATCTCAACAGTCACTCATCACAAAGCATTCATATTTACAACTTGGATACCTGGGAGTGTCTTCTGAGATTCCAAGACAACACACCCCTGGGTTCATGCCTTGGATTGGGGATGGGGTGGGGCTGGGGGTCACAATCTATGACACCTTTGTAATATGTTGTATACCTTTCCATTATACCAACGAGTTATAGACACAATTGGTTATACATCAGCCAATCAAGTGACATTGGTTCAAGTGTAATAGGGTGAAGGTCATGGTGACCTACATTTCACTGTCCAGTGATTTTACCTTATATCTTGAAGTCTATTTGTTGGAGAAATGTCATACCTGGGATATTAGTTCCATGTGACTCCACGATTGACCTCAAAATATATCTAGGTCACTGTGACCTATATTTCATGGTTCAGCGATTTTGCCTATTATCTCGAATACTATTTGATGGAGAAATGTCATACCTGGATAATTAGTTCCATATGACCCAATAATTGACCGCAAAATATATCTAGGTCATGGTGACCTACATTTCACGGTCCAGTGATTTTGTCTATTATCTTGAATACTATTTGATGGAGAAATGTTATACCTGGTTATTAAATGCAGGTGACCCAATTATTGACCTCAAAATATATCTAGGTCACTGTGACCTATATTTTATGGTTCAGCGATCTTGCCTTTTATCTAGAATACTATTTGATGGAGAAATGTCATACCTGGATTATTAGTTCCATATGACCCAATAATTGACTGCAAAATATATCTAGGTCATGGCGACCTACATTTCATGGTCCAGTGATTCTGTCTATTATCTTGAATACTATTTGATGGAGAAATGTTATACCTTGGTTATTAGTTGCATGTGACCCCATTATTGACCTCAAAATATATCTAGGTCAGTATGACCTATATTTCATGGTTCAGTGATTTTGCCTATTATCTTGAATACAATTTGATAGAGAAACGTCATACCTGGATTATTAGTTCCATGTGACTCTATAATTGATCGCAAAATATATCCAGGTCAGTGTGACCTATATTTCATGGTTCAGTGATTTTGCCTATTATCTTGAACACTATTTGATGGAGAAATGTCATACCTGGATTATTTATTCCATGTGACCCCATGATTGAGCTTGAATTAATATCTAGGTCAGTGTGTCCTATATTTCATGGTTCAGTAATTTTTCCTATTATCTTGAATACTATTTGATGGAGAAATGTCTTACCTGGATAATTAGTTCCATGTGACCCGATGATTGACATGGAAATATATCTAGGTCCTTGTGACCTATTTTCATGGTTCAATGATTTTGCCTTATAATTCAGATACAATTTGATCCTGAAATGTAATATCTGGAATATATGTTCCATGTGACCTGATTATTGATCTCAAATATATCAAGGTGAGTGTGACCTATATTTCATGGTTCATAAATTTTTCCTTATATCTTGAAGTCGCGAAACAGGCGAGCTATGCTGTCTGGCGACAGCTCTTGTTTTTCTTTAAAATATTAAGGTTTTCACTTATTCTTTTTATTTTAAACACCCCGTGTCCTCTAGTGAGAGACCACCTTTGGGACTGTCTAAAAGTGGTCTTAAAAGTTGTGGGACTTTTACCCGACATTGAGATGAAATGACATCTCAAGACCTGTCGTCCAATGAAACCAATAGGGTTTAAATGCATGGACGGTCCGACTCCCACCGTTTTACCTGGGCAAGCTTAGATCCTCTAAGCGGTTTACCAGTACTCGTGTGAAAGCATCATGCAGCCCATCTATTTCCTCAAGCCCAGATGGTGATAACATTTTGTGGCAATGATATATGATGTTTCATGTAAGTTACATGTGTACATACAAAAAATATGTATGTACATGCTTACTGCTTTGGAAATTGACACTTTTTGACAACATATTTACATCATGTTACTGGTCATTTTATTTTGATTTCTAATTGATAATTACATGTACATGTATTATACTATAAGTACATGTATTTTTCTTCGAAAACTGACATAACTCTCATCATGTTAACAAGCCTGTGTATAAATTTACCAGAATGTCTTAGAGAAATTTTAATAACTCAAATATGACAATTTGCTGGAGAAAATTTGAAATATTTTTCTTGTTTCTGTTTCAAGCATTAATTGTGGGTGCACTTTTGGGACAACCTCAATGAGGCCATTCTAAAGAGTACCCAGAGTCTATATATTTTCAAGTAAAAATAATGTATACCCTTTACCCACTGTGCCTTAGATAGACTGGGGTTTACTATGTCACATTGAGCTCTTAATTGTCAGGTCCCTCAACACTGTGGGTTCAGGCTTGTTCACGACGATAACACACCCGTATGACATAGTGCATATCTTCACATCTCCAAAATGGCAACTTTTCTGATGAAAATCTGTGATATTTTTGTTATTAATACTGCAAACATAGGTTGTGGGTGCTCATTAGAACCACCTCATTGAGGCGGTTCTAACGAGTACCCAGAAACTATGTCTTGGAGCAGGGATAAGAAAAACAAAAGATCGCTCACCTGATCCATAGAGTAACAAGTGGGCCCCGGAGAGGGCCATTATTGACCCCAGGGCTATAATGTGCATAATGTTGAGTGGGGTCTAAAAAGGTGAAGCTTCATACCAAATATCAACAAAGGCAATAATTTGAACAATCTTGGCAAAGGTCCACTAGATGAAGCTACACACCAAATATCAAAGACCTGAGCCTTGCGGTTTCAGAGAAGAAGATTTTTTTAAAGATATTCCCTACATAAGCCTATGTAAAACCAAATGGCCCCAGGTCCGGGACATTTTTGACCTCAGGGCTATAATTTAAACAATCTTGATAAAGGTCCATTAGATGAAGCTTCACACCAAATATCAAAGACCTGGGCCTTGATGTTTCAGAGTAGAAGATTTTCTAAGATTATCTCTATAAAAGTCTATGTAAAACTAAAGGACCCCGCGCGGGGGGCATTTGTGGCCCGAGGGCTATAATTTGTTCAATCTTGGTAGAGGTCCACTAGATGAAGCTCCATACCAAATATCAAAGACATGGCCTTGCAGTTTCAGAGAAGAAGATTTTTAAAGATATCCCTATATAAGTCTATGTAAAACCAAAGGGTTCGGGGCAGGGGCATTTTGGGTCCCAGGGCTATAATTTGAAAATCTTGATAGAGGTCCACTAGATGAAATTTCACACCAAATATCAAAAACCTAGGCCTTGTGGTTTCATAGAAGAAGATTTTTAAAGATTTTCCCCATATAAGTCTATGTAAAACCAAAGGGCCACGAGGCGGGGACAATTTTTGGTCTCAGGGTTATAATTTGAACAATCTTGGTAGAGGTCCACTAGCTGAAGCTTCATACCAAATATCAAAGACCTAGCCTTGTGGTTTCAGAGAAGAAGAGTTTTAAAGATTTTCCCTATATAAGTCTATGTAAAACCAAAGAGTCCCGGGTGGGGGCATTTTTAGCCCCAGCACTGTAATTTGAACAATCTTAGTAGAGGTCCACAAGATGAAGCTTCACACCAAATAGCAAAGACCTGGGCCTTGCAGTTTCAGAGAAGAAGATTTTTAAGGATTTTCCCTATATAAGCCCCTGTGAAACCAAAGGGCCCCTGGGCGGGGGCAATTTTTGGCCCCAGAGCTATAATTTGAACAATCTTGGTAGAGGTCCACAAAATGAAGCTTCACACCAAATATTGAAGACCTGGGCCTTGCGGTTTCAGAGAAGAAGAATTTTTAAGGATTTTCCTTATATAAGCCTATGTAAAACCAAAGGACCCCAGGGCGGGGGCATTTTTGGCCCCAGCACTAAACTTTGAACAATCTTGGTAGTGGTCCACTAGATGAAGCTTCATACCAAATATCAAAGACCCGGGCCTTGCGGTTTCAGAGAAGAAGATTTTTAAAGATTTTCCCTATATAAGCCCATGTACAACCACAGGGCCCCGGAGCGGGGGCATTTTTGGCCCAAGCACTTTAATTTGAACAAAATCGGTAGGAGTCCACTAGATGAAGCTTCATGCCAAATATCAAAGATCTGGGCCTTGCAGTTTCAGAGAAGAAGATTTTTAAAGATTTTCCCTCTTACTGTATAAGCCTATGTAAAACCAAAGGGCCCCAGGGCGGGGTCATTTTTGGCCCAAGCACTATAATTTGAACAGTCTTGGTAGGGGTCCACTAGATGAAGCTTCATACAAAATAGCAAAGACCTGGGCCTTGCAGTTTCAGAGAAGATCTTTAAAGATTTTCCCTATTATAAGCCCATGTAAAACCAAAGGGCCCCGGGGCGGGGGCATTTTTGGCCCCAGCACTATAATTTGAACAATCTTGGTAGGGATCCACTAGATGAAGCTTCATACCAAATATCAAAGACATGGGCCTTGCGGTTTCAGAGAAGAAGATTTTTAAAGATTTTCCCTATATAAGCCCATGTAAAACCAAAAGACCCGGGGCGGGGGCATTTTAGGCCCCAGCACTATAATTTGAACAATATTGGTAGGGGTCCACTAGATGAAGCTTCATATCAAATACCAAAGTCCTGGGCCTTGGGGTTTCAGAGAAGAATATTTTTTAAGTTTTCGGTGAAAAAATCTATTGTTGGCTCATGTGACCTAGCTGTGCAATGGTCTGGAACTCATTGAACAGCAAAACCCCAAATGAAGAAAACAAGGACAATGATGGTCCTATATCACTCAACTGAGCTAACAGATTTATGTGTGGGGCAGCACAACTTTTGGTTTTGGTCCCAGGTCTATAATTTGAACAATCTGGGCAGTAGTCCACTATATAAGTCTGTGTCAAACCAGAGGGCCCTGGGGTAGGGCCATTTTGGACCCCAGGCTATGATTTGAACAATCATAGTAGAGGTCCACTATATGAAGCTTCATGCCAAATATCAAAGATCTAGACATGGGGCCCTGGGACAGGGCCATTTTTGGCCCCAGGGCTATGATTTTAACTATCTTGGGAGAGGTCCACTAGATGAAGCTTCATAACAAATATCAAATACATGGGCCGTCTGGTTTCAGACAAGAAGATTTTCAAAGGTTTTTCACTATATAAGCCCATGTAAAACCAGTGGGCCCTGGCGCAGGGCCATTTTTGGCCCCTGGACTATAATTTGACAATCTTGGTAGAGGTCCACTAGATGAAGATTCATACCAAATATCAAAAACCTGGGCCTTCTGGTTTCAGACAAGAAGATTGTTAAAGGTTTTCCCTATATAAACCGATATATGTAAAACATGTGGGCTCTGGGGCGGGACCATTTTTGGCCCAAGGGATATAGTTTGAACAATCTTGGTTGAGGTCCACTAGATGAAGCTTCATAGTAAATATCAAACAACTGGGCCTTGTGGTTTTAGAAGAGAAGATTCTCAAAAAGTTTTCCCTATTTTCAGCTATGTAAAACCAATGAGCCCGGGGTGGGGCCATTTTTGCCCCCAGGGCTATAACTTGAACAATGTTGGTAGAGTGCTACTAGATGAAGCTTCATACCAAATATCAAAGGCCTGGGCCTTCTGGTTCCAGACAAGAAGATTTTTAAAGGATTTCCCTATATAAGCCTATGTAAAACTGGTGGGACCTGGGGCGGGGAAATTTTTGGCCTCAGGGCTATTATTTGAACAACCTTGGTAGACGACCTGGGCCTTCTGGTTTCAGTCAAGATGATTTTTAAAGGGTTTTTTTTTTCTTTCATTCTGTTGCCATTGCAACCAGAGTTCTGCATGGAACAGAATTCTTTGAACAACTTTGAAAGAGGACAACCCAAAGATCATTTCTGCCAAGTTTGGTTTGGTTGAATTCTGCATAGTGGTTAAGGAGATTTCATTTAAAAGAATTGTGGACGGACAGATAGACGGGCGACAATGACGACGGACAGTGACCGATCACAATAGCTCACCCGGAGCCTTCAGTTCAGGTGAGCTAAAAATTGAGGTTGCATTTAACTGTGCTAACCTAATGACAGATGAAATCAAACATTTACACCTGCACTTACAAGTCATCAGCTGTAACAGCCAGTCCAATAAACAGAAACAACCACCAAAATATCTGAAATATGAAAAACATCAGTATAGCATACAAGCCTTAACACCACTGCATGCAGGGAAATACCTAAAGGGCCACCTTGGCAATCAGTGCAGGCCCAGCGGTCAAAGTTTAAACAGTACACCAACAAATGCAATGTCATTGCATCTCAATGTCGGGTAAAAGTCCCACAAAATTGGAAGCAAGAGTGTTGATGGGGATGTAAAACCTCAATCAACCAAATGTCATCATTAACTGGGCAAAAATGATTTCCATAACTTTTTGCAACAGATTGAAACATCTTTGATTAATATTTTCCTGTTAGCTTTTACGTAAAAGGAGCCCCTTAAAACAAATGTTCTATATTTATCCCTTATCCTGCTTTACATGACAACCCCAACCTTTGCAAGCTGTGTAGATTTAGATCCATCTAATCTGGATCTACAATGTTTGTCATGCAGTTTTTGTATTCAATGAATGCATTATATCGAGTAAGTTGATTGGCTGATAGTCAGAGATGGGTATGGCTTACCTAATTTATTCAGCAGGACAAGGGTTAAATAATAGAAACTCCATCATGTAGAAAATCCTCTGAAGAAATATGTGGAAGTCTAAGCAAGTATTCAAGGTAAATCAAGCTATTTCTTCAAAACATGTATCATCATGTTCAGTGCTCTCATTACGAAAACATGCCTATACAAATGCATTGTAAACTTAACCACCAGGAAAATGAACATTTTATGATGAAAAATTGTGATATCTTTCTTATTTCTGCTCAAAATATAAGTTGTGGGTACTCGTTAGAACCGCCTCGGTTCTAAAGAGTTCCCACCATATATATTTTAGAGCAAAAATTAGAAAAATAAGGTTTACCCCTGTAAACCCAAGTTTTACTATAAAAGTGGGGTTGAAGGGGGTCGAAACTATATAGGCATGTTTTTTGTGATGAAGATAAGATTTTGGTACCACAAGTAAGAGTTTTTTACCCTCTGCTTGCTTAAATTCCCATTTGCAATGCTTTAACCCATTCCCACATGGGGAATTTGTGAATTTTGCAGATTTTTGCAGTGTTGCCTAGGACAGCAACTTCATATAGCCATTATTTCATAATGAATAGTCCGTTTTACACTAAACTCGGCATGAATGTTCACTGTCAGTAGCCTTTCAAATGGAACCTTTATAGGCTAAATCATTGTTGCCATGGTACATGTAGAGGGGGGCATCTCAAATTTGTCAAAAAGTGTGATTTCACAAATATTTTTGACCGAATCTATCTTCACACTGCTGTCAAGGCAGCAATTACGGGGTTTTGCATTGGCCATTTTCACTGTCTGCAGCAAGTTTTGCCAGCGTCAATTTCGAAGAACACCCTCAGATTTCATTTCAGTGGCCGGCTGGGCCATACCCCCAATTTTTTTTTCAGCCATGAGAGGGGGCTGCTGCCCCCATCAAACCCCCCATTGGTATATTTTTACTGGTGAAGCGCGCCAAAGAAAAACAGGTCATTTTTAGGACAACTTCTCCTCACCCAAACATAGCTATCCAGGGGTGGGGAAGGCAGATTTTAGGTGGTTCTGAGCTTCAAAAATGGTGGGGGTTCAGACATAAAAAGGCGTATCTGAGTGGGAAAGAGTTAACTCTTAACCCTTTTGTACCAAATGGAATCTTCCACCTTATATATAGCAGGAGTCCATTTCAAAATTTAGGGGTGTCAGGTTGTGTTTTCTTCAAAATTTACTAGGAAAATGGCTGAACTTTTTGCAAACAGTGTAGGCCCTGATCAGACGCCGCATTCTGCGGCGTCTGATCTGGGCCTGCACTGTTTGCCAGGGTACCTCTTTAGGGGTTTCTGGTACTGAATGGGTTAAAGAAACAAGTAAGTGTAGCATATAAAATAACAGCTTCAGTGGTATTACATGTGAACTTAGCAGGGGTGTTCATTCCAGACATGTTATCCTAACTTGATTATACTGTAAATGATCCTAAGTATCGGGACAGATATTTTTCTTTGTTTGTTTATATTTGAGTTTAATGGCCCAGTCAACACTATTTAGGTAATTTTTGAGCCGACCAGTTTACCTAACCACACTTTTCCTGGGCACATTCTCTCGCCCGAAACTGACAACTGGTCAACTGCCCTTCTTGAATCAGCCGATGGGAGAGAATGGCCGTATAAAAGATTTCATGATCAATCTCCAAAAAAGAATGTTGCCGACCCCGGCAGGTATCCAACCGGCGTCCTCCCGATCACTAGTCAGAAGCGCATCCAACTGAGCTACCGAGCTGGCGGGACAGACATGACTAAGCAAAAAGTGCAGACCTAGATCAGATGGCTCCTGAAGGAGCCGTCTGATCAGGATCTACACTTTTTGCCATTCTGTGTTAACTTTTTGGACTCCATGCTGGATTGTGAAACAAATTTGTAAAAAATTTAGGAGAATTACAGCAAGTTATTAATGGCAATATGACCTGTGAACATTAACACATTTTGTACCAGAAACCCCAAAACGGGTAGTTGGCAAACAGTTCAAACCCCAAAACGGGTAGTTGGCAAACAGTGCAGGCCCAGATCACACGCCGCAGAATGTGGCATCTGATCACGGCCTACACTGTTTGCCAAAAGTTAAGGCATTTTCCAGACAAATTTTGGAGAAAAAAAAACTGTCACCCCTAAATTTTGAAACGGACTCCTGCTATACATGTACATGTTTATAAGGTGTAAGATTCCATTTGGTACAAAAAGGGTTAACTCTTATCCTGCTGTTCACGACAACCCTTTTCTTTGCAAGCAGTGTAAATCCAGATCAGATGGCTTCTGAAGAAGCCATCTGATCAGGATCTTCACTGTTTGGCATTCAGTTTATGAATTTGTAGCATTTAATTACATCAAGTAATTTGATTGGTTGAAAGACAGAAATGGATGTGGCATAAATGAATATTCAGCAAGATAAGGGTTAACTTACCAGTATAATCAAGGCGAGGGGCAGAAGTTTGGGACTGAAGTCACAGTAGACAAAGTAGGTGTAGTCAATGAAGCCTTCATCAATCTGGCAGTCATCTGTACTGTTGACAAAGCCACACCTCTGAGCACCTGGCAGCTGGTGAACATCACTACACTGAAAGGACATGCACATTGTATTCAATAGACTGTGCTTGATGAGTGTGTGTGTGTTTTTTTTTTTTTTTTTTTGGGGGGGGGGTGCTTTTTTTGGGGGGTGGGGTTGGTTTGGTTTCGAATTTTTGACCCCGTCAACACTATCTGTAATGTTAACAAAGCCAAACCTCTGAGCATCTTGTGAACATCACTACACTGAAAGGACATGCACATTTTATTCAGTAGACTGTGCTCACCTGTGGTTTGCTGATTTTTTTTTTTAGCTCACCTGTTACGTAGTGACAAGGTGAGCTTTTGTGATCACTTTTCGTCCGTTGTCAGTCCGTGTGTGTGTGTGTGTGTAAACAATTTCTTCAAACATCTCCTCCTAAACCACTGATCGGATTTTGACCAAACTTCACAGCAATGATCCCTAGGTGGTCCCCTTTCAAAGTTGTTCAAATGGTTCCGGTGTGTTGCACATCTGGGTCACAGGAGCCAAAAATAGATTTTTTCACCGAAAACTTAAAAAATCTTCTTCTCTGAAACCACAAGGCCAACTTTGATATTTGGTATGAAGCTTCATCTAGTGGACCCCTACCAAGATTTTCAAATTATAGTGCTGGGGCCAACAATGTCCCCGCCCTGGGGCCCTTTGTCGTGAAAGAACCGTTGAGTGATGTTTGAAATTAGCATCTTTTTGAGTGGATCCCTTCCACTATCGGCTGGACTCTGCTAGTACTTTATGGTCTATCATCTGCTTGTGCAAGGATCATTACTGTAAGTTACTGTAAAAATCATAAAAATTCGGACACCTCAAGTCTCCTAAAATTGGAACAAATTCGTTTCACGGTCCAGCAGGCAGTCCAAAAGGTGCAGACAGAATGGCAAACAGTGCAGACCCAGATGAGACTGCTCCTTTAGGAGCAGTCTCATCTGGGTCTGCACTGTTTGCTTAGGTCTGTATGACCCAATACTTAGGATCATTACTGTACTTAATGATCACCCAGCCCACCAGGGCATGGAGAATTAGATTGGGCTGCATCATAAAGTTTACAATGTATTTGTATAGGTGTGTTTTCGTAATGCAACAAAACCAACGCCAATGTCATCAAGTAGGATACGCTGCCATGGTAACCATAGCAACATATATGGTAAGTATTTTTGATAACAGAAGGGTAGTTTTCCTTTTTTCTCCATGTAAACCTATGTTGTGGGTATTTATTAGAACCGCCTCGGCAAACCTTAGCATATAGAATACCCATTACACAGATGGTCAACTTCCATTTATTTATCCTACTACTTTTCACTGAAGTCAGGAATATAGACTTTTAGCATTTTGCTTTACGCCATAAATTCAAATTTAAAAACATTAAGTTAATAGACACTTTTCTTCAAAACTTAGGTGCCCAGGCAAGAATTTAGGCACCTTGGGCAACTGGGCATCTGTTAGTCTGTGTCTCTGGAAGTGTATCACCCATTCATAGAGGCAAATCTATTTAAGTGCACATCGATGTTGATTGATGAGCGCTATTCTCCCTGTACATCAATGACTGACTTTGAGTCAGAAATAAGACTGTTTGCAGACAACTGTATTAGAGATACAGAGGACACACTGAAACTTCAGAATGATATAGATAGATTAGGATGTTGGGCATTGAAATGGGACATGAGATTTTAGCCCATCAGGTAACTAGGAAATGAACAAATAAAATTTAGGCATCCTACACCTTAGAGGGAATGATCCTCGAGAATGCGGATTCAATTAAATAACTTGGTGTGACAATCACACACAATTTGAGATGGAATACACATATTAGTATGCTTGGTGCATTTAGAAGGCAAACAGAATGCTTGCTTTCCTGGAGCGAAATCTTCACCAGTCTCCTCAAGATGTAAAAGAGGCAGTATATAAAGGAATTGTTTGCAAAATTTTGGAATCTAGTAGTTGTATCTGGGATCCCGGTGGAGATGTCATTAACCCATTTTGTACCGGAAAACCCAAAACGGATAGTTGGCAAACAGTGCAGGCCCAGATCAGACGCCACAGAATGTGGCGTCTGATCAGGGCCTACACTGTTTTCAAAACTTCCAGCCACTTTCCAAATAGTTTTTGAAGAAAACACAACCTGACACACCTACATGTAAATTTTGAAATGAACAGCTATATATAAGGTGGAAGATTCCATTTGGTACAAAAAGAGTTACTGAAGAAATAGAAAAAGTTCAGCAGAGAGATGCTAGATTTGTATCAAGCTATTACTGCTTTGAAACTGGGAGCATGACTGGAAGACTAAGATAATTAAGATGGCAGTCACCCAGGAAAAGGAGAAAAAAGACATTAGCTACCCTCATACTTTTATACAAGGGTCTAAAGGGTGCAGTTCGCCCCCGCCCATCGGGGCTTGAAGAAATAGATGGGCTGCACAATGCTTCCACACAGAGCTGAAACCGACCGCACACGAGTACTGGTAAACCGTTAGAGGTTCTAAGCCTACCTAGGCAAAGCGGTGCGAGTCAGACTGTCCATACTTATAAACACCATTGGTTTCATTGGGTGACAGGGCTTGAGATGTCATTTCATCTCAATGCGGGTAAAAGTCACACAGAATTGGACGCAATGTCTCCAAAATGACCTTAACTGTCACCATGTTGAGGGGGACGTCAAATCCCAAATCAAACAAACAAATAAAGGGTGCAGCCAGCATTCCAACAGATGACCTTGCTCCCCCAGCTAGGCATTGCAGAAAACATCATTCATTGGCTAGTTTTCAGATCCTTACTGCAAGAAATGACATTTATAATGAATTTAGTACAATTATAGATTGGAATGCCTTTCCTGATTTGATTATTTCGAAAGGCTGAAGGTGCTGAGGATTGTGTAGCTAAGTTCACCTCTTTGGTGACAGCTAGGGACTAATTTCCTATATATATATCACAGGTCCTAGTTATGAATATCATTTGCCATGTTACCATCTGGCATCTGATGAGGTGGTGTATTTGATCAATTTTTCACTTGAGGCTCAAGTGCCAGTGTTTTGGCCAAATGGCTGAAAAATAACACCAATCGTGTTTACAGTGCTTAACCACAACATCACAGTTCTCTGCTACGGCAGAAATGCCCGCCTACAAGCCAAAGAACCAATCGTATCTTTTACCGATTCTCCTAACGCACCTAATGCACCGATGCTCCTAATGCATGTTCTGATTTGGATAACAGTCAATTGTTAGAAATTGAATCTAGAGCTGGAACTTGGTATTGCAAAGACTGCAAAGCTGACTGTGGTCTTTGCAGTGGTGCTGTCCTTAATGGCCACAAAGCCGTTCAGTGTGATCAATGTGAAATGTGGATACACACTGACTGTTCCTTCATTTCAGATGCAGAATATGGCACTTTGGTAAATTCAAGCTGCCACTGGATATGTCCAAAATGTGAGGTCTGTAACTTTTCAGACTCCTTCTTTGATGAATATGTAGAACTGAGTAAGCCAAACAGGTTTGAACCTCTGTCAGAGGATAAGAGAGGCAAATCTTCGACTGCTGATGAAACTAAGTCAAATTTTGTGAAAGGTGTGAAACTTTGCAGTAATGGAATTGGAGGGAAAATTCTTGAACTTTTAGCTTTCCTCGATACATCTCAACCTCATATTGTTGCTATTCAGGAAACAAAGATTGACAGTTCAATTACTACATCTGAGCTTTTCCCTGAAACTTGTGAGTACTGTGTGTACAGAAAAGATAGGAACTCTCATGGCGGTGGGGTGATGTTGCTCATTCATAGAGACATCCCTCACATGCCTTTCATGGAACTTGAGAATGACACCGAATCGGTCTGGGTTAAGGTTTTTGCAAATAAAACTTCCCACTTCGTAGCAAGTTGGTATCGACCACCAAATGGTACAATCGAAAACTTCCAGTTGTTTAAAGACCAACTGGATTGCATTAAATCGCAGCATAAGGGTAAAAAACTCCCGGCTGTACATGTTCTAGGTGACCTCAACTTCAGAGACATTGCTTGGCCCGACAGGCTCAGCAAACAAGGCACAATGCTGAGTCAGTCAGAAGGACAAATATTAATTGACATTATGAACGATCATGGCCTTGAACAAATTGTTAACTTCCCCACTCGTGATAAGAACACATTGGATCTGATCCTTACGACTTTGCCAGGACAATTCAAAGACATTCATTCCCCAGATAAACTAAGTGACCACGATGTTGTCTCCGGATATTTAAAAATTCACATCCCACCAATAAAGAAACCTCGGAGGAAAGTGTACTCATATCAGAAAGGTGACTATGAAACTATGAGGAAGGATGCACTCAGATTTGCAAAGGAGAATTACTTTAATGGTCATTCAGATGCTCGGTCTGTACAGGAGAATTTTGATTTGATAACTTCTTTCATTCATACTTCGGCCGAAAATCATATCCCCTCAAAAACTAGTAGGGCTGTATCTTCTATTCCCTGGATCACTCCAGAGATAAGAAGGAAAATTCGCAGAAGGAATAAGATTCATGCAAAGGCAAAAAAGACGGGAAGTGGTAAACTCCGGACAAAATTTGAAAACTTGAGACGTGAAATCAAGTATGATATAAAAAATCAGCATGATTTGTATGTGAATAACTTGGTAGGTGATGTAAAGGCAAATCCCAGAGACTTCTACAGATATATTAATAGCCAGAAGAAAGACAGGCAAGGTATCCCGCCCCTTAATAAAAGAGGAGGGGACGGGGTTGCTGAATCAGACTCTGAAAGGGCAGAGGAACTAGTTAGTCAATTCAATGATGCATTTAATAAAACTGAGTTCACGGAGGTCCCATTAACTGGAAGATCGGCCCCATTCATGAATAATATTGTTGTGACAGCTGCAGGAGTGATCAAATTACTTCAAGGCTTAAACCCCAGTAAGGCCTTAGGACCTGATGAGCTTCATCCCAGAGTCCTGAAGGAACTAGCAAATGAGTTGGGTCCAGTTTTCGCACACTTGTTTCAACAGTCTCTTGATACGGGTGAAATCCCCAAAGAATGGCTCTTAGCAAACATTTGTCCACTCTTCAAAAAAGGAGATAGGGCTCTTGCCCGCAATTATCGCCCTGTGTCTCTGACTTGTGTTCTGTGTAAATTGCTGGAACATATAGTCTGCTCAAACATCATGGCCCACTTGGACGAACATAAACTTTTGTCAGACAGACAACATGCATTTAGGAAAAGGCACAGTTGTGAAACTCAGCTAAGCACAGTTATTAATGACTGGGCAAAAATCTTGGACAAAGGGGGACAGGTGGACACATTTATTCTGGACTTCGAGAAGGCTTTTGACACCCCTCCTCATGAACTACTTAAATCTAAGTTATTTGGTTATGGAATTGGGGGAAAGACCCTAAAATGGATAGATTCCTTTCTTTGCTACAGAAAACAGCGGGTTGTTGTTAATGGTGAATCTTCGGAGTGGGCTCCAGTTTTGTCTGGAGTCCCGCAAGGGACCGTTCTTGGTCCACTTTTGTTCTCCCTGTACATCAATGATATTTCCACTGACATTGACTCAGAAATAAGACTGTTCGCAGATGACTGTGTTTGTTACCGGGAAATTAGAGATACAGATGACTCATTGAAACTTCAGGCTGATATAGATAGATTAGGATGTTGGGCACGTAAATGGGGCATGAGATTTCAGCCAGTTAAATGCAATATTATGCAGATAACTAGGAAGAGATCTAATAAAGTTGAGGCTTCTTACACCTTAGAGGGAACGGTCCTCGAGAATGTGGACTCCATTAAATACCTTGGAGTGACAATCTCACACAACTTGAGATGGAATACTCATATTAGCAACATGTAAGCATATAAGCAACATCAACAAGCACTTAGCCTTTGAGAGCATTCTTGCTGACTGTCAACATGGTTTCCGGAGTCAAAGGTCTTGCGAAACGCAGCTTGTTCAATTTTACCATGACATTGTGAGCAATCTGGATGGGGCCATAAATCGTGGCCACAAACAGACTGACTTGATCATCATGGACTTTGCTAAGGCCTTTGACAAGGTACCTCACAGAAGGCTATTACATAAACTGGAGTACTATGGGATAAGAGGATCCACGCATAGGTGGATTAGCTCATGGCTCTCTGGGCGCTCACAACAAGTTGTACTTGATGGCCAAGCGTCTGATCCAGTCCCTGTTTTATCTGGAGTCCCCCAAGGTTCGGTCCTTGGACCGGTCCTTTTCTTGGTTTTCATTAATGATCTCCCCGATAATATCAGGTCATCGGTCCGTTTGTTTGCTGATGATTGTGTCCTGTATAGGAACATATATTCTCCTTCTGACTGTCTTATTTTACAAGATGACCTGGATCAACTTGCACAGTGGGAGGCCGATTGGCAAATGAAGTTCAATGTGGCCAAATGTCACTCAATGAGAGTGTCACGACACCCTCCAGACAAGCAAATTAAGTTTGACTATACTCTTCACCAGCAAGTTTTGGAGCATGTTCAATCCGCCAAATATCTTGGTATCACCATCACTGATGATCTTGATTGGGGTCAACATATCTCAGAGATTACATCTAAAGCAACTAGGACTTTGGGATTCCTTAGACGGAACTTGGCTTTTGCACCTAGGCAGACAAAGGATGTTGCATATAAAACATTGGTTCGCCCTCAACTCGAATATGCATCACCCATTTGGCACCCCTATGTTAAAACTCAGACTCAGCAGGTGGAGAAGGTGCAGAGGACAGCTGCTCGATGGACCTGTAGGCGATGGCGAAATAGAAGTAGCGTCGGTGACATGCTTAATGAGCTAGAGTGGCCGTCCCTGGAGGCCCGTCGTGAGCAGTCCTCTTTAACCTTCTTCTACAAGATACACTCTGATTCAGTGTCTATTGATAAAGATAGGTACTTGACCCCTGTAACACTGTCGACCCAAACAAGGGCATCAAAATTAAACGACTCACAATATCGTAGATACCAGTCCTATAGTGATGCCCTGAAGAACTCGTTCTTTCCTAGAACTATTCCCCAATGGAATAGTCTTCCCTCCTCTGCGGTGAATGCCAAGTCCGCAGAAGAGTTCAAAGCCCGCACAGTGTAAGATTGGGTCTCAGAGGTATGCGTTTTAGGATACCTCTGTTATGCAGATTGTAAATAGTTTTAAGGACGCATCCAGTGCCTCTCTTTTTTTTTTTTTTTTTTTTTTTTCAGCTAAATTCTAAATTTAGCCACCCAATCAACTGAGGTAATGGCCAGATATGACCGACTCAGTATAAGAAGATAGATAGATGTGTACTAAGGCAAATAGAACGCTTGGTTTCCTGAGGCGAAATCTTCATCAGTGCCCTCAGGATGTAAAAGAGGCAGCATATAAAGGTCTTGTTCGCCCAATCTTGGAATATGGTAGTTGTATCTGGGACCCCAGTGGAGTGGTCCTTAACGATGAAATTGAGAAAGTTCAGAATAGAGCTGCTAGATTTGTAACAGGCAATTACTGCTTTGAAACTGGGAGCATGACTGGAATACTTGGAAAATTAAAATGGGAGTCTCTCAAGAAAAGGAGAAAAGACAGTAGGCTAATCCTTTTATACAAAGGTCTAAAGGGTGCTGCCAGCATTCCAACAGATGACCTTGTTCCCCCAGCTAGATACTGTAGAAATCACCATTCGTTGGCGTTTCAGACCCTTAGCGCAAGAACTGACATTTATAAAGAGTCGTTCTTCCCCAGAACCATTAGAGATTGGAATGCCCTTCCCGATTCGATTATTTCGACGGCTGAAGGTGCTGATGATTGTGTAGCTAAATTTACCTCTTTGGTTAGAGCTAGGGACTAACTTCCCACATCACAGGTCCTGGTGTATGAATGTCATTTGACGTGTCACCAGTAACAATTCTGATTCTGACCTGTGGCCGAAATAATGTTGGGCGAAACTTTAAAAAAAAAATGTGACCCGTGTTCTGCTTTCTTACGTTAAAAGATATGTTCATCTTCAATAGTTTTCATCTGTGTGCTTCGTTTTAGAAATCTGCTGCATCATTTTATTTGCTGGAGACTGCTTTAATCATGTTAATCACAACAGGACGATTACCATGGGCGTACTTGATTCACTGTTCCATTTGCACCGATCTGTGTTCTGTTCAATCAAGTAGTTGTCACGTGGTATGAGGTTTCGCCACCAAACAAGTTCGCCATCGGAGGTTTCGCCACCAAGAGCTTTCGCCACTAGGAGGTTTCGCCCCTCGGGAGGTTTCGCCACTCGGAGATTTCGCCACCTAAAATGGATATATAGGCTACATGTATATATATAAAAAATGGATGAAAAGCATTTAGTTGGGTATCCAGACCACACCACGGGTAGGCGCTTTTCATTATGGTCCATTTATTAAAAGTCAGTAGTTTACAAAGTCAATTTAAAATATCATTTTAAAATCCAAAATTAAAAACATATGCTGCCTCAGATCTCATCAGTTCCCTGCAATGGTGATGGTGAAGGTGCCAGTCCCATGATGTGTGAACAACGGCGAAGAAGAGCTGAACTAGTGAGCTCGCCATTCTCATACATAGCCCAAATGTCAAACAGCTTGCCGTGAGTATTGCTGTACTGTTTCCTCTGAACCTTGCATAGCATGTTCTCTGACACGGCCCTAACTTGAACATCCACTGTCTTGGCTTCAGCATGTAGAAGTGGGACGAGCACGTAGAATGGCAGCTTTGTTTGTCTAGCCCTTGTGTTGAGGTGCCTGTGCCATCCTGAAAGTAAACATTTTATAAATCAGTTGTTATGTAATCATCAAAGGGTACTACTTATCAATAAATAACTAGAAAAAGAAAGGAAATTATAATACCTTCTACGTCGTTATTGGTGCGAATGGTATCTCTGAATATCGACCAGTCTTCAACATCCCACTGTCCATCAATCCATGTCAGTCTTACTTAAACCAGGAGATTGTGTAAAGGCTCATTCTGTATATCAGCAATTTTGGACTCAAATGCTTCAAATGCTCCCTTGATGTGCTCAGCTGGTAGGAAGGGTAAAGCCAGGACCTTCCTAATAAACTGATACTTGTCTCGCCGTTCCATATAAGCAGTCGAAAGACCCAGGTGTTGTACCTTTCGATATACAGCTTGTGTCCAATGGAAAACGCATCCTCGCACCTGTGCCAATGGGAACACTTCTCGGACTGCTTGCCATAGTCCTGCAAGGAAATGATAGATCGTACGGTATTAAGTTTCATAAATTTATTGAAAACTTAGAGGTAGACGCGACAGACATGACAACATGACAATACCGTTTTCATAATCCAGCATAAACCCCTCAACGACTGGATCATCTAGAAGTGTCAGTTAGAACGGAAGAATACGAATGCTTTAGACTGGTTCCCTTTTCGTCTGTTATTAGGAAATATGAGGAAAAGCAATAACAAACGGCGTTTAAAACTATAAACAGTCTTTATTTATTTCTTTTCTTAAACCCTGCTAAAAATTAAATAGTTGTAAGGAACTTATATAAAAAGGTGGCGAATCCTCCAAAGGCAAAAATCGAAAAAGTGGCGAACCCTCTCACAGAGGTGGCGAAACCTCTGGTGGCGAACATGCAAAGTGGCGAATCCTCTGACATCCGTGCAGTGTTCTGGTGCTACACTTTTTGACACTACTCTTGACTAGGTGTGAAGTGCCCGGATGATGGAGCAGTGCACCAGCCTCGTTTTCAAATTCAAGACATTTTGCATTTGTAGTTTCCTACCAGAATCAAAATGCGTAGATAAATGTTGAAAACGTTTCAGATCATAAAAACATTGATTTAAATACCTTTCAAACTGCATTCACTAAGAGTATGCTTTAAATTCTTAGTCACAGTTCTGCACCACACTTGATTCACCGGAGCAAGGTTCGGTCAAAGTTCGGCACCATACTTGATTCACCGGAGCAAGGTCCAGTGCAATGTTCCATGTTTTGTTCGATTTTGGGATACATTAATTACTTGAACGGCTCATCTTTTGAAACTGAATGATTTTGAATGATTTCAGTCAGGTAGCTAATAAAATAAACAAATGCATGTAAGAAAATAGACTAAGCGTCGTATGTAGGGAAGCTGTGTATGTTCTGTGCTTGATTCAAAACACGACACACTCCTACGTCATGGGAACATTGCAATGCACTTGATTTAAAAACAGAACAGTCACGTGACAGTGCAACGTTCAGGAACAGTAAGAACAGCTGAATCAAGTACGCCCATGGTTAATGTCTTGGGGAAGCCCTCACCTCGGCATCATCGGAATCCCCACTTCCGGTTCCTGATTCGTTCCGTAAAGCGTTCGTTCTGTTGGTATGATTCGCCACAGGAATCCATTTTAAGCTCCTGACTTTATAATCTTGATTGCTCGGGGATTTTTCCGCCTCGAAAGCTCTCGCTTTTGTAAACTTTAACCTTTGAACACTAACAGAATCTAAATTTTCAACTTTGTCCAAATGCACACTTTTTCTTTGAAAATAAATTAAAATTGCAAAAATTCCAGCAAGAGTTACTATTTTATAAAAATGTTTATCCGATGAATTCATATTAATGCATATAGCATGTATAAATTAAAAAAAGATCCATAATGAAACAGACGTTTTATCTAAAGTTTATCAGCAATATCACGTGACTCGTATTGTCCACCCTGCTTTTGACCTCATATATAGATCTATTAGATTAGGATAACGAATTCATTACGAAAACACGCCTATACAAATAAATTGTAAATTTTAACGCCGAAAAAAAAAAACTAATTTTTTAGATAAAAAAAGTTTGATATTTTTCTTATTTCTGCTCAAAATATAGATTGTGGGTACTCGTTAGAACCGCCTCGGTGAGGCGGTTCTAACGATTAGCCACAATCTATACTTTTTCAAAGAGCAGAAATAAGAAAAATAATGTTAACCCATGTAAACCCCAGTTTTTCTATATAAAAGTGGGGTTCGAGGGGTCCAAATTATATAGGCGTGTTTTCGTGATGCATTTATCTAGAACCAGCACAGCGGGTACACGTCGAATCGACATGACGTTGCAACGACATTGATACGACGGTTCCCTCCTCACGTGTGCCAAATGGGAGCATCTTCAATTACGCTCGACTGATTTAGTTTGCGGGCGCTTGTTAAAAGAACCAGGCACTGGTCTAATGAGTACCCACAACGTAATTAAGTCTTGGAGTAGAAATAATAATCAACAACCGTGTAAACCCCATTTTCCATTATATTTAGTCTGATTAATTAGCAACATATTGGTGGGTATTCGGTGATTATTAAAGGATATTTTTTTTTTTTTACAAAACCCTATACTGTAGCCGCCTTGCTGACGGATTCCCCTTAACAGCGAAAAGGACCTAACCCTAAACAACGAAGAGGTCTTTTTTTTCGAAAAGGATCCATAATATTAATATGAGTGATTTAGTTAAGATTTATTTATGTTTTTTGTTGTTGTTTTTTTTTTTCTGCTTCGATCGTCCTAAAATAATATATACAAGATGATAGTTTTTTGTGGATGAACTGTTTAAGTTTTGTTGTTGCTGTTTTTCTTTTATTTTCAATCCATATGATCCATAGTCCCAGATTGCCAATCACGATCACAAGTCCGTGTTATGAACACCCCTCTAAACCCAACTATTTACAAAGAAAACTGGGGTTTGAGGGGGTAAACACTATTTCACTTATTTCTACTCGGCCAATAGCATAGGTTGTGGGTACTCGTTAGAACAGCCTCAATGAGGCGGTTCTAACGAGCACCCAAAACCTATGTTAGGGAGGCGGTTCTAACGAGCACCCAAAACCTATGTTAGGAGTATAACTAAGAAATATATTTTAAAAGATCGTCAGTAAAGTGTCCTTTTTTGGAGGTATAGAAGAATGCACTATATCACACGGACGCATTGTCGTAATAGGTACACTTCACACAAAAGAAAAAAGTTGGACCGGTCAAGTCAGCCTGTTGATAGAAAAATACTTTTTTTTTTTTTTTGGCTATAATCTTTTAAAATACACAAGAGAATTATTTTCCTATAATGACTGTTCCAGCCAGCGCCTCCCGCCCATTGGGGCTTGAAGAAATAAATGGGCTGCATGATGCTTCCACGCAGAGCTGAATCGGGCCCGCACACGAATACTGGTGAACCGCTTAGAGGATTTAAGCCTGTCCAGGCAATGCGGTGCGAGTCGGACCGTCCATGCTTATAGACCCTATTGGTTTCATTGGGTGACAGGGCTTAAGATGTCATTTCATCTCAATGTCGGGTAAAAGTCCCACAAAATTGGAAGCAACGTCTCCAAAATGACATACAAAGTGTTGATGGGGACGTTAAACATCAAATCAAACAAATCAAGCCAGCACCATTAGGAGCCATGACTTGGTCTTGTTGAAATAAAACAAAGAGACATATTTAACAACAACCATTTGCCAGCCAATTTTTTGCATGCGTGCGTGCGTGCGTACATGTGTGTGTGTTTGTGTGTTTGTGTGTGTGTGTGTGTGTGTGTGTGTGATTAACCCATATGTGAGGGGCATCTTAGTTTTGGGACATGGCAAGCAGTTGGACCCAGCACATGGCATCTGCTCTGTGTCTACACTGTTTGCTTGAAGTACAAGGATTCTTGTGAAAAGTGCATTGATTGAAATTAACCAGACACTTCTTAATTTGGAACTGGACCCGGGACCCGGTCCAAGTAAAAAGGTGCACGAATCGATGTGAGAGAGAGCGACATGACGTGAGTATGGCGTCTAAAGTGAAGCGAAATCAACAACGACTGATGACGTTACATGGACGTCTTTTTCACCTGAAAAAAAGCCTGTTGTTACCTTTATCCAACATCGTGTGCCCACTTGGAAAATTAGACGGTTAGAGCGAATACTGATACTTCATATGAAAAATAATGCCCCCCTCCCCCACCACCCCAACCACCTCCCCATTTTAAAAATCGCAATTATCTAAAGGTGTTCATCATACGGACTTGTTAACCCACAGGGAAATGAGACGGCTAAAATGAGTACTCATGCTTCATAAACTTTGTCATCATACGATACAAAAATAATGGTTCATCAATTTCCAAACATCATTCATTATACGAATCTGTTAATCCTTATCCTGCTGAATAAACTGGTTTAGCCACGCCATTGCTGACTATCAGATAATCAAATTACTAAGCATACTGTATTTTATTCAATTCACAAAAAGAATAACAAACTGTGTAGAGCTTGATCAGATGGCTTCTTCAGGCGCCATCTTGTCTGGATCTACACTGTTTGCAAAGACAGATAACACCGTGGTTACCGTCTCTAAATGCGCCTTATCGTATAGGTAACAAGATTATATAAAGTTTAGGGTCTGAAAGGTTTCTGAAATATTAAGTCTTTTCTGAAGTGGAGGGGTGGGGCATGGCCCCGGCGCTGCGAACCCTAATATAACGGTGCTCTGGCACGCCCTCGTCATGCAAGGAAGCCATGTACCAAATTTGGTTGCATTTCGGCCAGTGGTTAAGGAGGAGATAGCGTGACGAAGGGATGGAAGGACGGACGGAGGCGTTAACAATTAAAAGGTGGAGATAATAAATAAATGCATATTTTAAAATTAATTGAATGTCATTAATTTAAATATGACACCTGGTGCGTGTCGATGATAAGGAATTAAGGATATTGCCCTATGTCTAAACAAAAAACATACACGCTAAAAACTTTCAGCGGCATTTTACTCTCTCTCTCTTTAGTGTGAAGTGCACCGGCTATCGGGGATTGCGGACAAACCTAACTGAAGAAAAACAACACCAACACATTTCATCCTTAAACAAGAAACGATATGACACAAAGTGGCTCGATTGTGATTGCATTTCACTATTTTGGAAAGGAACAGGCAATGAAATTGTATCAATGAACCGTTCAGTTATAAACTTATAAAATAGAGTTTTTTGACCGTGTCGACATCTGAATTTGCAGTATCAAATTCAACAAAACCGGTTGTCATGTCAGTTTGATCATGTTTCTGGAAAACTGTTTGAATTTAACAGTGTAACTGAGTTGAATTCGACAATGGCTGATCAATGGACACAGCCTTAGTCATATTACAAACGGACAAACACAATCAGCAAAGAGACTGCTTCACCCTCTTTCTCAGCGCCAAGAACAACACGAGTCCATTAATGCCGTGGGTGTTTATACTTTATTATTATTATTATTATTATTATTATTATTATTATTATTATTATCAACTGTATCATCGTTTTCTATATTTATTGTTATTATTGATGAATTTTCAGCAAGTGTTTATTCATTTTTTTCCTACGCATATATTACAATTATTATTATTATTATTATTATTATTATTATTATTATTATTATTATTAATCAAAACCATAATACTTGTTGTAAAAGTAGCAGTAGCAGTTGAAGTAAAAATGGTAATAGTAGAAAGTATAATTATTATACTCATCGTTTTGATTATTTCAATTATTATTATCATTATTATTATAGCAGTAATAGTAGTTGTAGTAGTAGTAGTAGTAGTAGTAGTAGAAGTAGTGGGAGTAGTAATACGTGTAATATTGTTTGTTTGATTTAGTTTAGTTTATACTAATTTATTTTAGTTCGATTGCGATGAAAGCTTTAAGCTTATTGAATCGCTCTCGAACACTCATTCCGGGTGTTTTCACGCGCGCGCGAGAGAGAGGCAGTGGCTTTTACACCACTGCTACCCATTTACACCTGGGTGGAGTTGGGCAGTGTCATTACGTGTCTTGCCCAAGGACACACCTCGATACTGGTGGAGGATTCGAACGCACAACCTCTCGATCATGAGTCGAACGGGCTAACTACTGCGCTATCGAGGCTGACTTTGAGAGTTAATGTCTCCGACAACACTATTTAGGTCATTTTGGAGACGTTGCTTCCAATTTTGTGGGAGCTTTACCCTACATTGAGATGAAATGACATCTCAAGTCCTGCCGCCCAATGAAACCAATACATGAATAGGGTCTATATGGATGGACGGTCCGACTAACGCCACTTTGCCTGAGCAGGCTAGTAGTAAGAGTAGAGTTATTATAATATTGTTTTTAGTATTAAACTTATCATTATTATAAGTGGTAGAATTAGAAGTAGTAGTTTGGTTGAATCCCCGCCAACACTATTTAGGTCATTTTTGAGACTTTGCTTCAAATTTTGTGAAGCTTTTATCACGCTTTGAGATGAAATGTCATCTCAAGCCCTGGCGCCCAAACAAACCAAAGTGTTTACATGTAGGGGCTGTTCGACTCGCACCATTTTGTCTGGACTCATGTGCGGTCGGTTTCAGCTAAGCGTTGAAACCCTGATGGGTAGGAGCACATGTATTAGTAGTAGTAGTTTAATTATTGTCATCATCATTTTCATTATTAACATTATTATCAGTAATAGTAGTAGTAATAGTTGTTGTTATTGTGCTATTATTATTATTATTATTATTATTATTATTACTATTATTATTATTATTATTATTATTATTATTATTATTATTATTATTATTATTATGTACATTCCGACAAACAATATTGGCGTGTTTATCAAATTTCATTTTCAAAGTCCGTCTGAAATAATGGCGTCAGAAATGACAAATTTTAGTTAGAAATGATTACATATTTCTTTTTTCTGCTTTCAACATAGATTGTGGGTTCTCGTTAGAACCGCCTCAATAAGGGGGTTCTAACGAGTGCCCACAAAGTATGTTTTTGAGTAAAAATAAGACAGATAATGTATACCCATGTAAACCCCACTTTTCTCTATATTAAGTGGGGTTTAGAGGGGTCTTCGTTTTACAGACTTGTTATCGTGATGCATGCTCTTGTAGTACCCTTATAATAATTATAGCACAAGCTCAGCAAACCTCCTTGAGCCAAGGTTACTAAAAATAGCTCAATGGCATTTTCAGTCTTAGAGAGCTACCTGTGGTGACTCATTCTGCTGGTCAGTGTAGTTTGTGCTATAAAGTAATAAATCCCATTTTATGTCATTTACATTATTTTGACAATATTTCAAATCGGATCCTACAATTGAATTGTTAGAAAAATGCAACTTTTACAGTCAAGAAGCACAGCATTATTATGGATGAATTGTAAATATATATGTTTTCTGTTCTTATGAACTTCATTAGAAACACATGAGAAACACAATTAAACGATATCTTGTGCACAGCTTGATATTAATTTTTGTGACTGAAGTGCTTATAGCACTTATATGTCTTCTAAGTGAGCATATTGGTTTTTATTATCCACAGTCAGGGCACAAACTGTACAATTTGGCAAGTTTGAAACACAACTTCCCATACAAAGTGTTCACTAAGTTCCTTACGCAACCTTATAAAATTCATCAACTGATCTTTTTATCTGGTACTCGAGTATGTAAAATAATCAGAGAGAGAGAGAGAGAGAGAGAGAGAGAGAGAGTGTGTGTGTGTGTGAATTCGGGTTTAACGTCGCTTTCAACAATTTTTCAGTCATATCACGGCGGTGTCTGGTTGCGTCAGGGAGCTCAATGCTCACTTTTAAGTGCTGCCTCACTGAAGTATCATGTCCCAGACACATTTCATGATACCACACCCAGTCACATTATCCTGACACTGGGTCGACCAGTCCTAGCTCTACCCCGTAAATCTGAGTGCCAAGCGAGGAGCAGCTAGTACCATTTTTAACGACTTTGGTATGTCATGGCCCGGGATCGAACCCGTGACCTCCCGTTCCCCGGAGCGGACACTCTACTAACTGAGCTATCGGGGCCGGTAAAATAATCAGAGTCATATAGCTTTTTATTTATTCTCTCAGTCAAAATTTTCTCGCTGAACTCACTGCTAGAAGATCATGTAAAACCTTCCTGTAAGAATTGCTGCATTTTTAATAGTGTTTTGTTTGTTTGATTTGAGGTTTAACGTCCCCGTCAACACTGTAAAGGTCATTTTGGAGACGTTGCTTCCAATTTTGTGGGACTTTTACCCAACATTGAGATGAAATGACATCTCAAGCCCTGCCGCCCAACGAAACCAATAGGGTTTATAAGCATGGACGGGTCGACTCGCACTGCTTTGCCCGGGCAGGCTTAGATCCTCTAAGCGGTTTACCAGTACTCGTTTGCGGGTCGGTTTCAGCTCTGCGTGGAACCAATATGCAGCCCATATATTTCTGCAAGCCCCGATGGGCGGGGGCTAGCATTTCAAGAACTACTTGTGTAAAGAAAATGTGTAAGAATTGCCGTGTTAAATAACAATATTAGTGACTATAAATAGTTTAGGTTAACCAAAGTTTCGAGTCACAAATATCATCCACAAAAATATTATCGTGTACGAGAATCTTCACAAATATTAAGAAACAGATGGGCTGCATGATGCTTCCTCGCAGAGCTGAAACCAACCGCACACGAGTACTGGTAAACCGCTTAGAGGATCAAATATGTTCAAGAAAAGGTTATCCTTTGGAAGCAATGTTACAACGCATAATGTAGTAATGTAATAATTACTACATTATGAAATTTTTACTACATTATGCGTTGGCATAGTCGACGCGAAATGAAATAAAATGTCGTTTTTACTACATTATGCGTCGATACTAAGAGGTTTGAGCAAAATGAAAGAATTATTACATTTTGCGGCGATGGGTGGCATACTTAATTTTACTTCATTATGCGTCAACAGTTTGTTTGTTTGATTTGAGGTTTAACGTTCCCGTCAAGACTATTTAGGTCATTTTGGAGACATTGCTTCAAATTTTATGGGACTTTTACCCGATATTGAGATGAAATGACATCTCAATCGCTGCCGTCCAATTAAAAGCAATAGGGTTTATATGCATGGATGGGTCGACTCGCAGCAGTTTTCCTGGACAGGCTTAGACCTTCTAAGCAGATTACGAGGACTTATGTACGGGCGGTATCAGCTCTGCGTGGAAGCATCGTGCAGCCCATCTATTTATACCCCCGGCATACGAAGTATGCAAGGGGGTATATAGTTTTTGTCCATTCTGTCTGTCTGTCTGTCTGTCTGTCTGTCTGTCTGCCTGTCTGTCTTTTGTTTGATTTGTTTGATTTGAGGTTTAACGTCCCCGTCAACACTATTTAGGTCATTTTGGAGACGTTGCTTCCAATTTCATGGGACTTAAGACCGTCTTTTGGACTGTTCAACTGTGGTCTTAAAGACCACTTTTGAACCGTCTCAAATGTGGTCTAAATTGTAGGAATTTAACTGTATTGCTTCCTAAGTCTTTTCGAAGACAGCTATGTTCTACCATCATTACTTCATTATGCGTCGATATGGTGCATATCAACGCGAAATGAAATATTTTTTTACTTCATTTCGCGTCGACTATGCCAACGCATAATGTAGTAAAAAAAATCAAAATGTAGTAATTACTACATTACTACATTATGCGTTGTAACACAAGGAGTATACCATTGAACGGGACAATATGGAGTGTACATGTTTTCTGGGCCAGACTAGCTAGTTTCGGCCAATTACGCCTCATCAGTGACCCTCAAATATTTTCAAAATTCAACAATGGAATCAGTGATCCCAAAGGACAGGAAAATATAAACTACACAAAGCTGTGCGAGTCGGACCGCCCATGCTTATAAACCCTCTTGGTTTCATTGGGCGACAGGGCTTGAGACGTCATTTCATCTCAGTGTCGACGTCTCCAAAATGACCTACACAGTGTTGACGGAGACGTTAAACCTCAAATCAAAAACAAAACAATATCGATCCTTCTCGAGAAAAAAGTCCTTTTCGCTATTTATGGCAAAGTCCTTTTCGCTGTCAAGGGGAACCGCAAATGCATACCTTTGATAGAGAAATAAAGATAATTATCCTTCAGTTATCATCAAATACCTTATCTGTTGCTATGTATACAGAATGTAGATTTACAGGGTTTTCATTGCACAGACGTGTGCACGCGATGCTCTGTGTACTCCAATTTAAAGCACTATAGGTTGCTCCATGCAGTCCTGACACATCCACCACCCAGTTGCCTGGGACAAGTCCAAATTATGACAGAGCAAGAGATTTTTAATTTCACTTGCCCCCAAAAATATATAGAATATATATGGGACATATTGTAATCCTAGCGGTCATCTTGAAGATACTTTGGACTGCCAGACAAGCTGTTGAAATTTGGGTCTACCTATATACATGTATATACATATAGTTCATTGATATTTATCTCTCTTTTTTATTTTTATTTTTTGTAATGAAACCTTATATGTATGAAACGTGACGATGGTGATAGCAACATGATAGTTTCATTTTTCAGATGTTTACCTAATAAAACAAACCTCTGACCGATTGGCGGTTGAACATCACGAAATTTTGACCCCCTTATACCCCACTTTCATTTGCTAGCATTCTACATAAATCTACAGCGGGCCGTTAGCGGCCCGTCAGGGTAGCTGACGGGCCGCTAACGGCCCGCTGTAGATTTATGTAGAATGCTTACTGGGGGGTTTACAGGGATATGCGATACGACATGACGTCGGCCCGACGTTGTCCCACTGCTTTGTGCAGACTGGGTAAATATTGCCAAATCAACAGATTCATTGCAAGCATACTTCAGTGGCAGAACAAATCAAAGCACTGAAAGTACTGGTGGGTCGACTGTCTCTGAGTGTAGGCTGAGAAAACAGTCCTGAACTTAGACTTTTCGTTCAACCCTTAAATTCCATTATTTTAAGTGTAGGCATGATCAGACGCCGCGTGACGTCGCCTTGTGTGGCGCATATTTATGTATCTAATCACGGTTTGCTAATTCATCAGTCTGGAGATCGTGTGTCCTTCTGTATACATGTATGTACTAAATAGGAAGAACACAACAGATTCATCTTACTGCATTTGCAATATTCCATTGATAGGGCTCAAGCGCAAATGCAAAACAAGCTTTGCTGGAAAGTTTTTTTTTTTTTTCGTGTTAAAACGTTTTGACCACTTAACTGCTTTTTTGTGACTCGACTTTTTGATTGACCTGTCACTAATACTATTGCTTAAGACTTCAACACGACAATTCTTACACATGTTCTTTACACAAGTAGTTCTTGAAATGCAGCAGTTCTTACACGAAGGTATTTACATGATCTTCTAGCAGTTCCGCAAGAAAATGTTGCACATCACATAGAAGACGTATAGCTGTTATAAGCACTTTAGTCGCAAAAATAATATAAAGATGTCCACAGAATATCGTTTTATTATGTTTCTCATTTGTTTCAAATGAAGTTCATCAGGACAGAAAACATATTTACAATTCATCCATAATAATGTCTTGACTGTACAAAATGCATTTTTCTAACTATTCAGTTGTAGGTCGCGGGTTAATGTTTTGAAAATAATGTAAATGACATAGGGCACTACAAGAGCATGTTTACGTGATAAAATTGAAATTTGATAAACACTAGACAGTATTGTTTGTAGGAATGTAAATAATAACAATAGTAATAATAATAACAATAATACTAATATCACAACAACAACTACTATTTTTGTTTGTTTGTATTGGAGTTTAACGGCCCAGTAAACACTATTAAGGTTGGCCCCGCCCATCGGGGCCTGAAGAAATATATGGGCTGCATGATGCATCCACGCAGAGCTGAAACCGACCCGCACACGGTCCTTCAGCGGGCTTAGGTTAATTTCGTCTGTAGTAGACATACGATAGACGCTTAAGATGCCAATCACAACAATTCTTGTCTGGGTTGCTGTCTACTGTCATTGTTGCAAACAATGTGGACTCAGATCGAACAGCTCCACTATGAGCAATTTGATCAGCAGCCACAATGTTTGCCTAGATGCAACAATAGTAGTAAAAATAGAAAAGTATATAAAGCAGACGACATAAACAGTCGCAACTTAACGGTAGTAGTGACAGCACTGATTTGCTGAAATATCAGTGTCTTAAAAATAATGTAGACCGTGATAAGGTTTTCTTATCAAACCCAACACGTGATTCCTGTCCAGATTCTGACTTATCTGGGCGTGCACTGATTGCCTAGACTGGGGCATAGATCTGCGTGTTCAAACACTACTTAGGATCATTTCGGTAGATGTGAAATCACAGCTGAATTAGACCATTTTGTTCGGGCCTCTGTGGCCTAGTGGGTAAGAGCGCTGACTCTTCATCATAAGGTCTCTCACCGCTGTGGCCACATGTGAGCATGCCAAGTTCTGCAATGGAAGGTCAGGTGGATACAGGAGCCTGATCCAGCCTTTTATTATGTTCCTCTGAACGACTTAAATAAACATTTGGCCATATGTGTAGCATATGAGGTTAAATAGAACTGTTCGTGTCTCTGAAACTCCTACTACAGTATTTGATGCAGGACATTGTTACTTCCAACACAGTTGAGGCATGCGGCATTGCACATGTGCATTAAGGAAACAGAATTAGACTGAATGAAACAGTTTTACAACTGGGACATAGTAGTATGTTACTTACTGACGAAAACACTATGAATTCGAGTTTTGTTAACATTGTAAAATCAGAAATGGACGATAAGTTAAACTCAAAGCGAATTCGTTTACGGGACAGTGTGACGTCAAATAAAAAAACGCCGTTTTCAGAAGAAGTGGTGGACTGACGAATTATCTCGCGAATGGAATGACTAGTGTGTAGCCGAGAAAAACGGGAGAAACGAAACAGGGAAAAAAGTATTTCGAAATTTCGACTTATTAACTCGAAATTTCGATTTAATAACTCTCAATTTCGACTTGGTTACTCGCAATTTCGACTTATTAACTCGAAATTTAGAGATATTATCTCGAAATTTCGACTTAAATAACTCTCAATTTCGACTTAGTATCACGAAATTTCGAATTATTATCTCGAAATTTAGACATAATAACTTAAAGCTAACTCTGTGAAGTTATTGAACTGCGATCGGCATTCACCTCTGAATAGGTATTAGCCATAACAGGAATCTTGTTATGGCCAACTCAGAGTTGAAAGAAGACCTCAGATCTCAGAGCCAACTTTCCACAACTTCATTATCACGGCTTAAATATCGAGTTTGGATATTTTTGCATGTTTAGCGCCAGAAGTCATGCCTCATTTTGAGAACCAACCATATGCCACTAGACCTGTGTGCTAGACCCCGCCGTTACGGGATTGAGACATTGGCTTGGCTAGCTAGAAGCCCGGATTTGAATCCCCTGGAACATATTTGAGAGATTCTTGGGCGTCGGATACAGAACATTGAACCGCGTTCCCCCCCCCACACACACACACACAAACACCACCACCACCACCAACACCACCACCACCACACATACAGACACACACGTGGCTAGGACTGACCAGTCATCAAATTCGACGTCTGAACGATGGGATGAAACGCAGGGTCCAGGAATCTGACTGATGCTCTATTTTTAAACAGACGTCTGTTTAATGGGAAAAATGATACATCTTGAACACGCAACATATTCTGATATTAAACACCGCATTTTCTAGCCGGTTGTTACTTTATTATGTTAGTCATGGTGTTCGTGTTGAACAGTTTAAACATCTTTTGGTCGATTTTTTTATCATTCGACCAAAAGGAACAAGTTACAGAAGCTTCTCTCCTGCTAATATCCACGTGACTATCGCTGACCATGTACACCGCGAAGGTACCGGTTATTTATTGAAGCTCTGTTCTGCGGCGTATGATCAGGGTCTACACTGTTTGCAATATCCATGTTCACCGGCCCAGTCGACATGGCGCACTGACGTCACAACGAGAAGACTAGCTCTGCTATAAATAACTGGTACATGGATTTTGAACATGGTCAGTGATAACAAGCGTGGACAATAGCAGGCGGGAAGCTTCTGTAGTTAGTAACTTTTAGTCAGTTGATAACTAATCGACCAAGCGCGGCGTCTGGTCAGGTTCTACACGTTTTGCTTATAGTATAGGAATTTAAAGGTTAAACGAAACATGTAACAATCCACACTCGAAGACAATCGACCCACCAGTGTTGGCAGTGCTTTGATCCATAAATGAATTTTACAGTGATTATTTCATGAGAAAGTTTGATACTGAAACCACCGTAAGAGCTAGATCTGTCAAATACGACTATAAGCCAGCGTTTATTTTACTGAAACGATCTCCTGATGAGTCAGAAAACCCTCTGTCTCTTACATCATACACATGTTTGGGGCCTCTATTTTTATAGTTCTTGAGAAATATTTGAAAAAAATTAACATTGACCAATATAGAGAGAAAGAATAAAAAACATGAAAAATACACCGAGACAGGCCATTGACTTGTACACGATACAAGTAGGCCGATAAAGACCATAGTCTCTACACAATGTTATCACATTATTTGCATACCCTGCTTCTAGCTTTTATGGTTCTTGAGAAATCTTTAACGAAACAATAATGATTTTATCGGGACGGACGGACGGACGTCCGACAGACAGATGATCGGACGGGCAGGCAGGCAGGCAGGCAGGCAGGCAGACAGACAGACAGAAGTACGGAAGAACATATGTAAACCAATAAACTTGAACTTTTTTTCAAAGCGGGGGTACAATAAAACGGGAGTGTTTAACATTAACTGTGTGTATGGGTGTTAATATCTCGTAATGTCTAGATACTAAGTCGAAATTTCGAGTAAATACGTCGAAATTTCGAGTTATTAAGTCGTAATTTCGAGATAGTAAGTCGAAATTTCGAGTTATTATGTCGAAATATTGAGATACTAAGTAGAAATGTCGAGTTAATACACCTGTGGACACAAAAGCGTTCAAACTTTGATGAGCTTCATGTCACTCTGACTTGAAACATCGTTCAATATATCCTAACATCATATCAGTCAACTGCCAGACAGAAATAAATTCAAAACACAAGGTGGTGTACATTTCATTGCTGTCTCCTGCACTGTCCAATCAAAATACATCTCAAATGTCAATCAGAAAGTGTTTTCCAAAATGAGACCAATCAATTGTTTGATCTAGTTTTAGAATTCTTTGATGAATGACATTTGCTTGTCAAACTAACTTGATGCAAAGAGATTCAATGAAAATTGTTTCATAGGAGTTTGAACTGTCCAATCAAAATACATCTCAAATGTCAATCAGAAAGTGTTTTCCAAAATGAGACCAATCAATTGTTTGATCTAGTTTTAGAATTCTTTGATGAATGACATTTGCTTGTCAAACTAACTTGATGCAAAGAGATTCATTGAAAGTTGTTTCATAGGAGTTTGAACGCTTTTGTGTCCACGGGTGTAAGTCTAAATTTCAGATACAAAGTTGAAATTTCGATTTAATATGTCGAAATTTCGAGAAACTTAGTCGAAATTTCGAGATACTAAGTCGAAATGTCGAGTTAATAAGTCGTAATTTCGAGTTAATAAGTCGAAATTTCGATATACTACGTCGAAATTTCGAGTTAATAATTCGAAATTACGAGATACTAAGTCGAAACTTCGAGTTAATATGTCGAAATTTCGAGTTACTATGTCGAAATTTCGAGTTAATATGTCGAAATTTTGAGTTACTAAGTCGAAATTTCGAGATACCAAGTCGAATTTTGAGATGAAAGAAAAACGGTATACCTGGTCCTAACGCTCTTCCGCAATTATGACAGCGATTCGTAAACTTTTTCTATTTTTTTTTTTATATATCCACTTACATATATGTAAGGTTTTCACTTTGCCATTTTCTGTCATTAGACGTTTTTTGAGCTCAAAATTGAACTGCTATACCTATCCATATAATGCTTATATCAAACTGTGAGTATTGATCTGGAATAGAACCGATTACAACAAAATGTTTCACTTTGTGGATAATTATCCACTAATTAACGATTAACTGCTTCATTTCATTAACATTGAGCCGGTGAAATTGCTGCGGATTGTATTAGTAGGCGGGAGCCAAACCATCGGTTTCCCAATTGACTCAGATCTGTAAATAGCTCACGAGTCTTGCTCCGTTCATGTTCCCTACTTTCCGTTAGGCTAGTCGTAGAGGTTTCGATTCCTTCCGTCTGCGTCCGATTGACGGCGGGCGCGGTCGAATGATTTACGGAGTTAGATTGGTTCCCCTGTCCTAAATGTCTCCGCTAGGTGGCTACAACATAATGTGCGTACCGAAGGGGAGGTAATAACGAAGGGGAACCAATCTATTACGGAGTATAAATATAGAATTAAGTCGATGGGGAAAATGTTAGAAAAACAAATGTTGCTTTTCTTTTTTTCACCAACTATAATGAACTTATCATTATTGTTGCCTGTCAAGTGGCTACAACTACAAGTTGTAGGGTAGAACTATACCATGACAAAGGTGTACTACTACCGGTACTTTAATATCATACTGGTTATCCAGAAGCAACTTATCCCACAGAACAACGTTAATGAGCATGCAATTATGTTGCAAGTGCTTTGTGCTGATAAGAATATATATAAGTTAACAGATTAACTCATTGAGTCCACCATTGTGTCAAGCCAAGAATTTGTTTCCATAACTCGTAAATCATAAGAGCTATAATGGTCATGTGCATATACTTCAGGTCATGTGCTCTTGAAATGAGGTCACATCTCTGGACTTAAGCCCGGGCAAGCGCAACACTGCCCTCCTTAAGATTAAGAGATTTTTTTAAAAACTAAGTTTTATTACTAATGTAAAAATGGTAGGTTACTTATGAGGCTTTAGTAGCCGAAACTGCGTAGTCTGACCCACTTCTGGTCTATAGAATACGTTCATTGTTCTTAAGGGATACTCCTTTTATTCTTTATTTACAGTGTAAGAGCTAGATTTAACATGATTTGCCAAAGTATGGGGTGGGGTCGGGTAGGTAAGGGGAGATATCTGTATTCTATCGAATACTCCCTTCTAGTTTTTTTTTTTTTTTTTACGACTTTTAAATGCTAGGGGCGAATGTCAGCTAGCTGTCTGTTTGGATCATCTTACAGCAAATATGCAGACACTAGTTAATAAGTGAAGATATTTCTCTTAACTTCTGGCAAATAAATCTTTATCTCAATATAAGATTTCCTGGGATGATGACATATATGTGGTGATCTAATGAGAAGTTTACGCTTCCGTACGTATTTATAGGTATAAACTTTGTTCTTTCAGGTATTAATGTCTCATATATGTTGTCTTTGAGACATTGTTATATTTTGTTGTATGCTTGAATAAATGGCCTATGCCCGGTTAGTGCCCCTTGTGGAAATAAATAAATTCTATTCTATTCTATTCTATTCTATTCTATTCTTTTCACGTGTACTGGTATACCGTTTAGAGGATCTAAGCTTGCCCACGCAAAGCGGTGCGGGTAGGCCCGTCCATGCTTATAAACTCTATTGGTTTCATTTGGCGACAGGGCTTGAGATGTCATTTCATCTCAATGTCGGGTAAAAGTCCCACAAAATTGGAAGCAACGTCTCCAAAATGACCTTTACAGTGTTGACGGGGACGTTAAACCTCAAATCAAACAAACAAACAAAACAAACGAATGTATTATCATAATGAAATACATGTGCATGTACTTTGTTTGCTGATAATGTTACTTGTTCTTTTTTGCGCCCTTCCAAGATTATTTCACCCATATCGAGCCAATCGTTAATAAGAGGCGGGCGAAAACCGGAGTACCCGGAGACAAACCGAGCCTTCCGTGGCAGAATTTGACGTCCCACATGTGACCGAGCCAGGCTCGAACCCACCACAGTGGTGAGAGACCTAATGATTAAGAGTCAGCACTGTTATCAACTAGGCCACGGAGGTCCGCTATTAGTTGGTTAACGAAACCGAGTAATCCTATGCAATAGCTGTATAAACCCGGTGTGCGGTATAGGCCTATATTACTTTTCTTTTTCGGTTGTTCTGGTACTCGTAATATCGAGGACCCATAATCTTTTATCGCGTTAATGGGTCCGTGCAAGGAAGATCCATGTGAATCCCACTTTTTATTGGAAAAAAAACCTTGGCTCACCATTACGAAAACACACCCGTGCGACATAGTGCATTTTTCACATCTCCAAAATGACTACTAATCTGATGAAAAACCCTGATATTTTTCTTATAAATGCTCAAAACATAGGTTGTGGGTGCTCGTCAATGAGGCGGTTCTAACGAGTACCCACCACCTATGTCTTGGAACTGAAATAAGAAAAATAATGTTTACACCCGTAAACCCCAGTTTTTCTATATAATGTGGGGTTTAGGGGGGTCTTCATTTCACGGACTTGTTCACGTGATGACTAGGGTATACATTATTTTCTTTATTCTTGTTTAAGATCATTGATTGCGGGTACTCGATAGAAGCGAATCTAACGGGCACACAAAATCTGTGTTTGAACCAGAAATAAGAAAATCTTATATATTTTTATCAGAAAACGCCTGTCGCCCAATGAAACCAATAGGGTTTATTTAGCATGTACGTTCCGCCTCGCACTGCGGTTCCTGGACAGGCTTAGATCCTCTAAGCGGTTTACCAGTACTAGTGTGCGGGCCGAATTCAGCTCTGCGTGGAAGCATCATGCAGCCCTTATATTTCTTCAAGCCCCTTTGGGCGGGGGCAGTACATTCGTTTGGCATAGTGCATTCTGTCATATCTCAAATCTGATGAAAATTTGTATTTTTTTCTTAATTACAGTCGAACTTCAATGGCTCGAACACCTTTGGGACCTCGAAAATTTGTTCGAGACAGGGGTAGTTCGAGCCACTGAGGTTACTGCCAGGAGGCATAACGAGATACTTTTAGACATCTGTTCTGTGTTCTATAATGAAAATGCATGCTGTGTGTACTCATTAGAATCACCTCATCGAGGCGATTCTAATGAGTACACACAGCATACATTTGCAAGATAAAAGACTAGAATCTCCTTAAATATCCCCAACTATTTCTAATGTAGAGGATTTCGTTAGGGGCTCATGAATGGGTTCGGCACCTCCATGGTAAACGAGCCATCGTTGTCCGAGCCATCGAAGTTCTACTGTATATTGAAAACATAGGTTGTTGGTACTGGTTAGAACCGCCTTCTTGATGCGGTTCTAACTTAGTACATGCACCCACAGTCTATGCCTCAAGAATAAGGGTTCGATGCCTGCCGTAGAAGCCTCCATGGTGTAGTGGTTATGCTACTCGCCTTGTAAACCAGGGATCGCAGGATCGATCCCGGGCTTCTCAAGACTTTCAGATGAGTCTTTAAACCGAGGTCCTGTCTCCGTATGACCTTAGCTGTTGGTGGGACGTAAAACTCAAACACTCACTCACTCACTCACTCACTCACTCACTCGATACCTGCCGTGGAGACTGATCTTGAAATCTTTTCTACGGTCATTCTCTCCCTTCCGCTGTTTTTAGAAGGGCGGTTTTCATATGTGCTCTGTAAGGTTTAAACCTGCGCAGGAAAAGTGTGGTTAGGGCCCGAAAAACAAAATCGAACCGAATTATTTATCTGGCGTACATCAACCCCTACGGTGAAGGTCGAGGTCAGGTATGTTTATAGTATTATTGATTTAATGTATTTGTTCAATTTACAAACTGCATGACAGATGTTGTAGATCAGAGTCTACACTGTTTGCAAGGTAGGACTTGTAGTGAACAGCAGGCTATTACTTTGGGTTATGGGTCTACACTGTTTGCAAGGTAGGGCTTGTAGTGAACAGCAGGATATTACTTTGGGTTATGGGTCTACACTGTTTGCAAGGTAGGGCTTGTAGTGAACAACAGGATATTACTTTGGGTTATGGGTCTACACTGTTTGCAAGGTAGGGCTTGTAGTGAACAGCAGGCTATTACTTTGGGTTATGGTCTACACTGTTTGCAAGGTAGGGCTTGTAAACAGCAGGATATTACTTTGGGTTATGGGTCGACACTTTTTGCAAGGTAGGGCTTGTAGTGAACAACAGGATATTACTTTGGGTTATGGGTCTACACTGTTTGCAAGGTAGGGTTTGTAGTGAACAGCAGGATATTACTTTGGGGTACGGGTCTACACTGTTTGCAAGGTATAGGCTTGTAGTGAACAGCAGGATATTAATTTGGGTTATGGATCTACACTGTTTGCAAGGTAGGGCTTGTAGTGAACAGCAGGATATTAATTTGGGTTATGGTCTACACTGTTTGCAAAGTAGGGCTTGTAGTGAACAGCAGGATATTACTTTGGGTTATGGTCTACACTGTTTGCAAGGTATAGGCTTGTAGTGAACAACAGGATATTACTTTGGGTTATGGTCTACACTGTTTGCAAGGTATAGGCTTATAGTGAACAACAGGATATTACTTTGGGTTATGGTCTACACTGTTTGCAAGGTAGGGCTTGTAGTGAACAGCAGGATATACACTGTTTGCAAGGTAGGGTTTGGAAGGCACTGTGTTTAATTGTCTACGCCTTTGCTTCGGAAGCATTTAATAAAAAGTCATTGTGACTTGTTTTCTATTGACTGGTTTCACTTGTCATAGACAGGACTATTTTCCATCTGATTTCCCCAGGACATCCAAACGCTTCATGGTTACACTGCATCACCCCCTTGCGTAATAATACCCGGTTATTATCGGAACGCTGCCCGGAACGGAGCGTGGTAGCTCAGCGGTTAGTGCAGAGAAATTGTGGTATCCGAACATGCTCCATTGGCATCATTTACAGCGATGAATAACAAAAAGTGCACCCCGTCCGTCGGGTCGGGACGTTAACTGGAGGCCCCCTGTGCAGGCAGAATCATCCCCTGTGCAGGTGAAAGATCCCTATGGTTACTGTGTAGGGTTTCATCATGCAAATCTGGAGTGTATTGTAATGTACACCTGCCTAGAATGTCCGCGAGGGCGTATGGCATATTTTGTACTTACCGCTCGAATTTGAAATAAAAAAAGTTTAACCTAAAATGCGAAATGAAAGAAACCGTCAATGTAGGCATGTAGTTGTAAGTGAAAGATCGTAAGTTTTGTTTTTATGTCACATTGGAGAGAACATTTAGAAATCCGAATTTGTAATCTGTGACTGTCATGCACTTACATACTAACTGGCATATTATTACAACATACCCATGATAAGTTTTGTCATTTAAGTACTGCACAGATTAATGTGTGCTAAGCATAGACTCAAACATTTTGTGAAAGCTAATACTTGTATAGACTCCTTATGTTTGTTGCGCCTGCTATTAGCATGGCGCGCTATTAGAGTCCAAATGTACATCTGTTCGTCAAACTGTCATCATTTGCGACCACCCAAGTTTACTACAAGCGCGTCATAGCCTTTGGCCAAAGTAGGCAAAAGGAGCGTACGGTTGCACCCCGGGGGATATTGCGATCAGCCTGGCGTCCGTCCGTATACGCAACCTTGTGATGACCATAACTCCGATACACCCTTTTGGATTCATTGATGGTTCTTGGTACAATTATGCGCAAGAACCACAACTCTGGTTGCCATGGTTTTTTAGTTATCTCCCCTTTCAATAACTCCAATACCCTTTGAGATATATTGATGGTACCTGGTACAGTTGTTCACAAGGCTGAGACGGTGTGTCAAGCGCAAGAACCACATATCTGTGTGCCATGGTTTTTTAGTTATCTCCCCTTCTATTAAAATAGAATCACTACCATGTGATTGCCTTATCTCCAATACTCTTTGAGATATATTGATGGTTCTTGGTACAGTTGTACATGAGGTTAAGCAAACATATCATTTGCAAGGACCATGACTCTGGGTGCCCTGGTTTTTTTAAATATCTCCCTTGACATTTTAACCTTGTGATGGCCATAACTTCAATACCCTTTGAAATATATTGATGTTACTTGGCACAATTGTATACAAGGTTGAGGCGACGTGTAATGCATAAGAACAACAACTCTGGGTGCTATGGTATTTGAGTTATTTCTTCTTCTAATATAACATCATGACCACCTTGTGATCACCGTATCTTCATTACCCTTTGAGACATATTGATGGTAATAATGTACATGCGGTATAGCAGGTGTGCCGTGCGCTGGGTGCCCTGGTTTGTTAGTTATCTCCCCTGGCAATATAACCTTGGTTGGCAATAAATATAATAACCTTTGAGATATAATGAAGGAACTTGGTACAATTGTATACAAGTTATAGAAGGCGTCTCATGCGCAAGAGCCACAACTCATGGTGCTGTGGTATTTGAGTTATCTCCCCTTCCAATATAACAGTATGTCCGGCTTGTAATGGTAACAGGACACTTCGGCCCCAAAACCACCTCGGCCCCTAGACACTTCGGCCCCTAGACACCTCGGCCCCAAAACCACCTCGGCCCCACATAAAATTGAAACCCTAGACGGGTCGGCCCCTGGACACCTCGGCCCCTAGACACGTCGGCCCCATATACCTAGACACTTCGGCCCCACTTTGCGTTTCACGGGGCTTCCACTTAAATAGGATATCGGGTTGGATGCCCGATGAGTTTATTGTTAATTTTATTTGCTGATTTGATTATTTTGATAGGGAGCCACGAATATTTGAACCTATAATATATATATTCATTATATATTATAACGTTACTAAATATTAAACTATTGCTTGGTACAGTTTTACACAAGATAATGCATGCACAAGAACCACAATTCTGAGTGCCCTGGTTTTTTAGCTATCTCTTCTGACAGTATAATCTTGTGGTGGCCATAATTCCAATACCTTTGAGATATATTGCTGGTACTTGCCACAATTGTATATATATATATATATATATATATATATATATATATATATATATATATATATATATATATATATATATATATATATATATATATATATATATATATATATATATATATATATATATATATATATATATATATATATATATATATATATATATACAGGGTTGAAAAAGCAGTTCATGTGCAAGAACCCCAACTCTGTATACCCGTACTTGGTATCTTCATTATGTTGAGAAGTGATCCTTAGTATCATTAGGTGAAGAAAGTCTCAATAAACATTACATATACAAAATATACCGTGGGCTTACTAGTGTATTTTATTTTTGTTGCCCTTTCTATTTGTGAACAATCTTCTGAAGGCCCTATTGGATTTTGGCGGGGGATTTGGCTCTCTTCCGACTGCTATTTTTTCATAATGAAATGTCTAAGATTACTGGGCTTTTCGAAGAGTCATGGATAAGAATTAGTCTTGTAGAAAAAATTTGGATACGTTTTCTTAATGTATGCATTTAAGGGAATGTTGTGGGTACTCTCGTTAGAATTGTCTCTCTTCGGCAATTCTAACGAGTATCCGCAACTTTACCTTGATAGTTATCATAAAATAACTGTTTAAATCTTCCTTCTCTGGTCTTCTCTAAATTGGCTGTTAGATGAGACTTTTCTTTTAATATTACGGAGTGTCTATTGACAAACGTTTGTCAATAGCACAAAGTCGGTAAAAATGCTATTGACAAACGTTTGTCAATAGTACAAAGTCGGTAAAAATGCTATTGACAGACGTTTGTCAATAGCACAAAGTCGGTAAAAATGCTATTGACAGACGTTTGTCAGTAGCACAAACTCGGTAAAAATGCTATTGACAGACGTCTTTCAGATTTCAGAGTCGAAATGCGAAAGTTTTTTTTTTATACATGTATTTCTTTTCAAGGATTTCTGTTTTTCCTGTCAATTCTGACAGAAACATAAACATAATAGATTTCATGTAACTTTTGTATTTTATCATATTTCTCTGTCTTTTCTCTCCTACGACTCATGTTGATGTATCTAAAAGTCAGATTATGATTTAAGTACGATTCTTGGTTACATGGAAATATCTAGCGGGTAGAGGGGAGAGGGTGCAAAAATGTGTTGGTAGGGCAAAATTTAACCAATACTGTTGCTGAAATCGCCCATCTTTTCTAAGGGCTCATCTGCATCCTATGTTTGTAGCATTGAAACCGTTGTTTCAAATGCTGATGATGAAACATGTACACTAAAGCGAAACATGGACTTGCTACTTTCCGCTAGAAGCGGTTTGAATTAACTTTCGAGTGGAGCCATAGATGATGCGGGTTTGGCCCACCGGTTCGCGGCATCTTTCTTTTGAAAGACATTCCTCCTTCCGCTGGTTTGTTTGATCTGAGATTTAATGTCCCCGTCAACACTGTATATTTCATTTTGCTTAAAATTTAATGACTCTTTAACGCATCATAGGAAAGAAATGACATCGTAAGACCTGTCACCTAATGAAACTTGTAGTGTTTATTAGCATTGACAGTCCTATTCGCACCGCTTAGCCCGGGCAGGCTTAATTCTCTCAGCGGTTTAACCGCAAATTTTGTGCGGTCTGTTGCAGTTCTGCGATGAAGCATCATGCAGCCCAACTATTTATTCAAACCGCGATGGGCGGGGGCCGTCCTTCCGTTGGTTCAAGTAGGACAATAGTAGGTAGCAGATAGTATGAGGAGTGCTTAGATTGGAAGGTCTAAGGTTGTTGAGGAAATATGTTATAAGTATTATAAATGTCACTAAAATGACCTAAAATGTGATGACTGGGACTTATCTTGTATCCCAAAGATCAGCGTTTTTCTTTCTTAATCTGATTTTGAATTTGTTAGGAAGATCACAGAACAATGATCAAACAATAATCAAATGGTTATGATAAAGCTGATTGAAGAGAAAAAGAACTTCGTCTTCAAATGCTGTTAGTTGTATAATGTTTGAAATCATTATGATAAGACATCATTTTCACATCTTATGCTGTGAGTATTGATTAGAATAGCCTCATCGAAGCGATAATAATGAGTAAGCACAAAATAAGTGTTTTCATGATCAACTAAGACAGGTCGGAGGCGATGTTTATCTCCCATTTTGTTAAAGTTTGAGATTCTTTACCTAAGTTGTGTTTGCTGATATGCTATGATTCCCAGCTGCTGATAAGTGTGTGTTTCCAAACAAATATTACCTTTCTTATGTATGCATGACAATATATGCTGTGGGTACTCATTAGAAGCGACTCATCAATGCACTTCTAATGAGTACCCACTCCGGTCAATTTACCTATCCACAATTTCCCAAGACAGACTTACACGGAAGCGGTGAACAAATACATGTCAGCGGATTCATGATCAAGCTCAAATATTACCTTTCTTATGTATGCATGACAACATATGCTGTGGGTACTCATTAGAAGCGAATCATCAATGCACTTCTTATGAGTACCCACATCGTATGTTTTCACATGTCTTATCTGGAGCCTCATGTATGTAATAAAAAGTTAATTTAGCTAGTTCTTATTTTCTGTTTTGTTTGTCTGTATTGGAGTTTACTGCCCAGTCAACACTATTTAAGTCATATCAAGCCGGTCATTATAAGCCATATCAAGCCGGTCAATTTACCTATCCACAATTTCCCAAGACAGACTTACACGGAAGCGGTGAACACATACATGTCAGCGGATTCATGATCAAGCTCCGAGCAAGAATGTTGGTGACCCCGGCAGGCATGGAACCCACGACCTCCTGATTAATACTATTTAGGTCATATCGAGCCGGTCATCCACAATCACAAGAAAATCTTATACGGAAACGGTTAACACATACATACGCATGCTTTCTATTAAAATTGATAACCGCCCTGCTTGAATCAGTGGGTCCATGATCAATCGTTACGCAAGAATGTTGCCGACGCCGCCAGGTTTCGAACCCACATCCTCCTGATCAACACTATTTAGGACAATTCTAGCCGGTCAGTTAACCTCCCCGAATTTTTCCCTGACATGTTTACAAATAAGTGGTTAACAAGTACAGAGCACTTTTCCATGGCATAAGTCGACAACTGCCCTTCTAAAATTACAATTATGTACAAAAGAAATATAAAAAGAAAAACTATTTTCGCATTTCGACTCTGAAATCTGAAAGACGTCTGTCAATAGCATTTTTACCGAGTTTGTGCTGTTGACAAACGTCTGTCAATAGCATTTTTACCGAGTTTGTGCTATTAACAAACGTTTGTCAATAGCATTTTTACCGACTTTGTGCTATTGACAAACGTTTGTCAATAGCATTTTTACCGACTTTGTGCTATTGACAAACGTTTGTCAATAGCATTTTTACCGGCTTTGTGCTATTGACAAACGTTTGTCAATAGACTTTTCCTTAATATTAATGATGACAAAAACTCAAAAAGCCATTTTCTTCTTAAGAAACTTCCGAAGCCTCATGAATAAAGGCCTTCATTACGCAAACACGCCTATACAAATACATTGCCACCAATATCGCCGAAAAAATGTAAATTTTATGATGAAAAATTGCGATATTTTTCTTATTTCTGCTCCAAATATAGATTGTGGGCACTCGTTAGAACCGCCTCATCTAGATTGTGGGCACTCGTTAGAACCGCCTCATCGAGGCGGTTCTAACGAGTACCCACAATATATATCTTAGAGCAGAAATATGAAAAAAGGTATACCCCCGGAAACCCCAGTTTTACTATATAAAAGTGTGGTTCGAGAGGGTCAAAATTATATAGGCGTGTTTTCGTGATGTTATCGGTTGCACTGCGTGACTAGAAAGGCGAGCTGTTTGATTAGAAAGCTAATCTATGTATCTTTATTTCTATGCTGAATTCCTGACGTATAGAAATACTTTTTCAAACTAATAAAAAAGACAGGACAGTTTCAGTATATTATTATACACCTGTGGACACAAATCCGTTCAAAATTCGATGAGCTTCATTTCATTTCGATCTGATGTTTCACTCAATATTTTCTTACAACTTGTCATTCAACTGCAAGACAGAAATAAATTCAAAACACAAAGTGTTGTATATTTCATTGTAGACACTGCACTGTCCAATCAAAATACATCTCGAATGCCAATCAGATCTAAAAAAAAGGAAAACAAGTGCTTGCCACAATATGACCAATCAATGTATATTTCTTGATCCAGTTTTAGACTACTTTGATGAATGATATTTGCTTGTCAAACTAACTTGATGCAAAGAGATTCATTGAAAGGTACTTCATCGGAGTTAGAACGCTTTTGTGTCCACGGGTGTAGGTGATTTCAGTGCATGTTAATAATGCAATTATAATATTTTGTCCAGAACATATGTCAAAAATATTTCTTCTGCACGCACTTGTCACCTAAAACAGAGTGATCTAAGCATCTCCCACAGAATATAAGAATCTGATATGGATGTGAGGGGTGGATGGAAAAATCCGTCCCGAGGGACACTGTCCGGCATCACGAGGCTTTCCGATTGATGCCAGACAGTGATCCCGAGGGACGGATTTTTCTATCCACCCCTCACACACATATTGGATTCTTTTTCTTGCATACCTTCCATTTCTTAAAGCGGATTTTTAATGCTGCAGTCATTTCGGTTACCGACGTCCGCCATATTGGAATGTTTAGTGACGTCGCGTAACGTGCTGTGACGTCAACCCTAACGACGGCGCATACGAGGTCGTAATCGACCCGTGCATTTATCAAACACGCGATTATATGCGATTTTGGGTCGGAAAACCAGGGTCAGAACATAAATTTCCATCCCAGGGTAAAATCACGGATTTCCTTGTCTGGTGTGCAAGAAAAATATATACTCTCAGTTATTAGTTGAAATTAAGAGAGGCGGGACTAAAACTGTCTTTATCCAACCCTCTATGCTAAATTCCTGATAGTCATGACGCATAGAAGTACTTTACAAACTAATAAATAAAAAAGACAGGACAGTTTCAGTATGGTATTATGAGGACTCAAAGAACGGGAAATATTTGAGATTTATGATCTGGACCACGCAAACGTGCAATTATATTCTATATCCAGCACTTAGCGCTATGTGTACAGTAATACAACCAAAGGTGGTCCCTGACCAGAGGATATTGTGAAGATGAGTAACCGCACCATTCTTAACAAGCTTTTATAGCAGAATTAATCTTAATTAACCCTTCTCTTGCTTAATATTCATTTTAGCCACACCCATCTCTGACTCTGAACCAACCAGATTGCTTGATGTAATTTATTCCTACGAATTCATAAACTGAATGTCAAACAGTGCAGTTCCTGATCAGATGGCTTCTGATCTGGATCTACACTGTTTGCAAAGATAGAGGTTGTCGTGCACAGCAAGATAAGGGTTAAAGGTGGTCTTAAAAGCGAAATTACATTGTAACATGCAAGGAAGTAGGCTAATATACAATCAGACATGTAGATATGCACATATCTGTTTTTCACAGACCCAGACCCAAAGTGACTGACAATCTCAGTTGCAAAATATCGGCCGACAGTACCGTCCTTTGCTCTTTCTGACACCTAACGCCCGCGTGACGTCTGTCTAAATAAGTTCTGAAGTTAGATCCTTTGGAAGCAAGGAATACACAAAATAAACGAAAATAGCAGACTCGGTTTTATTGAGTCTGTTCACGACGAGTACAGAAATATGCAACACCGGTCGTGCCCTCTAGCACCGCCTTAAGCAGAACTCTATTTTCAAAACGATACCAAATGAACTCAATGATCCCAAAGGACCGGAAAATATAATCTGCACTATGATGATGTTCGGGGAGACGTTTTACGGCCGCCACAAGGCACAACACCAGCTACAGTAAAAATAAATAAGTTCTGAAGTTAGATCCTTTAGAAACAAGGAATACACCAAATAAACTAAAATAGCAGACTCGGTTTTATTGAGTCTGTTCATGACCAGTACTGAAATATGCAACACCGGTCACGCCCTCTAGCCCCGGCTTAAGCAGAACTATATTTTCAAAACGATACCAAATGAACTCAATGATCCCAAAGGACCGGAAAATATAATCTGCACTATGATGATGTTCGGGGAGACGTTTTACGGCCGCCACACGGCACAACACCAGCTACAGTGAAACTAAATACTATCTGAAGTTAGATCCTTTGGAAGCAAGGAATACACCAAATACATTGTTTGCGCTGATACTTGCACCGGCTGACCTTATTGAATGTAAGCCGTGTCATTTGGATTCAAACCCTAACCCAACCATTACTACGAACAGTAGAATAAGCCAAAGCGTTCTTATGTTCAGGTATGAGTTTTGTTTTTGTATAGTCAGTTACAACCAGGATCTTAAATGGAAAAAGGTTGGGTGCATCTAAGTTCTAGGGCTGGCTAATCGGAGCTGAAAAGATAATCGATTATCAGTCCTGTCATTGCGATCAATAATTGATTAGTAATCGCTAAGGTTTTTGTCAAAATTTTACCTGTCTGGCTTTCTTCTGCGCAAGACTCTTACCATCTGTTACACTTTACCATATGTATATTTGGACAGACAGGCCTGAGCAAACAGTGCAGACCCAGATGAGACGCCGCAGAATGCGGCGTCTCATCAGGGCCTGCACTGTTTGCCACTCATCCAGCTATTTAGGCATAACTTTGGATAGAAAATTGTACCTATCAAGTAATCGATTAAAAGCAAATCAGAAATGATAATCATTTTTGTTGAATTTATCGATCGATTAATCGATTATACGATTAATCGTGTCAGCCTTACATCTAACCATACCCATTACTGCGAACAGTACAATAAGCCGAAGTCTTCTTATGTTCCGGTCTGAGTTTTGTTTTTGGAAAGTCAGTTACAATCAGGAAAAGGTTGGGTGCATCTATTATTTTTCAGTGTGCCATGGCGGTTCTAAAGAGCACCTGCAATCTATCTTTGGATTAGAAATGAAAACAAAAGCCTGATCTGTTTGGACTGTCGGGTTAGGTACATGTATACGAACCCAGCCAGCACCAAACGGGGCCAACGTCGGGCCGACAGTGATACGACGTTGTCAGCTGGTAGCGCTGTCGGTCCGAGGCTTGTCTATATTTTTCCCACTCGGCGTGCGAATCGCGAAGAGAACATTTCTTCCTATTTTTGCACGTTTTATACTCGAAGTGGTTTGAGCCTTAGACATCATCATCATCATCATCATCATCATCATCATCATCATCATCATCATCTTATCATCATCATCATCATCATCATCATCATCATCATCATCATCATCATCATCATCTTATTACATATATTTTTAATATTTTAGTATTTACCAGAGATGTGGATTTATGTCTTCACGGTGTTGCTATGTCTGTTGCTATGGAAAGCTTTCAAATATTTGCGAGTTCACTGGACGGCGTACAGGGACATATCAAGAGCAGTGGCAAATTTTCCTGTTATTGAAGAGAATCATTGGCTTCTGGGTGTGGCGCATCTGGTAAGAATGATGTGTTTGTTTGATTTGAGATTTAACGTCCCGCTCAAGTCTATATAGGTCAATTTGCAGATGTTGCTTCCAATTTGTGAGACCATACCCGACATGGAGACATTGAGATGAAATGACATCTCAAGCCCTGTCGCCCAATTAAACCAACATGGTTTATATGCATGGACCGTCTGGCACGGACCACTTTGCCTGGGTAGGCTTAGACCTTAAAGCAGTTTACATCGCGAGAACACGCCTATATGATTTTGACCCCCTCATAACCCACTTTTATATAGTAAAACTGGGGTTTAAGGGGGTATACATTATTTTTCTTATTTCTGCTAAAAAACATAGATTGTGGGTACTCGATAGAACCGCCTCAACGAGGCGGTTCTATCGAGTCCCCGCAATCTATGTTTTGGACAGAATTAAGAAAAATATCACAATTTTTCATCTTAAAATTTCTAATTTTTGGCCAAAAAATTGGCAATGTATTTGTATAGGTGTGTTTTCGTAATGCCAGGACTCGTGTTCGGTCGGTTACAGCTCTGAGTGAAAGCCCCATCTGGTGAGAATAAGCATTCAAAGAATGTATGAATGAATGAACCAATCAATCAATCAATCAATCAATCAATCAATCAATCAAACAATCAAGTAATCAATCAATCAATCAATCAATTAATCAATCAGTCATTCAATCAATCAATCAATCAATCAGCCAGTCTGTCAATCAGTCGATCGATCCATCACTCGGGCGGGGAGTCAGCAGATGAAGCAATCCTAAAAAAGTTGTGTTTCCGCTAACATGCCCAAACAAGTTAGGGTTGGTAGACCGGGAAAACTGTTTTATTTTTTGTCAAGTTTTGTTTGATAAAATAAATAGAGGATCTTACATGAGTGTTCATGTATTATTGAATTTATTAAACGAGTTGAGGAAAAGGGATAAAATGCGAGGCTTTGCCGAGCATTTTATCCCTTTTCCTCAATGAGTTTAATAAATTTAATAATACATGCGCATGAATGCAGGATTCTATTTATCATATGACATTTAAAAGGCATTTTATTCACTATTGTTTACGAAAATTTCAATATTCCGCCGTTAGTAAATGCGACGTCGTTAAGGACGTCATACATGTAACGTTACGGGGCGTATCTAGCTAATTTGCATATTTAATTCCCTAAAGGATTATCGAATTTATTACATGGCGTTATTACACTCTCAGATGCAACGTCATATGATAAATAGAGATTAATACATCTTTAGTTTTAAATACGGGAAATATTTTCCCGAGAGACTTGCAAATCAAGTAAACAAGAGTGCGAATGCACGAGTTTGTTAATAAGATGTGCTTGTTTCGAGAGAAATATTTCCGGTATTTAAAACTAAAGATGTATTAATGCTTATATAACATTTATTAAATCGGCCGTTTTTGGCCTTTCTAACGTCTAAAACTGACGTAATTAGCGCTGTGACGTGACGTAATTTGTCCCGATTTTGGCGCGTTATAGTGCATGATAAGGTTCGAACGGAAGTATATCCCCGCCTGAAAGGAATATTTTCCCTGCCGGAAAATATCATTTTTATTCCCCCCAACAATAATTTAAAATAGCAGCAAAAATGTAATATAAAGCAATAATCATGTTTTCGTTGTTTCGTTCCAGGTTCATGATTTCGATTCGTACGTTCGCTTGTGTTCAAAGTACATTGAGAGAGCTCACCCAACCGTCTTTGTTACCTGGCTTCTATTCATAAGACCGGGCATTATAGTTGTTCATCCCCGCCCAGTGAAGTCGGTTCTCACAGCCAGCCACTACAGTGCTGAGAAGCCCCATGGATGGTCCGGGGTTTACAGATTTCTAACGCCTTGGCTTGGTAACGACTAGAGTACAGTCGAACTCCAATGGCTCGAACACCTTTGGGACCTCGAAAATCTGTTCGAGACATGGGTAGTTCGAGCCACAAGAGGCATAACGTGATACTTTGACATCTTTTCGGTGTTCTATAATGAATACGTATGCTGTGTGTACTCATTAGAATCGCCTCATCGAGGCGATTCTAATGAGTACACACAGCATACATTTGCAAGATAAAAGACTAAAATCTTCTTAATTATCCCCCATTATTTCTTATGTAGAGGTTTTTGCTAGAGGCTCAAGAATGTGTTCGAGTCATCCATGGTAAACGAGTCATCGGTGTTCGAGCCATCGAAGTTCTACTGTACATAGGTTTAGTGGGAGGTTTGATCAGTGTGAAGGTGATGCATGATGGGTAGCTTTCAGTGCCCGAGCGTTCTACTGCTTGGGCTTCAGTAGGGCACGGGCCCCTTATGCTTGCAGCAGGTGTTGGATGGGGTTGGTTTAAACAGTAAATTACTTTCAAACATTTTCAGTCGAACCTCAATGGCTCGAACACCTTTGGGACCATGAAAATCTGTTTGAGACAGGGGCAGTTCGAGCCACTGAGGGTTACTACCAGGAGGCATAACGGGGCTAATTTTGGGACATCTTTTCGGTGTTCTGAAAAATGTATGCTGTGTGTACTCATTAGAATCGCCTCGGTGAGGCGATTCTAATGAGTACAACCAGCATACATCTGCAAGGTAAAAAGTCGAAAATCTCCTTAATTATCTCACACTACTTTATATGCAAAGGCATTCTCTTTGGACTCAAAAACGAGTTCGACTCAGCCATGGTAAACAAGCCATCGGTGTTCGAGCCATCGAAGTTCTACTGTACATGCAAAAATATAAAGTACAAACAATATCATAGAATTCAGGATCTGACAGTAAGAAAAAATACTTTTCTAGAAGTCATCTCCTGGGATAGGGTTTGGACATTTTTTACTTTTTCTTCTTCTCTATTCTGTCTTTGCTTTTTCTAATGCCCTTTCTCTTATGAGGCGTCTTTTGATGGACGGTTGCTTGAGGACTCGGCCGTTGACCCACCGGCTGTTATTAGTTACTGTCGGGGGAGACCGCTTAGAGAGTCTATAAGTATGTCCAGGAAAATTGATGAAAACTGGCCGGCCTGACATGGCCTGCCGTGAAACTACCACCACAACAACATAGGCAAAACGCGGCCCATTACGCATAATACCCATGTGTGTGTGTGTGTGTGTGTGTGTGTGTGTGTGTGTGTGTGTGTGTGTGTGTGTGTGTGTGTGTTAATTTGGGTTTAACGTCGCATTCAACAATTTTTCAGTCATATCACGACGGTGTCTGGTTGCGACAGGGAGCTCAATGCTCACTTTTATAGTGCTGCCTCACCGAAGTATCATGTCCCAGACACATTACATGATACCACACCCAGTCACATTATCATGTCACTGGGTCTACCAGTCCTAGCTCTACCCCGTAAATCTGAGTGCCAAACGAGGAGCAGCTAGTACCATTTTTAACGACTTTGGTATGTCGCGGCCCGGGATCGAACCCGTGACCTCCCGTTCCCCGGAGCGGACACTCTACCAACTGAGCTATCAGGGCCGTATGTGTGTAATGTTTTTGTAATGAAACATGTATACAGTTGAACTTCGATGGCTCGAACTTCGATTGCTCATTTACCATGAATGTGTCGAACCCATTCTTGAGTCCCTAGGGAAATCCTCTACATAAGAAATAGAGGGGATAATTAGTGAGATTTTAGTCTTTAGTCTTGCAAATGTATGCTGTGTTTACTCATTAGAATCGCCTCGATGAGGCGATTCTAATCAGTGCACACAACATACATTTTCATTATAGCACACCGAAAGGATGTTTTAAAGTATAACGTTATGCCTCCTGACATTAACCTCAGTGGCTCGAACTACCCCTGTCTCGAACATATTTTCGAGGTCCCAAAGGTGTTCGAGCCACTGAAGTTCGGCTGTACTGCATTTATCAATACATATTATAGGGGCTGCTCTTAAATGAAAGAATTAGGCCCACTCTGGAGTAAATGACTAGCCACCATCTCGGAGAAATACTTTTCATCCATAATGCATATTACGCATATGTGTAATGTGAAATATTTTCGATAAAGGAAAACCACATAAAATTCAACATTTTTAATTGGAGCAAGCGCACGACAAAACCTGCAATAAGACATGTGCGCCCATCGAAGACTCAAATCAGCCTGCGCATCCATATAGTCTAACCAGAGACTTCTCTTGCTGCATGAAGGAGCATTGGGCCCTTAGCTGTCCGTATAGCGCACAACGAAGACTCTGATCAGACTGCGCGGATGCGCAGGCTGATCTGAGTTTTCGTTGGGCGCACATGCCTTATTGTAGGTTTTGTCTGCGCTGACTCATTACATATTGTAGTGGCTTCTCTTAAAGGAAAGAGTAGCCCGTGGTTGCCATATTTTCAATAAAGAGAACCCATATAAAATATAGCGTTTTCCTTTACCCGAAATAGAGACTGCCATTGAAGTTAAAGAATCCCCTTTGGGAGCAAATTCTTCCCTTTAAGAGTAGCCCTATTTCCTTTCTGCGCATACATCTGCGGACACAAATCTGTTTAAACTTTGATGGGCCTCATTTCATAGAGGATCTTACATGAGTGCTCATGTATTATTGAATTTATTAAACGAGTTGAGGAAAAGGGATAAAATTCAAGGCTTTGCCGAGCATTTTATCTATTTTCCTCAACGAGTTTAATAGATTCAATAATACACGAGCACGAATGCAAGATTATATTTATCATCCGACATTTAAAACGCATTTTATTCACGATTGTTTACAAAAATGTCAATATTCCGCCATAAGTAAACGCGACGTCGTTAAGGACGTCGTACATGTCACGTTACGGGACGTATCTAGCTAATTTGCATATTTAATCCACTAGTGGATTATCGGAAATAATACATGGCGTTATTACATTCCCAGACGCGACGTCATATGATAAATCTTGATTTGAACCATCATTCAAAATACATGTTTCATTATGACAATCAACTGCCAGTCAACTCCTAGTGGTGTACATTTCATTGCAGACTCCAGTACTGTCCGATCAAAATACATCTCAAATGTCAATCAGACCTAAAAATGAAAAAAAAACTGCTTTGAAAATGAAACCATCAATGTATATTGCTTGATCCAGTTTTAGAATTCTTTGATGAATGTCATTTGCTTGCCAAATTGACATGATGCAAAGAGATTCATTGAAAGGTACTTCATAGGAGTTTGAACAGATTTGTGTCCAGAGGTGCAATTATTTTTTGTTTTGGTTACGTCAATGAAGTGTACATTGAAAAGTGACGCCACCCAATATATATATAGAAAAGAATGCTTTTATAAGGGTTGTGTGTGCTCATTAGGACCGCCTTATTGTGTCATGTTTAAACCATTGAAGACGTGAAGACGGCTTCATATTGGATGGCTGTTTTCATGGTCATGAACTTCGTAGTTCGTTTCGAGGTCACGTGTCCACAAATGGACTGAACGTTAAATAAAACAAAAGCCATGCACAGAAATTTGTTTAAGGACGGAGCTTAATGAAACAAACAAACAAAAATATTTTTACAAAAAAAGCAGCTGTCGATAATCAATCACTCAATCAATCAGTTATCAAACCAAACAATCAACCCATTAATCCATCAATCATTCTACCAATCTATTCATCAAGCAGTCAATCAATCAGTCGAACAATCATGCATAAGCGCTAACTCTTTCCTTTAAGGGGATGGGAACACCTGACTGATTTTTTCGCCATTTTTCAAAGGGAGACAACTTCCGGGACTGCCTGTTTGCTTTTCTATAAGCTCTGTCCCGTTGATAAAGGGTCTACTCTTAAAGGAAAGAATTTGCTCCTAAGGAACAAATTCTTTTCTGTAAGAGTTGACCCCTATTGACATGGGGGACAAAAATACTTTCGAAGGAGTTGCCACCCCTGAAGGTGTATCCATTCCCCTTAAAATATACCCCTATTGACACGGGAGACAAAGAAAATCTAAAGAGTTATCGCCCCTGAATTTGTGATCAATCCTCTCTACATCTTCATCCTAAGTTTGTTTATCGATTCATACTTTTGGACATGGAAGCCAGGTCAAGTTAGCA